>OX465589.1:55640959-56007612 GCA_950022655.1 Alentia gelatinosa | reverse complement strand
GGGGCAGGGGTGAGGCGGGCCATTCAGTGGCGGGACGATCATACCATTACCTGAGGCCTGTTGAATGATTTAGGATCGTAGACACTTTTCTATTCACCAATGAGACCCAGGGACGTCATGATCAAACTTATTTCAACGATCATGCACGACCTTCCATCGGCTAGGACCGTCTTAACAGATGAGCTTGAATCTTGTTAAACAATAACCCTTGTACGAGGTAAAAAAACAAAAACAACCAGGTATGGCGTACCTTTTACTGTGTACTTTGGGAGGCATAACTTATTCAACAGACCACTGATTCCCCTGATGACACCACTCAGAAGATGCCTCCAGTCCCCTGGGAAATATCCTGTGTATCTAGTTGCTAAAAGTAAATCATTTCCTGGCAGCATCCAGGAAGGTACTTTGCCAGGAAAGGTCATTTCTTGGACATTCTTTGTCCCCTCAGGGTAATCGTACTAACTTTGTGATATTACTTAGAAAACTTTTTTTACTATTTCAAATAATGTTGAAGACATTAAACTATTCATAGTACTCTATTACTAAAGGACGCTGTGATGAACAGAATGAATGGTTATGTAATTTCCAACAGATTGGTTAAAATGAATTGCCATTGGCAAAACTGACTTAAAAGGGAATATGAACTATTTATTAAAATAGGATTTATTGGGTCATACCTCACAAAGAACAGAGGTTTAGGGGAAAATTGGTATGAAAGTGAATGATAATTGAATCTTATTATTGTTGTCTAGTTAAAGGAGGTATTCCATTACACTCCGCACCCATTAACTGACTAATCACTTTAATAATTAAGGATCGTACATGAAGAAACTTTTCTGTACCTCATAGAAGGGTTATCATTTGATAAGATTTTAGTCTGTTCACTAAGATTTAAGCAGAATTGGTTTGAGAATCGTATTTCTAACCACTACACCACATGCTTGGATGCGTAGTAATCGTCACGAGGCGTAGCTTCGTGACGATTACGGAGCAAAGATCTGTTTTTATCTCACCTCGTCCACAAACTGTATAATTTAATCAAAACTTACTTACTTTATAAATTTACTCACCCAAAATCCATTTAGGAATCGTAATAATATCCAATTTCATGTTGCGTCTGTTCGATGTCTCCAAATGTCTAGCGGAAGTAAACAACGCCGTAAGTCGGCAAGCTTTAACAACAGTAAATAGTTCGCAAAAGTAATGATGGAACTTTTTTTTTTCCTAGTTGCTGATTCGCTAGTCACATCTGACATAATAACGCACGCACTCCGCAACAAGCATGGTGTAGTATTGTCACTTTACCGGGGTGATTGTTGAGTATTTTTTTCTAATGTTATTCCTATGGCTACACTTGTACCAGGGGTGAGATAAAGTATTAGCCGTACGTGAGGTCGTCCATAAGTGTTAAATAAAGTTTACCCACGTCGTCCGTGGGCCTCTATGGCATACAGAAAAGGATCTACATTTACGATTCTAGATTATTAAACGTGCCCCAGAATCCAGTACAAATTGATGACTGTCTGTGGTCAAGTTCCAGTCAAGTAGACTTGCAGACCACAATGCCAGACCTGGGGGGATATTCTAAACTAATGTGAAGTCATGATACATTATATTCATAATTTTATCCAATATCTATATTTATTTACAAAACATAAACATGAAATAGTCAGTACAATGTTGATACTCTATAATAGAAGGAAACTATGTTCCGGTGAGCAATAGTTCAAAGTTATGAGGAAAGGCTCGGAAAAATTACTGCCCAAGGCCTTGGCCGCGGGTGGTAATTTTTCCAGGCCTTACCGAGTAACTTTGACTTTTGATTACCGGTACTTGGTTTCCCTATTCTTATTTACCTTGAAATATCGATAAAAATGATTATTTCTTTTCTGCCATAGTCCCAGAAAAATGGCCACCCTTATAGAGTAACTGCAATAGCTAAATTTACGTCCCGCTGCTCTTTATGTCACATGGTCAGGCCGGGACGAAAACGTCAGCCAGGGACAAAAACGTCACCCGGGGACGAAAACATCAGCCTCGCTACATAACTTATAATCACTGCACCCCCAGCAGCGGTATGTAACTGTAGAGGTTTCGGAAATGGGTATTAAGGAAGAAACCAACAAGGTTTGGGCTGAGTCGCCGTTCTCCACAAGTTCAAACGCGGAGCGATATTCACGACGCGAAGCAGAGCGAATATCACGCAGCGTTTGAACGAGTGGAGAACGGCGACGAAGCGTAAACCGAGTAGCTTTCTGTATTTATCTCACCCCTCCACAATTGAATGAAACTTTACACAGTATCACATAGTATGCCATTGTGAGTGACAACTGAAGCTCTATTGAGCCGGGACTATAATACACTTACTACTGCGCGCTGATTGGTTAGCGAATTTGAGGTCATAGCGTGGCGAATAATCCGCAATTATCGTAGGGGCGCGGAGAACGAGTTCCCAACGTTAAGCCTATGGACATTTATTCCAGGGGTGAGATAAATAGGAATACGTTCATGTGACCTAGATCAGGCTTCCTGGATCATTATTCTCCTAATTTATTGTTTCATTGAATACTTTTTACCATGATAATATTTGGAATAACGATTCGATAAAAATCTCCAGAGGTACAAGACCGTTGTAATTCCATGAAGGAAACTATTGTTAAATTATAATCGAACCCCCCTCCCTGGCTGCTGATATAGAATACCCCGTCCCCCCGACACTGGCTGACTCCCATGTAAGGAGGAATTCCCTCTACACTGACCGACTTAAGAGGATGATTCGATCTCCCGGATTTCTACAGACGGCAGTCAAAGAAAGGGACCAGTGCGACATTGGGATTGAAGGACAGGATTTCCATGATTGCCTCCCGGTCACCATGAACCCTCCTCCACCCCCGCACTGCCTTGTAATACAGCCTCACACACATCACACTTACCTCACATACCCTCCACACACCTCACACACCCCCGCACTGCCTTGTAATACAGCCTCACACACATTACACTTACCTCACATACCCTCCACACACCTCACACACCCCCGCACTGCCTTGTAATACAGCCTCACACACATCACACACGCCTCACACACCCCTCACACACCCCTCACAAACCCCTCACAGACACCTCACACCCCTCACACACCCCTCACACACCCTCACACACCCCTCACACACCCCTCACACACCCCTCACATACCCCTCACACTCCCCTCACACACACCCCACACACACCTCACACCTCTCACACGCCCCTCACACGCCCCTCACACGCCCCTCACACGCCCCTCACACACACCTCACACACCCCTCACACGCCCCTCACACGCCCCTCACACGCCCCTCACACGCCCCTCACACGTCCCTCACATACCCCTCTACACACCCCTCACACACCCCTCACACACCCCTCACACACCCCTCACACACCCCTCACACACCCCTCACATACCCCTCTAAACACCCCTCACACACCCCTCACACGCCCCTCTACACACCCCTCACACACCCCTCACACACCCCTCACACGCCTCACACACCTCTCACATGCCCCTCACATACCTCACATACCCTTTCACACTTTCCACATACTCATCCACACACCAATCCACATATCCCTCCACATACCCTTCCACATACCCCTCCACATACCTCACACACCCCTTCACACTTTCCACATACTTATCCGCACACCAATCCACATACCCCTCAACATACCCTTCCACATACCCATTCACATACCCATCCACATACCTCACACACCCCTCCACACTTTCCACATACTCATCCACACACCCCTCAACATACCCTTCCACATACCCATCCACATACCCATCCACATACCCTCCACATACCTCACACACCCCTCCACACTTTCCACATACTCATCCACACACCAATCCACACACCAATCCACATGCCCTTCCACACACCCCTTGATGCCCACCCTCTACCCCTTCCTACCCCTGGCCCGCTCTCACCCCTCTACACACCCCTCTACACACCCCTCTACACACCCCTTGATATCCACCCCCTACCCCTTCCTACCCCTGGCCCGCTCTCACCCCTCTCTCACAGAGCCCCGCCTTTAGCCGTGTTCAAACACGTAGATCGATGAGATAATCACATTCACTTGTAGAGCCGCCGACTCAGGGAGCGCCAAACGTTACCCCCTCCACCACCTGGTGCCGGGTCTCAGGTCGCTCAGGCCTACTTCAGCCTACAAAGCCTACTGAGATCTACTCAGGCCTGACGATTGAGCCAGTGAGTCGTCCCTCTCAGAAATGTGGGAAAATCGTAATATCGGATCGTGTTGTGTGGTGATGTTATTTTCACATTTTATCCTACCCCTAATAAAAAACGCCATAGGCTTAACATTGGGTCACTGTATTCGGTCTGGAGTTCAGAAAAATGAAAAATATCGCACTAGTGGGATAAACTTGACAAATGACGTCATTTGTTAATGTAGAAGTAATTTAGACGGGCGGGGTAGGATGAATTCTAAACCAAACTCGAGTTAGTCCTGTTATTGTTCATCGCACTCTGGCAAGATCATGTATTACTGCTCTCGGCTTCGCCTCGCGCAGTAATGCACGATCTTGCCGGCGTGCGATAAACAACAACAGGACTAACTCTTGTTTGGTTTCTCCATAGTATCCTACTTTTTACAAAACCACATTTTCAATCACACATAGGTGAAAGGTTCATTAGATTTGTAATTGAATCGGTCGGTTCTGGCCTTGTTGTCGAATTAATCGGTGACTATTTTAAAACCCAGGCTATTTCCATCCATAGGTCTTGCATCGGTACAAATAAAAACATCGTCCGATGGTTCCCGATTGAAGATCGGTGGCAAATAACCGATAACAAGAAATCAGTGGTAAAAATCGGTGGCAAATAATCGGTGGCAATTAATCGGCCAGTGGAAAATAACTTCATACCAGCCCTTGACTCCTCACATAGCCCCACCACCGCCACTCCCCAACACGTGACATCGCCACGCAAAGTCTCGCGAGATTTCTACTCTCGCGGGAACTGATACTGCAGCAGTCACGTGACCCGGGTGGCTCCCCCTACCGGGACGCGGCTAAGTCAATTATTGGCGCTAGGAGGCGCTACAAACGTCGTTGTCGTTTACCGACAAATCACTTATCATGATCTCGTCTCAAGTCTCGTCGTGTAGCGAGACTTGGCGAGACTTGGAGCGTCAAAGGAGGTGGTGGTTGTGTGTCTAGACGATGCGTCTTTTTTTTTTTTTTTTCCCACCCACACTTCGGCTCCCATCCCTCAGGATTTTAATTATTGGTGCCATGGACTTTATTATCTGACCAGTAGGGGAGTCGTCATAGATAATGGAGAGGGCACAGAGTGATTGGTAGTTCTACCATCATCCACAAGGGACTTGTACTATAGCACTACTGTAGTCGGTGGACAACCTGTAATCGATGTACTTGCAGATATCATTCTTTCCAATTGCTTCTTTGAAACACCTTTCCGAAACACAAATACGTGCCACCATTCCCTTAAGGGGCCATCCATAAAGTACGTACGCACCGAGGGGGGGTTCGGGGGTCAGAAATTTTGGAAATTTGCGTATGCTCCCTCTTTGTCCTATTGCGTACAAGATTGGGAGAGGGGCTGGGGGATCCAAAATTTCAGAAATTCTGCGTACGTACTTTATGGATGGCCCCTAATGAACTTATGAAAATGTCGTAGCTCTAGGTGTTAGAGTAACACCTAGAATGATAGTTCCCACATTATTCACTTTCTTTTCTGTATTATCATCTGTATTGTGATAGTCATGAAATTTTACTGAGAAAGGATTCATAAAGAATTTCATGGAAACAGTTCTTGTGTAATTGTCTGGAGGCCACCAAAGGTAATACTGACAAATAAAATGTGTCTGCCCAAAGCATGACTCGGAAATGTGCCAGCTGTTCTCATCCACCTTTTTGTTTTCTATAAATGAATCTCGTTTAACATAATAAGTCACTGAGAAAAACAATCACATTCCATGACAATGTGTTCTTTTGTCTGTGAAACGTGTGAGTGTTTGCTTTTCTGGTTGAATCCACCATAAATGATGTATTCAAATCAAATTTCAGTGTTCTTACATTATATTTTAAACTATTATCTATGAGATGTTTCAATTAAAACATCAACCATGTATTCCATGAATTAGCATTAACTATGAATTGACCTTATAGACGGCTTTAAGCCTGATGCCCATCTACCGATTCAGGGTTGAGCGATTAGTTCCCAAATCGTATAGGAGTCGGTTGAATTGTCGCAGGCAAATTACGTAACCCTTCGCTCGACCGGCGGACATTGAGGAGATGGGGTGGTGGATATTAGTCCTAAGAAAATCGGTCTACTAATCGGTGGCTCACCCTTGCCTAGCTGTCCTACATCTACCGACTACGGCCGACTCCGTTAGGATGCCTTGGCTGAGACAAATTACCGTCCGTTTGTCGCCGACAAACGTACATAAATGTTCCGAAATCGGTAGATGGGCATTGGGCTTAAGACTATCTTGACCCTTTACAGTATAGGTACCAGGGACAGGTATAGTGCTAGGGAGTGAGCCTAATATTATCGTCCAAAGCAAGATTAAATAGTTTGATCACGTGAATCGACAACTCAACCTTGAGTATTTTTTCTAAGTACCTTATGGGCGTTGGATAAAAGTTCCCAATGTTAAGTCTACAGGGGAAATACTGGGGGTGATATAAGAGTTAAAACCCGAACTTTGATATACAACGTCCGTAGCAAAATCTAAATTATTCATCTGAACACAAAACATAGACAATAATCGATGGTTTTGTAGACAGACAGCCATCAAGCACAGTGTAGCCTGTCCACAAAACCATCGTTTCTTACATTTATTACCCATCTTATCGAGTAATTTAAGACACAAAATTGTCATATGAGGGTATATCAATTGGGATGGTTTCTTTTGCTCTAAAGCACAAAGGGACTATTTCCCCATCTGCAACATTTGGCTTTGAGGTTCTGTACAATGGCTTTGGCATGGGTCGTGGTATGTGGCAGTTTCTAAACAATGTGTGGTGTTTTAGTGAATCCCCATACGTTTTCACAGAAAACTTTGTATACCATGGATAATAAAATACAAACCTCTATAGTGTAGTTTACAATAGCTAAAGTGTGAGTACTCTGGCAGGCTTTGCTCATATTGTTCCCAAGAACAAAATAAGGTGGATTTCCTGGAATCCCTACGAGTCCCAAGGGGTATGGGAAATCCAACTAGTGGGTGATTAAAGCATTAACTGCCTGTTATTTAATCATGTCCGCGAAGCAGTCACAAAAGTGCCCACACTTTTATGGCACCTTTGAAAGGCGAACTGTGAAATCTGTTTTGTCTGAAGGTAATTTGAAAAGCTCCAGATATGCAGAGAACCAAGAACAAGGCTTCCCTAGAGAGTAATCGAGCTCGTTAGACTTTTTGTGTGATTTTTTTTCTCTCTGGCCATTGCCAGTTTTGAACCATTTAAGGACGGGTGTCTGTGCCCAAGGTATCCCGATAAGGATGGATGTACTACTAGGGGATGGGCACATTCTTGCCCAAATGCATGATTCGAATGTGCAATCACATTTTACGATGCATAATCACAATATCTTATTTGTTTTGAATAGAAATATGAAATATGATTTCATATGTAGTGGTTGGGTGAGTGTTTCGTCCGCTCTTCAGAGGGTGGCGTGGAGAGTCAATCCCCACTGCATAGTGATTCCGGGCAACACCGCACACAAAAGTGGCCCGGCACAGGCCGGGATTACGTAACTCAGAGTATATAAACCCCGGGTTCACAGTGGGTCGACAGGCTATCCTTGCGCATCTCTCTGTGAAGAGTAGACCCTTGGACCCTCACACTTGGTAGGGTTTTTCGAATCCTCATGGTGGTAGGCGAGTCTGAGATTCCGGTCAACGATTAGCCTCCCCAGCATTACCTGGCACCAGCTGCCAGGGTACTGTACTTTGGGAGTGA
Source organism: Alentia gelatinosa (assembly GCA_950022655.1). Taxonomy (NCBI): domain Eukaryota; kingdom Metazoa; phylum Annelida; class Polychaeta; order Phyllodocida; family Polynoidae; genus Alentia; species Alentia gelatinosa. The sequence goes on along the minus strand of OX465589.1, from coordinate 55,999,610 downwards.
TCTAACCAGGATCACTCCGGGAAGTTGCAATTAACAACCCATTTGTTTATTCAAGTTGTGGTGTGGTGTTCTGTGTGACTAGGTTAGCTCATACCTGCCGAAAATACCAAACCGACCTACGTAATAGTGCGTAGGGTGGGATATCGCAACGAAGTGGACTTTCCAAAAGTATACCTGCCACGCAGCTAGGCCAGCAACCACCACACATACATATATTCTATGAACTATTTTTGAATATTGCTCTATTATTTCCTTATTAATTTTGTTGGTAAATTTTGGAGAAATGATACCTCAAGAATTCATGCGTCTTCAGTGCATCATGGGCTAATAGCACGATGATGCTTCCATGCAAGTGCCATGCGTCCTGAAAGGGTTAACTGAAGTTTTCGTATAGCGGATCTGATTGGAGGATCTAGCTTCTTGAAATACTACCTTCCTATAAGCCAAACGTAATGGCATTAATCAAAGGCCACTCAAAAAAAAAATTGTTTCTCATCACCAAGCCATGAAAAATATGACGACGGCGTTTTTTTTGTTTTTTTTTTGCTATATCAAAGAGGGCAGACATACAGTAAAACCCCGCATAAGTGGACACCCTCCGATCCGGGCCAAAGTGGCTGCTTACGCGGGGTGTCTGCTTATGCGGGGTTTCCAGATTTTTACTGGCTCTACATTTAATGCATCCCTGACATCAGGAGTTTTTTCTGATGCGCGCGTTGATGAGAAACAAGTGTGTTTTTTTTGAGTGGCCTAAACTAAAAAAAACGACTTGGAATTAACTTTACAAATAAATATCCAAATTGTACACTTCAGATTCTTCATCATCTTTTTTTTAATACTCTATAGTTCTGATAACAACAGCATTCAACTCTGTTAAGATGAAATACCTTCAACTTAGTATTCTATGCTTCTATTCCCTATCTGAAATGGGTATGAATTCCCTTTAATCAAAATAAAGTCACGTCTTCGATAATAAAGTTCCTATGTACCCTAGGCCATGGACTGAGATTGGATCGTAACGGTATTGGATGTTTCATGCTGGATTCAGCCCAACACCACTCCTGTCATTATTTGATATTCCAACCGCGACTCTCCCCTCTCCAGGGACCTTGTCATATCGAGCCGCCGGAAGTCAAAGTGCTCACGTGACCCGGAAGTGTTTGATCTGGCGTCTCTAGGTCTCACTAGAGTAAATATAGCCGAGAGTGTCCCGCCACAAATGGGCATTTGAAATGGGTCGCTAGAGAACGAAAGCAAAGAATCTCAGCCTCAGAAATATGCCTGGAATGAGGTAATTTTATGGGTCTTTCTATTTGAAATGGGCAATATTGTGTAATTCTCTCACGGGAAAAGTAATCGTCATTTTGAATTCATCTCTCGGTTAAAGGCGTATCGGACAATTTGGCTTGGATAACAGAACTCATGTCATTTTTGATGAAAATTGAATATGATTATTGTTAAGTGTTGTTGAACACATAACTTAAAAATCAAGGGGTGGCCTTGGTGGCTTTTCATTTAGAGATCAATATCATGATAATTTGATGATAGAACATGTTAATGTTTCCATGTATCTGAAAAACTCATGTATTTGAGAATATATTTCTTCCTAATACAAATAAAGTAAAAAAAAAAAAAAGTCTAAAAAGCTGTTTTTCACATAGTAAAACCCATGTCATTTCCTCAAAATCTCACTGAATATATGGGATGTATAATGCTACACATGAAAGTTTTAAAATCTATTGTTCACCGTCTTTGTGTTTGAAAGAATTAAAGAAAACCATAGTTTTCAGTACATTTCTCATGATAATCAAGCAAATTCAGATTGGCATACTTCACCTATTAAGATTGAACAAAACATTAAATTTACTTATTTCAAATTATAATCAAAAACAAAGAACCATATTTAATGATAAGTGACAATATTTAAGAACCATCAGGTGGCGCCACTGTGAATTGTAGGATATGCCTTTAACTGAGTTCAAAATGAATACATACACAATATCATATGTTTTCCAATACTAACAGCCGCAGTTTCTGAGGAGATGGCCCGTAGCAAATGCAAATGATTAATAAAGAGGTTATGCTAATCAACGATGTGTCGCTGGTTTCCGTCAGCTCCCTTTAAACCTTACATGTATTGTTGTTTCTAAACTTTTAGAACTAAAGTTGTAGACCTTGTATCTGAGCCTGGGTGTTTGGTCTTCTAAACATAGTAATTCTTACATGTATTGTTGTCAATAGGACAATAACAAAAACATAGGTTCACCATAAGAATGTGGTCAGTTGTATAATCATTTCACAATTTCTAGGGCAGTATACAGCATATTCATGGTTGCCAATTATACATTTTTTGGGTTTCATTCGCCAGTACAAGGGATTCGATCTACCATCTTACTCTGTGACAGTTTTACATTCTGGCTCTTTGATTTACAGTATCTTACCTTCGTCACTTTTCTATATTATCCGAACTTGTGACATGGAAAACTAGTCTCCAGGAAAAAAATAATTACAAACAGGTGCAGAAACGAAATGATTATCAAAAAGAAATATTATAAAAAGCAGTTCCAATTCAATTCATTTAAAGTCAGAAAGACACCATTCAATGTTTTTTTCCTCTACAAAGAACATGAAAACGCATTATCCTTTTTCGGAATTACCAATTGTTGCTGCTCTAGAGTTGCTTGGAACCCAAACTATTTCTTTTGTCCGGCTCTTTATGGTGGGTTAAGTACTATAGGGCTGTTTGGAGAAGTCGAGAGCTTTTGGGAAACCTAGAGCTAAAGGCATTTTGATGGAGTACTGATACTCAACGAAACCCAAACGTTAGTAGGGGAAATAAGTTTGATCTCATCCCCAAAATACTACATACCATACATTTTTTGTTAGATTTGACATCGTAAAACCCATTTTGCAGAATATAGAACATTTTGAGTAGTTCAAGTATTGAATGCGATTGACCACCGAATTTTTTTCGATGATTTTACCAATTTGATTATGGCCTCAAAGCCATTGATTATGAGAGGAGAGACCCTTTCTGCTGAAGAGTAAAAAAATATAATCCTCAATGATATCCCATATATCCTTTAGTTCATGCTTTCCTCATGTCAAATGATACGAAGGAAATTGCCATTGGGTGGTGATCACTCACCTTAAGGGTGTGCTCCACCAGGCCGATTTCTCACCCGATCAATTGTTCCTGGGCCCTGTAAAGGAAGCTCACGTATTGTAATTTATTTAACTCTGATAATAATAGTTTGATAAATGAACATTTTCAAAGATTTGAGAAATTCTAGGGCATCCGATAATGACCGGTGATTGTCTGGCTACAGAATCGGCCACCGTCGGTCCAGTGGAACACCCCCTTTATATCACACATGAAGTGACAGGTATATCGAACAGTACCTGGGTAATGCCTAACCCATTGTTTTTGGTCATATTGTGAACTCTTGAAGGGTGTGAAACCTGATATCTTGTAATACGAAAACTAAATAAAGAAATATTGATAGAAAATGTAATATTACAATTCCTAGGTTTAATATGTTTGGAGAAGATGAATGGTTAATACAACAAAAGATGCTTTTCTAGACAGGGACCTCTGTAAACCACTCAAAGTTGACCCCATAAGAAACTCGCCAACGCTAGTGCATTACAATTCGACTCGGGGGATCCATGCAGAGTTTAATGTAGGCATTTAACCCTTTAAGGACGGCCACCTGTGGCAGAGCTGTCACCATAAGGACGGGTGCTAGTGATAGTGTATGTCTCTAAAGGACAAACCAATTTTGGATAACGCCCTAATTTGATGTTCCGTCACTTGATATTATTGGTAATCAATAATATTGCACTTATTTTAGTTAACTAATATTAATTTTGATATTATACCTACATTCTCTGAAGGTTTCATGTATATTGATCAATTATTTCCTTGTCAAAAACAATTTTATAGGTTTAAGAGAAATGATGCCTTAAGGCATGGTTTGAGCCTTGTCTCACGATTACCGTTAGATTACGACAACATAAAAAAGTAGTTGTCCCCTGCCTACAGTGGCGCTATCTTACAATTTCCTGGTGGATGATGTCGGAATTAGCAATGACTCTGTTCCTTCTATATGGCACTGTCTTCTTAAGCCGAATCCCGCATGATCTGCACAAAACCTACAGAGCATTCAAGGGGGACGAAAAGATCATAATAGATTTGGAAATCGTCTGCGATATCTCAATTAGATAAAAACAATTCTTGAACTTTGCAATATTGATAATCATCATAGGGAATTCCAAAGGGTCAGAGAGATCAGAATGTGTTTTCGGAAATGGCCTCCGATATCTCAACTAGATCAAAATCTTCTTGAACTTCGCAATATTTTCTATTGATAATTAGCTTAGGGAAATTCGAAGGAACCCTGGGATTACTGCCGGTCTACAGTATTGCCCCCTGGGGTGAGAATGGTAAAGCCTTTTGCCGGGATCCCCGTATAACAGAGGCAGGAATCGGACCTGAACTCTGTACCACAGAGGGACCTTTTTAACAGTGACTGTGACCATTTCAATGAATATCACGGAACTTTGGTAATGTATGAAAAAGCCCCCGGATATGCATGTCCCCCTGGTGGTGAGCAAGGACGCGGGCTTGATCCCTCAATAACGCATGGGGTGAGCAGCACATTTCTGTAACTATTTCCAAGGGGACACCTTCCATGTTGGCTGCAAGGATTATTAGAGGAAAACTATGTTCACGTGGGAATAAGTCAAAGTTACGAGGTAAGGCTTGGAAAAATTACTGCCCAAGGCGTCAGCTGCAGGCAGTAATTTTTCCAAGCCCTACCTCGTGACTTATTTCCACTGGTACGTGGTTTCCCTATTCCTATATACCTTCAATTATCGGCTAATATCGATAAAAACTGAATGTCTCTGAATGTCAACCTGGGCAGTAAACGTCAGCCTGGACAGCAAACGTCAACCTGGGCAGCAAACGTCAACCTGGGCAGTAAACGTCAACCTGGGCAGTAAACGTCAACCTGGGCACTAAACGTCAACCTGGGCAGTAAACGTCAACCTGGGCAGTAAACGTCAACCTTGGCAGTAACTTCAACCTTGGCAGTAAACAAAAGTTAGTCCACCCCAGCAGGGTTAAGTAATCATAGGTTGTTCGCTATGATAGTATGCATACAAGCATACTTATATATATATTCTTCACGATAAAAACAAAACTTGGTGTATATACTTGTAGTTCTTACAAGGTTCGCAGAAAATACCCGACAGGGATAACAAAGAACAAGTCTATGTTTTGTTTTTGTGGCTTCTGTTCATTTACTTGTCTTTTTGTTACTCCGTCCTTCCATATTAACCCTTTCCCCGCAGCACCCAGTTCCCCTGCACAGCATTACACAGTAGGCATTGCCTGCAGAAACGGCCCGTATTTGGGAATAGCGACGTTAGCATGCTTCATGCAATGTGAGTAGTCTTCTATGGTAAATGATGAAATTTTGTTATACCAAATCAAAGTTCGATATGTCCCTTCTACTTTGTCAAAATTTCTTTTGATTGAAACAATATATTTTCCATTTATTGAATTCGGTATACAAGTGTCAATGATGCCTCTAAGACGCCTGGAAGCATCATGCTGCCGTAGCAATGGGAATGCCTGGAGGCATCATGCTGCCATATCCAGGGGAATACCTGGAGGCATCATGCTGCCGTAGCTAGGGGATTGCCTTTAGGCATCATGCTGCTATAGCTAGGGGACTGACTTTAGGCATCATGCTGCCATAGCCAGGGGATTGCCTTTAGGCATCATGCTGCTATAGCCAGGGGGTTGCCTGGAGGCATCATGCTGCAGTAGTCAGGGGAATTCCTGAAGGCATTATGCTGCCACAGCTAGGGGAATACCTGGAAGCATTATGCTGCTGTTGCTAGGGGAATACCTGAAGGCATCATGCTACCATAGCCAGGGGAATGCCTGGAGACATCATGCTGCCATAGCTAGGGATTTCCTTGGAGGCATCATGCTGCTGTAACCAGGGGAATGCCTAATGGCATCACACTGCAGTTAAAGGCTTAGATATTTCTATATGATTACCTTTCTGAATGTCAGACAAGTCGTTATCCTGAAGGACTGCATTGTTCATTGTGATGGCTTCATGCTATTATTGTGTAGAAGTACACGTGAAGCTGCAATACAAATAGCGGCAATTGTCTGACAACATGTGGTCATAGAATTTCTGCATGCTCTTAGCTCTACATCCTTTTTAATTACCCCCTCTCCACTCTCTATCCTTATAACATTCATTTCGTTTTTTGTCCTTTCTTTCCAGAATTTTCTGTGCCACTTCCTCTATGTGTCTATCATTATCTGCCTCTGTTCTTTGTTACATCTTCCCACCATTTCATGTGTTTATTCTCTTTTATTCTCAACCTAAACGATGTCTCTGTACTTCACACATGAAGTCTAATGATCGCTAATGTGTAGAATACGAAAAGCAGTATTCTACTCAGTTGAATACGGAAAAAAGGTCCCTAGCGAGTAAAGTAGTGCGTGGGAATATCGGCGGCAATTTTGTTTTTCATTTGATGGGTTATATTTGGAATGCTGGATAAAAAATACAACTTTACCATGATTTTGTAGTTGACATTATCCTACCCCTAATATAAAATCCCATAGGCTTAACATTGAGTTTCCGTATGCCACGCTGACTGGCATACAGAGTTTTATATGCCACTAGTGGCATAGAGAATTGTCATCACGTAATATTCCAAAATCGAGGAGACTGGGTAGGATAAAATCTAAACCTGATTTGTTTTAATCTTGACAACCGCAGGCCACTCCTGGAGTTTTGGCTTCGGACTTCACTCGGCTTCGGCTCATGAAGTCACTATACCAAACTCCAGTCGTGGAATACGGTGGCTAAGATTAAACCTCATCCAGTTTTACGATACTACGCAATGCAACATCTTCGCATTCGCTCGGATATCATAGAGGAAACCTGTGAAAGTTTAGGGTTAGAACTCATATCCCATCGAGTTTGAATCGCGTAGTAATTCACAAGGTGAAGCCATGTGAAATACGTAGCGCTTCAAAAGAGGTGGGATCGAGCTCTGACCCTAACCTTGAGTAGGTTTTGAATTTATCCCACCCTTCACATTGACCACTGGGCTAACCTTTGTGACATAATCCCCCATCGAGTATTTTTTCTAAATGCTCAACAGGAGTTGGATACGAGTTCCAATGTTGAGTCTATGGGGGAAAAACACTAGGGGTGAAATAATACCACGTATCAACGACGTGGAGAATACGACAACGTACATCAAAGTTATGTCATATTGTATAAATTCCTTCACCCCTTCCCTTATTACTTTCCTCCTTACTTTATTTCACTTTAGTCTCTAGGCTCCTCGTCAAATATACATTATTGAAGTAATTCCTATACCTCGTCGGATATAGTAACTTTTTTGTTATGCATGACTCTCGTAAAGATGCAAAAGTCTTTGCGGTGCGGCCCTTATATTGAAGCCCGCTCCCACACTGCAGTCCGCCATCGACCTAACTTCATTTACCACCGCTAGGACGCGCTTGTGGGGGACGCTGAATTGCGCCCTCTACAATGAAAAACACTTCGCGGAGCGTCGTGGGAGTGGGGAGAGGTGGAGAGTGCAGTCAGAGACTTTGTATAAAAATTAGGGCGAGGAGGTGCTTGGAGAGAGACCTCTTCACCAACAGATGATTATGAGTGACTAAGGTGCTCTGAGGAACTCATTCTGTCCCATTCAATATGCCGTGATGCCTTTAGTCATTCCTGGGCATAGTATATTATGATGCCTTGAGGCATTCCTGGGCATAGTATATTATGAAGCCTTGAGGCACTCCTGGGCAAAGCACGCTGTGATGCCTTGAGGCATTCCTAGACCAAAACATAATATGCCATGATGCCTTGAGGCATTCCCAGGCCTAGTACGCTATGTTGCATGAAGGCATTCCCAAAGCTGGTATGCTATAATGCCTTGAGGCATTCATTAGCCTAGTATGCTATGATGCATGACGGTATTCCCAGAGCTGGTATGCTATGATGCCTTGAGGAATTCTCAGGCATAGTACGCTGTGATGCCTTGAGGCATTCCTGGGCATCGTATATTATGATGCCTTGAGGCATTCCTGGGCATAGTATATTATGATGCCTTGAGGCATTCCTGGGCATAGTATATTATGATGCCTTGAGGCACTCCTGGGCATAGTATATTATGATGCCTTGAGGCACTCCTGGGCATAGTATATTATGATGCCTTGAGGCATTCCTGGGCATAGTATATTATGATGCCTTGAGGCACTCCTGGGCATAGCCGTTGTGATGCCTTGAGGCATTCCTGGGCATAGTATATTATGATGTTTTGAGGCATTCCTGGGCATAGTATATTGGCCATCGTATATTATGATGCCTTGAGGCACTCCAGGGCATAGTATATTATTCATGGTGCAGGGTGTGTTTCTCCAGGAAGTTATGAGTGAAGCGGTCATTTCTACACGTCGTCATAAAGTAGAAGGCCAGTCTCTGGACTGTACTGGAAACCTTCATAGGCGATCCGCTGGGATGTGCATTATTCATTCTCACCACAATCTCATCTTCCGAAGCTGTAGGGCCCCGGTACTCTTCGGGAATAGAGGATTGTATCTGACCCTTGGTATTTTTGTCCAATAAGGTTTTTTTATATTTTTATTTTTTTTTAAATTTGAACTTGGCTCTCTTTATTTTCAGTATTTTCCGAAGATTGTCTTATACATGTGATTTACCTCATAGTTCACATGTGATTATCCCTCGTAGTTCACATGTGACTATCCCTCGTAGTTTACATGTGACTATCCCTCATAGTTTACATGTGACTATCCCTCATAGTTTACATGTGACTATCCCTTGTAGTTTACATGTGACTATCCCTCATAGTTTACATGTGACTATCCCTCATAGTTTACATGCGACTTTCCCTTGTAGTTTACATGTGACTTTCCCTCGTAGTTTACATGTGACTATCCCATATATATGATTTATTTCCAGATTGTATGTCCAGATGCAAACAACATGTTTTCTTTCATTACACACCTTCAAATATGACAACAAATATAAGTAAGTACGGTAAATAGCCATTCAAAGTATATTCCAGGCAAGCAAACCTGGGCCGTATAACAGTGTTCGGCACACTGTGCCATACATGGTTTATACAAAATAGGGAGCAGAGGTCAGTAAGCATAAGAATTAGTAGAAACCAAACGAACGTTAGCCTTCTCAATGTTGATGCCACGATGGGCAGGTTGTGTATTACTACACGAGGCGTTAGCCCAGTGTAGTAAGTAGCTGACCTGACCATGCAGATCAAAATCTTGGTAATGGTGACCTCATTACTCATTTTTCGATAAAATACTAGAAAAATGTCATGTAGATTTATATCAGATATTCGACATCGACAGTGATGTGTATTTATATAAAATAGTTCCTAAAGTACCCCTGACGTGGCAGAAAAAGCCGTATTCTAGACATTAGAATACAGCTTTCCGTATGCTACTCAGTAGCGATCTGTAGGCTCTGTAGGTGTAGCATAGAGACTCCGTATTAGGTGGTTAACTAGGAGCAAATCATTGATGAATGAGCGTGCAAATTTAAATGGATAGCAATGAAAAGGTTTGGGTTACATTCAGTCTATGAATCGTTTTCTGTAACCCACTTGCACCCAGTCAACTTGCCACCTCTCTAACTGCCTGAGTCTAGGATCAAAACTTATCGAGCACCAGTGGGTCAATGAGGTATTTCGTTTCTGAGTGATTGGTCAAGGTCAGCCCCTCCTCATAGACCCTCAGACAGACACTTGTACCCTGCTCCTTATCCAATAGCACAGTGTATAGCACGCAGATAGTGAAGGGACAGATTTTTCTCAGCACGCTGAAAGTGTATGTGACCACTCTAACCTCTTATAGGCAACGTATATAGCGCGTCCGAGCACTCTCTAATAATAAATAACAATACACTTGTACACTCTCTTATACACACGCCACACCCATACACAACGGGCCCAATGGGTGAAAGGGGCGTAGCGACGATGGGCCTTAGCGACGATGGGCCGTACTCCACTCTGGGCTGCCATACATATATGCAAGTTGAACTCTATATTGGAGACTCAACCAATCTACAAGTCATTTGCGCATGCGTCAACAGCAAATTTGCGCTGGTCCGACATGGCTTGGAGGGGCGGTAGGGGGCGCAGGTCGAGGGTGCCACACGGAATGGGTAATTGTAGCACCCCTCTGCCACACGCCTACCTGCATACAAACCATATGAGTGACTAGGTATGGACTTAATGCCTGCATTGTTAAGTCTAGAAGAATTATTATTAATCTGTCATCATCTAATCTTTCCCCCAGAAGAATTATTATCAATCTATTATCATTGAATCTCTCCCTTCTACTTTTTATGTTATTTTTAATTTTGGTTTCTTGGTTGTGGTGGTATATCAAAAGGAATATCGGAAAATATACCTTGAAAAGTAAAACCCATGTCAATTTCCTGGAAATTGAATATTATGATCGCTAGGTATTGTAGCTAATTTCTAAAATGTTGGATTACCTCGCTAGCCTTTGATTAAGTCATCATCCTCGATTTTGAATTGAAGAAAACTATATTTGTCTGTAGATTTCCTGTTCAAATTGATCAGTGAAATGTAAATTGGCGTTATTTGCATATGAAGTTAGGGCAAATTGGATGCTATTGTATACATCAATTTGGTATCAGAATAAATCAACGGAACCAGTTTGATTTGATTTGCCAATATTTGGAAATTTCCAGGTGGTGCTAATGTGTATTGTATAATATGCCTTTAATCATACAAGATAACTGTTACCCCGTTTATTTAGAAAATAATCAATATTTCAGAGATGAAGTTCCCAAATGAGATACTAATTTTTTTTTAAAGATAGCGTATGAATTCCCATTCATTCAGCAAGAACTGTATTTTATAAAACTCCTGAGCATGCAATTTACCTTATATCTTATATCATATAAAAATGATAAATAGATGATTTTGGCATTCTGGGAAAAGAACATAAAAAATGAGGTAGTCGGAGTAAATTGCCGATAAAGACGCTAAGTCTCGCCAAGTCTCGTTGCCGCGAGAATCAAATTTGTCAATGACTTCCGCTGGTGACCATGGTGACGCGTCTTAAGGAGCGTCCGTCGCTGGTTGCCGATCCATAGCTGGTTGCTGAGTGTGTCTGTGTGTAACTGCTGGTTGCTGGTGGGTATCATAGTAAGATAGTATTGGATAATAAAAAAAAAGAAAGAAGATGCTTATCCCCGATATTGTTATACTAGCTATTCGCTATACACACCTATAGCCGAACGTCTATGAAATACTACCAGCTGCTACGGGTGCAGTATAAATAATGTTCGGGCGCACCGCGCCCGTATTCAATATTCAATATTCGGGCGCACTGTGACCATCGGGTCAGTTGGTACATAAAATAAGTATATAAAATTGCGTTTTTTTTATATTTAGGTATGTAATAATAAGAAAACGTAGTGACTGAGCCTGTAGGGATGCCATTCTCGGCTTTTTGATGCCATAAATACGTCCCTCCGCCTGCGGTGTCGGGACGTATTTATGGCATTAAAAGACCTCGAACAGCCATCCCTTCAGGCTCAGTAACCAGGTTTTCTCTTATTATTATATATCTATGGCCGTATGACTTACATATGATGCCCGCTGTTACCCATGACGTAACATATATAGCCATATGTCATACTGTGACGTACGGAGTATGTGATCACGTGACTAGCTAAAATTTCGTTTTTTTTAGGTATATGATAATACGAAAACGGGCATACTGACTATTCTAGTACGTCCAAAAAAACCTGGTAAAATTATTGATCAGATATATCCCGATGCCGAAGTCAGAGGGATGTATCTTGTCAATAATTTTACCAGGTTTTTTTGACGAACGAATACGGTAAGCCAGTCATCGTATGTTACACCCAACTTTCTCCTATGTGTGCATTATCTAGGAAGTGAATCATTTTTTCTCATCACCAGAACTTATTTTTTATTGTTTCCTCATCTGGGCACAAACGTTGCCCCCAGGACAAACAAGGGGTTCAATAGAAAGAACAAAAGTGCGTCTAGTCAAGGCGGCGATCGTTAGAACGGGTTTGTGGCGTCCAGACAACAGTGTCAACATACGCCGCTTGGTGCGCTGTAGGCGGGGTGACAAGGGAACATGCGGCGCATTGTGGGATTTCCTGTTTTGCCTGATTTCTACTTGCAGGTCCTTGGTCAGCTAGACTGATTCCCTGCTCCAATGAAATATGGGAAGGTAACTTGCGGGTCCTTGGCTAGCTAGACTGGTTCCCTGCCCCAATTAAATATGGGAAGGTAACTTGCGAATCCTTGGCTAGCTAGACTGGTTCCCTGCCCCAATTAAATATGGGAAGGTAACTTGCGAGTCCTTGGCTAGCTAGACTGGTTCCCTGCCCCAATTAAATATGGGAAGGTAACTTGCGAGTCCTTGGCTAGCTGGACTGGTTCCCTGCCCCAATTAAATATGGGAAGGTAACTTGCGAGTCCTTGGCTAGCTAGACTGGTTCCCTGCCCCAATTAAATATGGGAAGGTAACTTGCGAGTCCTTGGCTAGCTAGACTGGTTCCCTGCCCCAATTAAATATGGGAAGGTAACTTGCGAGTCCTTGGCTAGCTAGACTGGTTCCCTGCCCCAATTAAATAAGGGAAGGTAACTTGCGAGTCCCTGGCTAGCTAGACTGGTTCCCTGCCCCAATTAAATATGGGAAGGCAACTTGCGAGTCCTTGGCTAGCTAGACTGATTCCCTGCCCAATGAAATATGGGAAGGTAACTTGCGAGTCCTTGGCTAGCTGGACTGGTTCCCTGCCCCAATTAAATATGGGAAGGTAACTTGCGAGTCCTTGGCTAGCTAGACTGGCTCCCTGCCCCAATTAAATATGGGAAGGTAACTTGCGGGTCCTTGGCTAGCTAGACTGTCTCCCTGCCCCAATGAAATATGGAGATCGAGGTAATCACGAAACACAAAGGATATAGTAACAGTATTAAGGAGCAACTACATCGTGATCAATAGCCACTGAGAATATACCAAGTGTGCACCCGTAATTTCTGCTTGGTGAATTACACACTCCCTTCATGTTTAGTATGGAGACTCCGTATCCGGTGGATAGTAAATGTATGGGGAATTCCTAAAGGGGGGGGGGGGCGTGATTTTGTATGCTTCTTCTTTGTTGGACGATTGAGAAGGGAAGTGGGGGGGGGGGGGGGTCTAAAACTCAGAACTGTTAGGTACATGTGATATTCATTCATGATCACTAATATAAAAAAATATATCATAGAGGAAACCTATAAAAGTTTAGGGTGAGAGCTAATATCCCATAATTTTGAATTATGTAGTAATTCACAAGGCAAAGCCACATGAATTACGTAGCGATTCAAAGGAGATGAGATCGAGCTCTGACCCTAAACTTGAATAGGTTTCTGAATTTATCTCACCCTTCGCATTGACTAATATGCTAACATTTCTGCCATAATCCCCCATTGGATATTTTTTCCTAAATACTCAATGAGCGATTGATACGAGTTCCCAATGTTAGGTCTATGGGGAAAAATATTAGAGGTGCGATAAATAACAGTACACAATAACGCAATAACCGTGACCCCATATGAACGTAGATCAACCTGTACTCGTACAGCAAAGTGGAGGTAGACATAGGGTACTTGTTTGAAGTCAGGGGAAGGGGAGGGTAGGAGGGTGTAGAATCCGATCAATATGAATCTGAGAGGGTTGTGGACGAGTTGGGTTGTGCACCTTGACTGTGATGTGTCATCTGGTATAAGGCTGCCACAGACAGCTGTGTTTTATGTCATATATTTATTCATACACAAAATACTGACTGGTTTCAGATACATACACAATATTGACTGGTTTCAGATACAAGCGGCCGTATGCTCCGGGGAGTTGACGCGTAGTTATATCCGAGCGTATGCGGGGATATTGCGCAGAGTCAACTCCGAGGAGCATACAACCGCTTTTATCTGAAATAAGTCAATATTGTATTTATTATCCACCTTTTCTGGGCAAGTGGCATGTCGAATCAGTTCATTTTAATTATGCACTATGTTTTCGTACGCACTATTTTTCCGTATTCGGCACACGGAGCATACAACATATCTGTATGCTCTGGGTATGTCCATACAAACTCCCTATGTGTTTTCTATGGACACTTTGTATTAGGAGGATAATAAAAGAGGTCGTATGGTCCGAGGTCTTTAAGCGTAGTAATGCGAGCGCATGCGAGGATATTGCGCAGAGCCATCTCTGAGGAGCAGACGCAATACTGACTGGTTTTAGATACATTCTACTCATTAGCGATCTGTAGGCTTCATATGTTAATTATAGAGTCCCCGTATAAGGTGGACAATAAACACACCACATCGACTGGTTTCAGACACAAGCGGTAGTATACTCTGAGGAGTCGAAGTGCAGTAATGCGAGTGCATGCGAGGATATTACGCAGAGGCAACTCCGAGGAGTATACAACCGTTTCTTCATGAAACCAGTCTATATGGTATATATTAACCACCTTCTCCTAACAAGTGGCGTACCGATATTAGTTCATTTCAGGTATTCACTATGTTTTTCGTACGCACTATGTTTCTGTATGCGCCGGTTTTGTAGCCTGGGTTTATGGATATACGCTGCCCATTTGTTTTCTATAGACACTATGTATTAGGTGGACAATAAATTCCTTATACACCCATTACGTACATATATTCTCTAAATAAGCACCGTTTCACCATATACGTAAATATACGCAACCCTTTTCCGTACGGGTTGACCAAAGCATATTTTTAAGGCCACTTTACGGTATTCAAGAAATAATAACTTCTAGAATATCATAGGCATAACATATATATATGTGTACATGTCTTGTATATTAATCTATGTGTGGTGCATATGTCCTTAGGAAACAGCGGATGGTTAAGTTGCAGAATTATGGAATCGTATAGATGTATCTATTGATGAAAGCCTAAATCGAAAAAAATTCCTTATTACCACACATCACCAATTGTTTCATAGGCTCATGAGCTGAAACTAAGAAGAATTGGAAACCGTTGATGATATTTGTATTCAAAGTTGCTATAATGATGCTATTTATATCCATATGTCAATTTCCCATATCTTTCATTATAAACCAATCTCAGATTTAATTCTATGTTTCTTTTCATCGTCTTTCAGGTAAGTTGAATATACTTACTGCTGAACTCCCTGTAAGCCAAGTACACAGGTAGGAGAGAATCTGTTTTACTTTCCTAGAATTTATATTATAGAGGAAACCCATGAAAGTTTAGGGTCTGAGCTTGTATCCCATCGAGTTTGAATCACGTAGTAATTCACAAGGCGACCAGTCTTGGTCATGCACGGACAGAGAACCTGTATATTCATGATTCGTGCACAGACGGGGAACCTGTATATTCATGATTCGTGTACAGACAGAGAACCTGTATATTCAGGATTCGTGCACAGACGGGGAACCTGTATATCCATTGGTCATGCACAGACAGAGAACCTGTATATTCATGATTTGTGCACAGACGGGGAACCTGTATATCCATTGGTCATGCACAGACAGAGAACCTGTATATTCATGATTTGTGCACATACGGGGAACCTGGATATCCATTGGTCATGCGCGCACAGAGAACCTGTATATTCATGATTTGTGCACAGACGGGGAACCTGTATATCCATTGGTCATGCACAGACAGAATCTGTATATTCATGATTCGTGTACAGACGGGGAACCTGTATATCCATTGGTAATGCACAGACAGAGAACCTGTATATTCATGATTCGTGCACAGACGGGGAACCTGTATATCCATTGGTCATGTACAGACAGAGAACCTGTATATTCATGATTGGGGCGGTCAGAGGGCGTTGACCTAAGGGTTGATGCGTGTCCATGCATCATGATGGCGGGAATGTGGCAGGCCGTGGGCAGGAGGTGTTGGTCGCATGTCAGAACCTGCGGCAATCAGAACCATGTCACAGTCATGTCTGCGGCAACTACCAACAGACAAGTAAAAGTCGTCTGCTTGGGCAATTAAAATCGCAGCCCTCATAACCCACCGCCAATCCAAGCCAACTTTAAATCATAATGTAAATGTAAATTAGAAATTGAATATGCAAGGAGAGCAATTTGAAAATAGGTATATTCAATGACATGTAGGGGATCAAGTTTGAGACTCACATTTTAAAAAAAAAAAAAATTCTGAATTTCTTCTTCATTTATTAAAGCTGGAAGGTATTTTTGGAACTAAGAAAGACAGAATAATTGATCTTATCCTGGTCTGTGTTGCATTCTCATTACCTAAAGTGATCTGTCTTCATGGAGGATGATCTTACAAGATGATCAGGAAATTATCTTTATTTTGAGTTTTTTTAAAAGGTTACAAGTTTTGCCATTTTTTAGGTCAGTTCCTAGGTGGGTTCGATCCTTCATGGACAAAATGTTTTCCACTAAGATAGGAAAAAGATTAAACAGTAGTCTGGCCCATCTGTAAACAGAGCCCTTATATCACACTGCCAGGCGGGCCCGTCAATAAACAGAACCCTTATATCACACTGCCAGGCGGGCCCGTCAATAAACAAAGCCCTTATATCATACTGTCAGGCCGGCCCATCAATAAACACAACCCTTATATCACACTACCAGGCCGGCCCATCAATAAACAGAGCCCTTATATCACACTACCAGGCCGGCCCATCAATAAACAGAGCCCTTATATCACACTGCCAGGCTGGCCCATCAATAAACAGAGCCCTTATATCACACTACCAGGCCGGCCCATCAATAAACAAAGCCCTTATATCAGTCTGACCCAGTGAATGTTGCCCTTATATCATACAACCAGGTTGGCCCGTTAGTCCAACACAGCCCTTATATCACACTGCCAGGCCGGCCCATCAATAAACACAAGCCTTATATCACACTGCCAGGCTGGCCCGTCAATAAACATAACCCTTATATCACACCGCCAAGCCGGCCCGTCTGTAAACAGGGCCCTTATATCACACTGCCAGGCCGGCCCGTCAATAAACACAACCCTTATATCACACTACCAGGCGGGCCCATCAATAAAAAAAGCCCTTATATCACACTACCAGGCCGGCCCGTCAATAAACACAACCCTTATATCACACTGCCAGGCCGGCCCGTCAATAAACACAACCCTTATATCACACTGCCAGGCCGGCCCGTCAATAAACACAACCCTTATATCACACTGCCAGGCCGGCCCGTCAATAAACACAACCCTTATATCACACTGCCAGGCCGGCCCGTCAATAAACACAACCCTTATATCACATTGCCAGGCCGGCCCGTCAATAAACACAACCCTTATATCACACTCCCAGTCCGGCCCGTCAGTCAACATGGACCTTATAAGAAGCCCTTAAATCACACTCCCAGTCCGGTCGTCAGTCAACATGGACCTTATAAGAGGCCCTTAAATCACACTGCCAGTCCGGCCCGTCAGTCAACATGCACCTTATAAGAGGCCCTTATAACACACTCCCAGGCCGGCCCGTCAGTGAACATGCACCTTATAAGAGGCCCTTACATCACACTCCCAGTCCAGCCCGTCAGTGAACATGGACCTTATAAGAGGCCCTTACATCACACTCCCAGTCCGGCCCGTCAGTAAACATGGACCTTATAAGAGGCCCTTATAACACACTCCCAGTCCGGCCCAACAGAGAATAAGGCCCTTATAACACACTCCCAGGCCGGCCCGTCAGTCAACATGGACCTTATAAGAGGCCCTTATATCACACTGCCAGTCCGGCCCGTCAGTCAACATGGCCCTCATGACACACTGCCATGTCAGCCCGTCGATGAACAAATCTGTTATAACACACCGTCAGGCAGGCCCTTCAATGTACAAGGCCCTTATAATACACTCCCAGTCTGACCCATCAGTGAATACGGCCCTTATAACACACTCCCAGTGTGGCCCATCAGTGAATACAGCCCTTATATCACACTGCCAGGCTGGCCCATCAGTGAATACGGCCCTAATATCACGCCGACCCGTCGGAGCACTCGGCCCTTATAGAGGCTGACAGATATCGGCCATTCTACACTGATGGACGCTGATCCGACCTTCTGAGTGAGTCAGGGACATGATTGTTGATGGACGATTCCCTCACCCGGCACGCCCACTGTGATTTCCCGCCGCCAACGTGGTGTCAATGTCTTATAGGACTGTCGTAAAACTGGATGAGTTTTAATCTTGGCCACCGTATGCCATGACTGGAGTTTGGCATAGTGATTTCACGAGGCGAAGCTGAGTGAAGTCCAGAGCCAAAACTCAAGGAGTGGAATGCGGTGGCCAAAATTAAAACGAATCAGGTTTTGATTTTATCCTACCCCATCTCTTCGATTTTGGAATATTACGTGATAACAATTCTGTATGCCACTAGTGGCGTATAAACCTCCGTATGCCAGTCTGCGTAGCATCCGTAAACTCATTGTTAAGCCTATGGGATTTTATATTAGGGGTAGGATAACAACTGCTGCTCAATTCCCTGACTTGGGGTTGGGAGCACTGAGTAGGGAGTTAGGTCAGTCATTAAGGCACTGAGATAACTAAGGTTGTTGGACTGTGTTGGTTTGAGTCCCACTGCAGCCACTCTTCTTCCTCATTCCCAGCAGTGGTAATTTTACTATCATATCAACGGCCAGTCCTTCTCACACCATGTCTGTGTGGTGTGCAGCCACCTTTCTTCTTCATCCCTAGCAGTGGTAGACTTACTGCTATATCAAAGGCCAGTCCTTCTTAATTTTTTAAAATTTCGGGTATATAGTAAATATATAACGTCCAACCATGCTTGTACATATCACAGAACTAAATGATAATTTGCCGTTTGTACGGAACTCGGCATAAATGCCTCGGTCCGTACAAACCGTAATTTACCATCTCGTTCTGTGAATTGTACAGTACGGTCAGGACGTTTTATATGAATACTGGCATCGTACCACGTCATCTCCAATTGAGTTATTTTTTACAATCCTTTTTGCGTGTTCCATATCTTCCATATGGTAATTATATAGAACTACATCGAGAATCGTATAAATACACAATACTCCACGAGTTTGGATGTGCCGCAATCGTCATCGAGGCGAAGCCGAGTGACGATTACGGTACATCCAAACGAGTGGAGTATTGTGTATTTTACGGTTCGAGTGTGGTTCTGGATTTATCTCACCCCTTTCTCTGCCATTAAATTGCATCACAACATTAAAATCGTTAAAATATACTTAGCAAATCCATATGACGTCATCTCACATACACTACGCCAAGGCTGTGGCGTAGTATAGTTACTTTATTGGGGTGATCGTTGAGTATTTTTTTCTAATGGTATTTCTATGGCTAAGCTTGTACCAGGGGTGAGATAAGGCTATGGGGAGAACATGAGGGAATTTAGAGACTGTTTGATTAAAGGAGACCCATTAGTGTCCTACCACTGTTTTCTAAATTGATTGAGAAAGAACTACATAAACAATTTGTGTCTAGATTGGTATATACTGAATTTTTTGTGAAAGAACAAAATGGTTTTCTACCCTCGAGATCAACTGGGCATGCGATTTTTAAGGTTTTAAAAATTTGTATACGGCCAGAAATGAAGGTAACTATGCCCTATTGCTGTTTATTGATCTACGTAAGCCTTTTGATTGTGTTAATCATAGTATGTTATTGAAAATTATTGAAAAAAGTGACTATTTTGATCCTATGTTTATTAAAATCTTTGAATCATTCCTTACAAATCGAACTCAGGCGGTAAAAATTTATAAAATGATGTCAGAATATCAATGTATAGATTGTGGTGTACCCCAAGGATCGGTCCTTGGGCCGATTCTTTTCATTATTTATATCAATATGGTGCCCAGTATATTTCATGGATGCAAATATGAAATGTATGCGGATGATATGGTGATTATGGTCAGCGGTAAAGACCCAACGAATGTTCTAAATTCTATGAATATAAATCTGGTGAACTTTATTGGTTTAAGTTAAGAAATTGAGATTGTCTATGAACTACCAAAAATCAAAAGGAATGTGGTGTGTGCCTAAAAATAAATATGATGTGATAAAGGATATGAAGCTGGGTAATGGGGATTTTTGGCTGGAAAATGTGAAATCTTATAACTATTTGGGAATAATTATTGATAGCTCACTCAGTATGCAAATGCAAGTAGCTAAACTTGAAAAGTCAATTTATGCAAAGTTGTACAGATTGAGGAAATGTAGAAAATATTTGACTGAGGATGCTAGCATAAGTATAGTAAAACAGGTAATTCTCCCAGAATTGGAGTATTGTGACTTCATATATGATTCCCAAAACGAAAATGTTAAAAATAAGTTTCAAATTTGGATAAATCGGGCACTAAGAACATCTGTTGGTGTTAGGCATGTAAGAGACATATCGGTAGACGATCTACTAAATAGGGTGAAAATGATGCTGCAAAACCTAAGAAGAAAACTCCATTTATTGCCTATAATCCACTGGTGGGTGCATGATCAAGGCCAAACGCACATCAAAAATATGTTATACATTACAAGAGAAGCTGATGTGGATAAACCAAAAGTCGATAGACCCAAAAAGGAGATTTATAGGAAAAGTCCTATTTATAGGGGTGGAGTTTTATGGAATCGATTGCCCAAGGAATTGAAATTAAATAAAAATAAGGATCTATTCAAAATCCAATTGAAGGAGGCTGTCTTAAAAGGGCAAGTTGATTTGTTATAATGTGGAATGGTTATAGTAGTGTGATATGTAAGTGACCAGATTGAACTTTGGAGTTTGATAAGTGTTTATTGATAATGGAAACCAAAATTGTCAAAGCGTCATTGTTGTCAAAGTTATTGTTAATATATTATATAAATGTGTATTAATTATGTATTGATATTAATTGTATGAGTCTAACAAATTGTTATGGTCGGGCGACCAGTTGGACGATAGGTAAAAGCAGTAGATAATGTAAGTAATTTATGATAAATTTGGTCGTGCAACCCAAACAAAAAGTCATGATCATAAAACGAATTATGTTAGTAAATACTGATGAGAAGATCAATGATGAATATAAAGGATCAATTTCTTTTGAAAACTTAAAATGTATGTTGATTGTCTCGGAACAGTTGTATTAATCAGTACAAAGAACCTTGTAATCACAGTCGTGCGACTGTTACTTTGAAAAACACCTTTTAGGTGAAAGCAATAGTCGATAAATAAATTTATTAAAAAAAAAATATATAAAAAAAGGTGTCATACTGTTATCATACCACATCCTCCCTAATCCAGTACTTCTTCACAATCTTTTTTGCGCTTTCCATATGTTCAGTCTACGGGTAAACACAAGATAAATAACAGTAACTCAGAGACTGTTTGATTAAAGATGTCCTCCTAGTACCATACCAGGAGATATAAATCCCTCGTGGGCACATGGAGAGCACACAGATAAACCATGGAGTAAAACCAGCAGAGTAGACAGATAAAGCATCTTGACAAGCCATTACTGTCTCCGTGTCTTATCTGCGGGCCTGTGATACGGCCAGCTGGTCAGGGTGTAGATTAAGCAGGTTGATAATCCCCGCGGACCCTTACTGTCGGAGATATGGAGATGTACTGACCGGGGCTGGTAGTAGGAGCGTAAAACCTGCCTCCAAGCCCGGACAGGGCACAGACCAGGGCCTAGATGTGTGTGTCCTAGTGTCCAACGTTAATGTGGGGGGTAATGCAACATCCACGATATTTTTAGTCACACCGCCAGCAGTAACACCACTACCACCACTATCACTAACACTAATACCACTACAATCACAAAAAAACATCGCTATTGTGGGGAGTAATGAAGGGGGGGTCAGTCAGCAACATCCGCGACACTGTTAGTCACACCGCCACCAGTAACACCACTAGTATCACCACTATCACCAACACTAACACTAATACTACTACAATCACAGAAAAACAGCGCTTTTGTGGGGGCTAATGGAGGAGGGGTCAGTCGGCAACATCCACACTACTGTTAGTCACACCGTTACTACTAACACCACTAGCATTAACACCAGCACTAACACCACTACTACCGGGCTGGTAGTAGGAGCGTAAAACCTGCCTTCAAGCTCAGGCCAGAGCCAGGACCAGGGCCGAGACGTGTGTCTCCTAGTGTTCAACGTTAATGTAGGGGGTAATGGAGGAGGGGTCAGTCAGCAACATCCGCAACACTGTCAGTCACACCGCCAGCAGTAACACCACTGCCACCACTATCACCAACACTAACACTAATACCACTACAATCACCAAAAAAATATCGCTCTTGTGGGGGCTAATGAAGTGGGCGAGTGTCTGCAACTTCCCCGTCATGACACTGTTAGTAGCACAACCACTACTAGCACCACTAGTGTCACCACTAACACTAACACTACTAGCATTAACACCAACACTAACAACACTTTTTTTTGCAATTTTTTTAAGGGAATATTGTGTTACACAATCACCGAATACGCCTATATGGCCGTTCTTCCACTCGGGCCCTAGACCCCTACTCCTCATTCTAATGGCGAGTGTTAAGCCGAATGGGCAGTGGTTACCATTTTTGTGTAAGTCTTTGGTATGACCCGACCGGGGTTTGAACCCACGACCTCCCATGCTCGAGGCGAACACCCTGACCACTTGGCCACCGAGCTTGGTAGACCATCGGAGTAAAACCAGCAGAGTAGACCACTAGTAACACCACTACCAAGACTAACACCACTAACACCAACACAAACACGACTACGCTGCTATTGTGGGGGCTAATTGAGAAGGCGCTTGTCAGCAACGTCCCTGCCACTGTTAGTCAGACCACCACCAGTAACACCACTACCATCACCACCTACACCACTACCACCAACATAAACACCAACACTTATACCACTACAATTAAAGAAACACCGCTAATGTGGGGAGTAATGGAGGAGGTGGCTGTCTGCAATGTCCCCGCCACGAGACTGTTATAAACACCACTACCGTCACCACCTACACCTCTACCACCAACATAAACACCAACACTTATACCACTACAATTAAAGAAACACCGCTAATGTGGGGAGTAATGGAGGAGGTGGCTGTCAGCAATGTGCCCGCCACGATACTGGTAGTAACACCACCATCGACACCTACACCACTACCACCAATACCACCAACATAAACACCAACACTAATACCACTACAATTAAAGAAACACCGCTAATGTGGGGAGTAATGCAGGAGGTGGCTGTCTGCAATGTGCCCGCCACGAGACTGTTATAAACACCACTACAGTCAACACTAATACTAACACCTCTTCCACACCAGAAACAACACTAACAACAGCACTACCAACAGAATCACCACTAACACCGCCTATGTAGGGGCTAATGTAGGAGGCACCTGTCTGCAACTTGCCCGCCACGAGACTGTTTCCAATTATCAAGTCAGCATAACAGATGCTACACTTAAAACCAACGCCTATCTAACGCCTATCTGGTTTGATCATAGCCGCTATTTTTATGACAATGCATCAGTCACAGCGGAACACAGAGAGAGCAAGAGATATGCATGTCTGATCAACCAGATATTCTAGCTGCTTTCAGAACTAGCCTCGACAAGCGTAGAATAACATAAAACCGGAGAAAATGTGCTAAACGTCAGTTTTAGAGTCACTTTGCAGATCAACTTGGGATAGCAACTGCTCTAGGATTTAAGGTAGCACCGTATATAATCAGATCGTTACTGTAACTGATGGTAAACTGAACCTGAACCTAGAGCTGATACTGTACTAAGTATAAAAGGTCGGAATTGCTAAATGGTCTATAAAGCCCAATGCCCATCTACCGATTTCGGAACATTCATGTACCTTTGTCGGCGACAAACAGACAGTAATTTGTCTCAGCCAAGGCATCCCAACGGAGTCGGCCGTAGTCAGTAGATGTAGGACAGCTAGGCAAGGGTGAGCCAACGATTAGTAGACCGATTTGCTTAGGACTAATATCCACCACCCCATCTTCTCAATGTCCGCAGATCGAGCGAAGAGTTACATAATTTGCCTACGACAAGTTCACCGACTCCTATACAATTTGCAAACTAATCGCTCAACCCTGAATCGGTAGATGGGCATCAGGCTTAACAATTTTTTCTATTTTCGCGATTATATATAATTAACCCAAACACAGGGAAGTGGCTTAGAGTATTTATTACTTGAAGTTCAATAACTTTAATCTGTATTATGACACGAAAAGTCTAGAAAGTCTGACATTGATACATTCAAGTCTGAAAAGGCATGAATTAACCCAGCTGTTTTGGTGGCTGGTGGCAAAAAAAACACTTCTTGAGAGTTCAAAGTCTGCCGCCAATAGAGGACGATGGCCGGTGACGTCACAAGAGGATGACGTCACGAGGGTCAAGGCCGGCAAATAACAATTCCCTTGGCGCGTAAATTACTCAGCAATTGAATCAATTACTGTCCAGTTGTCCAGCAATTTATGATATGTCCAATACTATTCTATTTCTAGAAAATAGAAGTGAGGTGGATGTAACACGTTTTCATTGGATCGTTGTCGTGATTCAGAATTGTTTCATACTGTCTTAATTCTTATCAAAGGCCCGTTTCCATTGGCAGACGGAAACAGTGTAAATTTTGTTTGTTCTCCTAAGAGCTTATTTCCTTTGACCGGCACCTATCTACAGTCAGGAACCACCAACGGACCATTAGCACGGCTGACGCAAAATAGAAATGGGCTTTTAGAAGAACGAAACAAATTAGCGCTTAGAACTTTCCACTAGGTCTAGACTGTATTGTTTTTGAGCGTAGGTCACACGCTCATATAATTTGCCCAAATGTTTGAATCAGCTAGATCGGGAAATAAGCACATCCTCTTCGCAAAATTACTTTAAGATAAGGCTAAAGAAATCACAAGTCATACCCTGAACTTATTATAAAATGAAAGAATGGATTGCATAGGTACCGAATCCTATTCGTATTATCTTATACCAAAGTCACACTATGTGTCACAAACCATATCATATCATTTTTCATCGATTCTCCAACAAGTATTAGGTGGTGGTTTAATATTGTAATATGTTATACAATGTATTATTATACTATATAAACTGATTAATTATGAGTCACCTCTGGTGATAGATCATACAAAACTTTATCTAGATGTAACGGCTGATATGCCATAAATGGAAGACCATCCATGTGATGAATTTATGTGCTAATAATAAAAAAATAGATATCCCTTTATTATGTGCTCGCCAACTATTTGACTATAGGAAATGTGCAGAGGGCCAGTGTCTCAGAGGTGTGCCCAGCAGACCATGACCAAGCACTAGAGACCTGAATACCTCATTGACACACTGGTGCTTGATATATTTGTATCCTAAACTGGCAGTTATAGAAATGAAAAGTTGCCAGGGTGCAGATGAGTTACAGAAAATGACCCATGGACTGAATATGGACCGAACCTTTTCATTGTTATAATTCCACGCTTATTCATCACTGATGAACATTTGAATTGCTCCTGGTTAAAAGATACCCTCTGAAGTCGTTTAGAATAGTATAAAATAGTTAAATATCCACCGTTGTCAACTTCGTCGGGGAAAGAATCATTTTTCTGGGACCTTACATTATGTTGATATACGGCACAAGTGATACATCTATCGTATCTGGCACTTTCCTTTGGTACTTGAATTTTATATGATTGGCTTTTGCACATGGGTGTAAATAGTTACAATGTGTCCAATTTGAGAGCTGACTTTAAAGGCTGTAATACATCGGTGTACCAAAGCCACATTCAGATCTAAGTAGTATATGGAAAGTAGCATTTGGTACTGGCACCATAACGTGGTGGAACAACATTTTTGACAGAGACTCGCACTATCTCATTCTACATCCTTCCCAATTCCTCCCCAATGCAGTCTAGGTTCGCCTTTACTAGGCTCTACTGGGGCACCAGAGGGGTGTTTTTAAAACTAAGGCCCAGCGTCCACCTACTACGATATGGCTCCGATATGGTCTACGATGCACATCCCGATACAAAATCAAAATCGCGTCGGAAGGTCCCCTAATACCGGGGCAGTTGACCACGTTTCTGCGATTAGACACCGATAAAAACCCCATACAATGCATGGTGGACTGGCTTGTCTAGACATTGTCTATGATTTTGCACCTTCTTGATATGTCTCCGATAATTGCTTTTTGAATCAGTGTCATATCGGTTGGTCTAAATTTCTATCGTAGTAGGTGAGCGCCAGATATTGGCTGAAGTATTACGATTAGGACTAGCTGTAGGAGATAATGACTATAATAGGAGTGTCAGTCCGTCTTTTATTTATGCTTCTCAGATCTCCATGACATCTTTTGTAGTTTACATCGTTTACTTTTTCCTATCGTAGTTATAAAGGATCTTACTTACTTAGCAACAGACCTGAAAAATGGCAGAACCTGTGACCTTTTCTTGATCGTCTTGTAAAACCGTCCTCCATAAAAACGGATCCCTATATCATATGAGGTGAAATATCATTGCCTAGAAGACTTTACAGATACTTCCTTTTATTAATCAAACCATATCTTCGTCTGTTTCATAAAGAAAGAAGAAAAATGTGGTGTTTCGGTAGAAGCGTCTAACATATAATATAATATATGTCAACTCTAAAGAAAGTTGAAAGTTAAGACTGAACTACGGCTAAGATGAATTGATGATACTGTCATGAATGTATATGCCAATGGAAATTTAAATAAACACTGCATTATATAAAAAAAACCGGATCCCATTAGATAACAACAATACAACAAAAACCATGATAAGATGTGTGTATGGTTCATAGTTCTAAAAAAACACCTCCCTGGACTGCCAGGAATACAACGTGAACATAGCTTTATGATGACAATAAACTATAACGGTGAGGATGTGACCCTGTCAGATGCATTTAATTAAGAGAGTAAAGAATGAATGTATATCATGCATTACTTCTCAGTGGCCTTTTATTGATTCCGAAAGTTGCCCCCACACTCTCCACCAGATGGCGGTGCTGTCTGCACGGTCTCCACCAGATGGTGCTGACACATGGTCGTTTCCCAGACTGTACACTGTGTGGCGCTCTGATCAGGAGTGTGTGTGTGTGTGGGGGGGGGGGGGGGGGTTGGCTTATGCCCCAGTCATGCCCCGGTCACGCTGGCGTAAAAAAACGGCGTTTTCCCGTCGACGTTCTTCTACGCATTTTGAAATATACAAATACGCCCCAAAACGTCGCATAACGCGGAGATACATAAGGTTGTGGAACTTTGTGGATTCGAGCCACCTTTCTCCTTCATCCCCACTAGACTAACTGCTATATCAAAGATCTAACCTTCTCATACCATGTCTATGTGGTGTGGTGTACAGCCACCTTTCTCCTTCATCCCCAGCAGTGGTAGACTTACTGCTATATCAAAGGCCAGTCCTTCTCATACCATGTCTGTGTGGTGTGGTGTGCAGCAACCTTTCTCCTTTATCCCCAGCAGTGGTAGATTTACTGCTATATCAAAGGACAGTCCTTCTCATACCATGTCTATGTGGTGTGGTTGACAGCCACCTTTCTCCTTCATCCCCAGCAGTGGTAGATTTACTGCTATATCAAAAGTCAGACCTTCTCACAGCACAGCATGGTGTTGGAACTAAATAACTCTCACCTCGTAATGTGTAGGGTTCAGATTTCTACCTGAATCCCATAAATTCGATCACCACCCTTCTAGTGTAGAAAAACATCCAGTAAGTGTGGAAATGACCGGTAATGGTCATATCTGAACAACTTCTGAAAATGAGATACAATAAAGAAACTAAAATAACAAAAATGGTTCACTGGCCGTTGAATCAAACAAGCCAACAAGCAATAAATTCAGGGGTCTATAGACAGATGTAGGAATACAGGAAGTACCTTTACAGATTTAAACATAGGCGACAGACAATGGAGGGCCGGTGTAGACATATGCACAGAGCAACAACGTAATAGATTTTCCGATTTCAAACAACGACACACGATGCCAAAGGAACAGAAAAATATAATTGACGACAAAAAAAAACTTACTGTGGAGACAACCGTGACATACAAAGCTGTTCCCATCGGATTATAGATGACTTTTAGACATTCTAAACTACATACATAGGACCTTTATAAATCAATGCGTCATTTAGTTCAATTAAATACGATCATAATTAAAAGATATGGGAATGTGCTAAAGGTATGAGGTGAAAATAAGGTGTGGGATTTATACATGGCTTACGGATTATAAGAGCTTGGGAGGATTATACGAGGAAAAAATGAAAATAAATCGTAGTAGAAATTACTTGATTTTAATTCTTCACCAATCCACACTACACTGCAGCGACCTATAGCTCCAAACGCCCGAGTCCAAGCAGCGACTGTTGCCATTTGCATCTTCTCCCTGAGTATTTAATCAAACTTATTAATTATCTCCCAGCTAATTACCCTTGATTCACCACAGATGCGAGCCTAAGGCAGAGGCAATCCCCAGTTGATGTCTCCAAGATTCAATGGATCAATTACGATTGCGACTCATCTCCAAAGCAAAGCTGGGAGGTTTTTTACGAGTGATGTTTTAATTGGCGAGTCCTGTGTCTCGAGGTACAGATGGTGGATTCTGCTGCTGTTCTGAGCGCAAAAACCCAGCAAAAAAGGTTGCAGTGGCGTTGTGATTTGGTGGGCTGACCTATAGAAGTCCCTGCGGGCGGGCTGGGTGTGGAAACTCTAACACTATGAGGCGCCACTTGTCACCATACTACAACTACTTTTTTATGCTCACCCTGTTTTTGTATAATACTTTTGTAGAAGGTGCCAGGGGAGGACCACAGGTCAATTTCAGTGGCCTGCAGGTTTTTTAAATTGTTGTTGATAGTAGGGGGTCATTTCATCAGCCCCATAATCATTTTGATCCTACCAATTTTTGAAAGTTGTTTCTAGGACAGTTTTTTCATTCTATCTGGGTCCAACCTCTGGGAAATGTGGGAATTTCGAATAAGAAGCCAAAATCCAAAATGGCCGCCAAAAATAGAATAAAAACACATAAAATTAGTTCTTTCCTACAAATACAGATATGTGACACCTTAAAATGACCGTCTCCAAGAGAACTAATGCATTACATTGCTTTCATACAGGCTTGATTAATTCTGTTGCCATGGCAACCAAATTTCCGTTTCCGTAGATAAAAATATGGAATCATTGGACTTTAATAGATCTCATACAGAAAATGCATAAAACACTATAAAATGACTGTCTCAGTCAAGCTTGCATATCTGTTTCTTTTTTTAGCTATTATTAGCTATGTCTCTAACGAATGTGAGCTTTTCAGACATAGAGTATCAATGAAAACATATATATCGGAGACAAGGTGATAGTTAAATCTAAATAAAAAAAGTTCACTTTACGAGAAAATTACAGGTGCGAGATAGGATGCTTTTGGCATGTGTCAGTCCACATCCAACAATGCTCTCCTCAATGAGATGCGTTAAGTCCAAAGCACATCTCCCGATTTCATTAATATACCTTTGTCGGCGACAAAGAAACGCTGGTTTGTCTCAGGCGAGGCATGGAGTCGGCCCTAGTCGGTAGATGTAAGCCCAATGCCCATCTACCGATTTCGGAACATTCATGTACCTCTGTCGGCGACAAACGGACGGTAATCTGTCTCACCCAAGGCATCCTAACGGAGTCGGCCGTAGTCGGTAGATGTAGGACAGCTAGGCAAGGGTGAGCCACCGATTAGTAGACAGATTTGCTTAGGACTAATATCCACCACCCCATCTCCTCAATGTCCGCCAGTCGAGAGAAGGTAACATAATCTGCCTGGGACAAGTTCACCGACTCCTATACGATTTGGGAACTAATCGTTCAACCCTAAATCGGTAGATGGGCACCCGGCTTTAGGCAGGGGTCAGCCAACGACTTGTGAACCCCCTCCCGTTTTTTTTAAATGTTTTTTTAATTTTCTTTATTTATCCTGTAAAGATAATCAGTCTTTCGACCGGTGTGAACTACAGCAGTTACCAAGGTAGATCAAGCTATTGAGATGTTCTTTTGTCGCTGACGAATTGTTCCTAAATCGCTGGCCAAAAGTTTATCAACATGTTGATAAATCCAGTCGGCGACAATGGAACATCTCAACGGGGGGGGGGGGGGGGGGTTCCGACATGGGTTACATGATTTGCCTGCGATAAGTTCACCGACAACTATACGATTTGGGAACTAACCATTCAACCTAGAATCGGTAGATGTGCATTGGCGCCCCCCTCATTATATCTCACACTCTCTAAGTGGTATTCTGTACTCTCACTACGCTCTATAGAAGAAGAATTCTTAACGAACTAGCCTTGAGAATACCCTGACCTGCCTCCCGTGCTAAAGACGTACATCAATGCAACCCAATGCAATGTAACGAAATCACCGTATTCCAGTGTACCGACACCTGTGAGTACCATGTGGTGCCTGCTGCTGACACACACGGCGCCCCATGACGCCGCTCCTCCAGTAACCACCTCCTCCTCCTCCTGTGACTAGGCAACGCCGCGCCAATTCACCAGTATGGAACTTGCAGTGGTAGCAAATTCACCGGTGCCGAACTTGGAGCGGTAGCAAATTCACCGGTACCGAACATACACGGCATCGAATTCACCGGTATCAAAATTGCACGGTATCGAATTCACCAGTACCGAACTTGCAGTGGTAGCGAATTCACTGGTACCAAACTTGCACGGTAGAGAATTCACTGGCACAGTATCAAATTATCAGTTCTGAAATTGCATGGTAGAGAATTCACCAGTACCGAAGTTGCAGCCGTAGCGAATTCACCGTAAACCAGTGCATGATAGTACCGAACTTGCAGCAGTTGCAAATTCACTGGCACTGAACTTATACAGGATCAAATTCACTGGTACTGAACTTGCAAAGAAGAGAATTCACCAGTACCGAACTTTTACACGGCATCGAAATAGCACGGTATTGAATTCACCGGTACCGAACTTGCACGGTAGAGAATTCACTGGCACAGTATCGAATTACCAGTTCCGAAATTACATGGTAAAGAATTCACCAGTACCGAACTTGCAGTGGTAGTGAATTCACCAGTACCAAACTTGCACGGTAGAGAATTCACTGGCACAGTATCGAATTAGTCACCAGTACCAAAGTTGCAGTCGTAGCGAATTCACCGTATACCAACACCTGCGCGTCCCACACGACCACCGCTGCTGACTCACTCGGCGCCCCATGACGCCGCTCCTCCAGTAACCTCCTCCTCCTCATCCTCCTCCTCATGTGACTGGCAACGCCGCGCCAATTCACCAGTACGGAACTTGCAGTGGTAGCAAATTCACCAGTACCGAACTTACACGGCATCGAATTCACCGGTATCAAAATTGCACGGTATTGAATTCACAAGTACCGAACTTGCAATGGTAGAGAATTCACCGGTACCGAACTTGCACGGTAGAGAATTCACTGGCACAGTATCGAATTACCAGTTCCGAAATTGCATGGTAAAGAATTCACCAGTACCGAAGTTGCAGTCATAGCGAATTCACCATATACCAGTGCACGATAGTACCGAACTTGCAGCAGTAGCAAATTCACTGGCACCGAACCTATACAGGATCAACTTCACTGATACTGAACTTGCACAGAAGAAAATTCACCAGTACCAAACTTTTACACGGCATCGAACTTGCATGGTATTGAATTCACCGGTACCGAACTTGCACGGTAGAGAATTCACTTGTACCGAACTTGCATGGTATTGAATTCGCCAGTACCGAACTTGCAGTGGTAGCGAATTCACCAGTACCAAACTTGAAGCAGTAGCAAATTCCCCAGTACCGAACTTACACAGCATCGAATTTACCAGTATCAAAATTGCTCAGTATTGAATTCACAAGTACCAAACTTGCAGTGGTAGCGAATTCACCGGTACCAAACTTGCACCGACACCTGTGCGTCTAACACGACCACTGCTGCTGCCACACACAGCGCCCCATGACGCCGCTCCTCCAGTAACCGTCCTCTCCTCCTCCTCCTCCTGTGACTAGGCAACGCCGCGCCCTACAGGAGGCAGTCCATGGCAGGCGCCGCGTGGAGGAAACGTCCCGGAGACCGACCACCACCACAGGAGACCGGGGAGCGCGAGCAGGGTCCACGGCGCACACTGGAGCAGAGCCCGGCACCACGACGACGTCCCGCCCGGGAGGTGCTGCTACCAGGGAGCTGAGACCGTGGAGGAATGTGTGCCAGAGCCTGAGTGCTACTTCTCGTATACTACTTATTACCAGAGTATTACTACTCCTACATACAGGACAGTGTCTATACACAGGAGGACAGTGTCTATACACAGGAGGACAGTGTCTATACACATGAAGACAGGGGCTATACACAGGCACACAGTGTCTATACACAGGCACACAGGGTCCATAAACAGGCCTCTAAGGCACTGGCCTCATGCACTTTTACCAATGCCACACAGTGACTCGGGAGAAATATTCTCTATGGCCTAAGCGCTACCCTGATTATACTACTAAAAACCACAGCAGTAATACAACAGCACAGGATCTATATGTAGGCACACAGGTCACCTTGGTGCCCCTCTAAGACGCTGGGCTTCTGCACCTTTACCAATGCCACACAGTGTCCCAGGAAGAACCTACGAATCTCTATGACCTGAGTGTATTTTATTATAATATTACTCACCACCACAGCAATACTGTCATACCACAGGATCTATACAGAGTCCCGGAAGACAGGGTCTATACACAGGCACACAGGTCACGCCTCTAAGACACTGGGCTTCTGTACCTTTACCAATGCCACACATTTTCTATGACCCATTTTCTCATCATACTAATTACAATCATAGTACTACTGTCACACCACATGATCTATAGACAGACACACGGGCCAGCTGGGAACGCCTCTAAGACACTGGGCTTATGCACCTTTACCAATGCCACCGAGTTGGCATGCGTATAGTGAAGGGTTAAGTGCTAGATGGTGAAGGTGGAAGCGGCCAGGCGAGACGAAGAAGCCACCTGTTGAGCTCAGAGAGTGTGAGGTCAAAGGTCAGCGCTGTGACTGTGGTGTCTACATTGGAGAGGGGTTTTGACCCACTAGATTCAGGTCAATTATAGACTGTAGAACCGTCCCAAGGCGCTGTAAATACTATGTAACGAGCACAGGGTGAAGGTCGTGGTTTGCTCTGAATGGCTGCTGGGTCTACTATATTCCTTATACGGCAATGAAGGAAGAGGGACAACTCCGTGATATAACGGTGACGTAATTCTGGACATACTCCAGGATCTCAGGAAGCTGACAGTGCTGTGACTTCAGGGTTAAAAGGCAGTGCGTAGTTGGCTCGAGCTGTGGTACTGTAGCTGGACTCGTGTTGGTGCAGACACTACCAGTGAAAGACCTGCGTACCGTGTGGCGCAATGTCTGCGCTGACTCTCCTGATGTCTGATGAAACTGACGCCAGTAGAAATCTGGTGTGAGGACTGTGAGTGTTCCTCATCTGACGACCCATCCTCACCCCCTCGCCCCTGAAGTCCCCCCTCGCCTGTGAAGTTCCCCCTTGCCTGTGAAGTCCCCCTTGCCTGTGAAGTCCCCCTTGCCTGTGAAGTTCCCCCTTGCCTGTGAAGTCCCCCCTTGACTGTGAAGTCCCAACTTGCCTGCGACGTCCCAACTTGCCTGTGACGTCCCAACTTGCTTGTGGGCTCCCCCACTGTCCCTGCTCATGAAGTCCCTTAAATCCAGTTAAGTTCCCCCTTGCCCATGAACCCCCCCCTGCCCATGAACCCCCCCCCCCCCCTGCCTGTGAAGTCCCCCCTTGCCTGTTAAGTCTTCCTTGCCCATTAAGCACCCCTCCCCCTTGCCCATTAAGTCCCACCTGCCCATTAAGCCCCCCCCCCTTGCCCATTAAGTCCCACCTGCCCATTAAGTCACCCTTGCCTATGAAGGCCCCTTTGCCTGTGACCCCCTGTCTGTGAATTTTCCCCTGCCAGTGAACCCCTGCCTTTGAGCCCCTGCCCATGACCCCCACCCACCCCTGCCCGTAAAGTCCCCCCTCCCACCCACCTCCAGCCTCACTCACCCCCTCTTACGCGTACACCTTAACTCCAAGAAACGCTGATCATATCCCCCCCCCAAAAAAAAACACATCCCCAAGGACGCACTAGGGGTCGCCACTGGTATTCCCGAGCAGTGACATATTACCCCCTCAGCGCTACATCCCCCTTCAGTGCCCCCCACCCTGACGCTGGTATTTATATGTAAGGTCTGAGTGCCCCCTCCTGGCCCCCGCATGACGACGCCGGTACCGCCATCTGGTGGTAGAGGTGTTTTTTGGCGCCGTTGGACGGTGGGGCGTCTGTAGTGATATGTCCCTGTGGTCAGCACACATCAATATCGCCAATAGTAAAGTTGTGACACAGTTTCGTTTGTCACTGGAGCCCTGCGCCAGGCCCGCATATATGCAGGGAGGGTGTGGAGGACGCCTGTGCTATCTCTGCTCCGTGTTGTAGTGCTAGAGACATTAGGGACACATAATATACTAAGAGAAGATTGTGTGGAGTCATTCTAGGAAATATTGACCCTGTGCTTGATTCTTGAAGGAATTCTGTTTCAAGACTCATATGAAAGAAGTGGCATCTCATCAAGGGATTAATTACTGCAATATTTACTTATGCTGACTCTTGTAAGCAGTTCAAGGAAGTATTGATATTCCTTTATATGTACTGTTACTGATGTGCCAGGTATTACTGACATTAATGTGAACAAAAAGGCCATGAGGATATTTCTGAATTTACTGGAATTTACATGATTTACATGATTCAGAACCAATCAGGATACTTCGAAAATAAATCATATTGATGTGGATGAGAACTCATCAGGATTCAGAAGTTACTGGAGGTGCTAAAATCAATGTGAAACATATCCCATCAGAATACTTCAGAAGTTACTCTAATTGATGTGAATTATAACTCACCTTGATACTTCAGAAGTTACTGACATTTACATGAATCAAAACCCATCGGCATACTTCAGTTTCTTTTTTAATTTATGTGAATCAGAGTTCATGAGGATACTTTAGAAGTTACTGATATTGATGTGAATCCGAACTAATCAGAAAACTTCAGAAGTTACTGAAATTGATGTGAATCAGAACTAAAAAGGAAACTTCAGAAGTTTCTGAAATTGATGTGAATCAGAACTAATAAGGAAGCTTCAGAAGTTACTGAAA
Source organism: Alentia gelatinosa (assembly GCA_950022655.1). Classification (NCBI taxonomy): domain Eukaryota; kingdom Metazoa; phylum Annelida; class Polychaeta; order Phyllodocida; family Polynoidae; genus Alentia; species Alentia gelatinosa. The sequence continues at coordinate 55,964,196 of OX465589.1, read as the reverse complement.
TTTATGTGAATCAGAACTAATCAGGAAACCTCAGAAGTTACTGATATTCATGTGAATCAGAACTAATAAGGAAACTTCAGAAGCTACTGATATTGATGTGAATTAGAACTTATCACGTAACTTCAGTAGATTGTGAAATTGATGTGAATCACAACTCTTCAGGATAGTTAAAAATTTACTCAAATTGATGTGAATCACAACTCTTCAGGATAGTTGGAAATTCACTCAAATTGATGTGAATCACAACTCATTTGGATACTAATACCAGCATTAGTGCTCATGTGGTACCAGTAACCATACAACCCATGTAGTAGCTACGTCTATGCGTTCACACCTGTACGCTGTGCACACACCTGTGTATGTATCTGTATGCGCGCCTTCACGGCTCGCCCGGTAGGTGGGGCGACAGGCGGCCACGAGAGGGCGTGGTTGCCGACACCTGTATGCACACAGGTAGATACCAATCCCCTGTGAATTGTCTCACCTGGATTCTCGGCACCTTTGATCTACCACGATACCTGAGGATACCTGAGGGACCACGACGAAAGAAGGATTACTGTGAAAACGTCAGATAAACGTTCTGAGTGTGATCGTGTGGGTGTGTGGATGAACATCTCCAGCCACAGTCTCACTATCCCATCATACTTATTTTATACCTATTGAGAACATATGGAATTACAGGTATCCTGTACTCAATGAGTATGTAATATTGGACTATCTGAGACCAGCATACATACAATTGTACTTATAGCATACAAATGCAGTTAAGGAGGACGATAGATACACTGGTAGATATCACTCTATAGCAAGCATTGTGACACTACAGAACACATACTACTTATATCGGGAACTTTAGGGGTTCTCCACTAGTGTTACTATCTATTCTCATTGCTATAGCAGTGACAGTAATCTGAATGAAGAACTGCGAGTCCTAATTCCCTTCATATGGTTTATTGTCAATGGTCTGACAAGTGTGGACTTCCGTAATATACATTGATGTGCCGCACTGTATACTACTCACTCTGTTAGGAGGCGGCAGGGCGACCAGGCTGTTGTATCGTAAAGGTTTCCCTCCCGCTGGAGGATCTACACGGAGGGAGCCGGTCAGTCAGACTGGGTTAGAGTTCACACCCACCTCTCAGCGGAGAAGTTGGAGTGCAACAATAACTAAAACACTCCCCGAAACATGGTAATGAGTGTCCCCGCACACTATCACCTATCCAGATAGTGTCCTGCACAGTGTGAGGCCTCGGGATTTCCTTACTTCCCTGTGCTTTGTGGGGGTAATTATCAGTAACGACTGTTTTAAACCCAGTGAAGGCCCACTAAAAGCGGTCCGCGTACACCACGGGGAACTGGATCATGTCGCTCTGGGGACTTCTTTGCTTCCTCTGAGGAGTTGGTGAGCTGCTCAGAAGCCGAGCATGTGGTGACGGTTTTATGTGCTGCTGGTTTTAGGAGCACACCGGCTTAGAGTCTCAGACACTCACTGGGCCACTGCGCATGCCCAGATGGCGCCATCTGGTGGCAAAAACGTCGTGGAATGTAGATGTGTTATAATGAGTTGATTTAATGAGTATAGGCGATATGATAGTATGGATGAGTAGGGGTATACAATGCGTAGAGGTAATATATTGATTAGATGTGTTATAATGAGTAGATGTGTCATAATGAACATAGGTGATATGATGAGTATAGGAGTTATAATAAGTAAAGAATATATAATGAGTAGAGTTTTAGAAGAAGGTATGCTGCTCATGAAAACTAAGCTCTACTCATGAAAACATAAGCTCTGCTCATGAAAACATAAGCTCTTCCGGTAGTTACCTCGTGCCTGAAATGGTAATAACAACCGACCAATAACAAAAACAGTGAACTTCAACTAAAACCACACCACAAAAAAATACATCATGCAGGAATGAGGACTGATAAGGATCATTAAAAACATATATACAGAAATAAAATAAATTTAGCCTATATCTCGCCGGCCTGGCCATCACAGAAGCGGTGACTTCTCTAGGAAGAGTTCCCCGGTGATTATTATACGGAGTGAAGGGTGTGAGGGAGGCTGTGTACATATTGGAGACTACGTGAGGCACACACACTGTCCTCTCCCGCGTGTCAACTCTCACCCTCCCCGCATCCCCAACTACGGATCTCTCAGGATCCAGTTGGATCTCTCAGGATCTTTCTACGTGTTCTGGCACTGCACAGTCACCGGGCTGAGACAAAGGAGATCACACGACTGCCGAGACACCCAGACAACAGAGGTCAGAGTGTATAGAGGTCAAAGACAACATAGAGGTAAAAATCACATAGAGGTCAAAGACTACACAGAGGTCAGAGTGTATAGAGGTCAAAGACAACATAGAGGTCACGGATCACAAAGCAGTCACAGACCACACAGAGGTCAGAGTGTATAGAGGTCAAAGACTACATAGAGGTCAACATCACATAGATGTCAAAGACTACACAGAGGTCAAAGGCCACATAGAGGTCAAAGACCACATAGAGGTCAAAGATCACATAGAGGTCACAGATCACACAGAGGACAGACTGCAAAGAGGTCAAAGATCACATAGAGGTCAAAGGCCACAGAGAGGTCAAAAGCCACAGAGAGGTCTAAGATCACAGAGCGAACGCAGACCACACAGAGGTCAGACTGCATAGAGGTCAAAGAACACATAGAGGTTTGAGACCTCACAGACAATATTGAGGTCAAACATGACATAGACGTAATTACTAAGTGTCTATGTCATAAAACGACATAGAGGACACATACCACATATAGGTCACATACCACAAATAGGTCACATACCACATAGAGGTCACAGACCACATAGAGGTCAAGATCACAAACAACAACCTCCCTCCCTCTTATCCTTCTTCCTCTCTATACTACTGTCTCCGAATTCCAGCACCGCACCGGCTGGCTGTCTTTCCCACCCACCCTCCCACCCTCCCTCCCTCCCTCCCTCCCACCACCAAGCCCCCAGAGCACACACACACAGCACAGACCAGGTTTTTTTTGTCGGCCAGTCGATCCTGTGTCTTCTTTCACACCCCGGCGGTCCACCTACGCTCCTCTGTGACTCCCCACCACTGAGTACACCGCCCTACAGCCCCTACCAGGACGGGGAGGTACGGGGACAGAGGCCGGGCCCGGCGCCTCCACACGCCGCCGATAAGAGAGAGAGATACACGGAGAGGCCCCACAGGACGATCCGGTCCCCGCCCCACCACCCCGCACAGGGCGAATCGTCACGAAGAACCAATTTAGTTTACTCTGATATTTGGGTGCCTTTCTGTAGCACAAGCCGGGAGCTGGGCACGCACCGTATCTTATCTTCCTTTTTTTTTTTAATTTTTTTTTTTTTCTGAGTGTGACTTCCTCTCTCTGTGTCTCTGTAGTTCTGTCTCTCTGTCTCACTATCTCTTTGCCTGTCTCTGTCTCATTGCCTCTTTGTCTCTATCTATCCCTGTCTCTCTGCCTCTGCCTCTCTGTCTCTCTCTGTCTCTCTCTGTGTCTCTCTATCTCTGTCTCTCTCTCTGTCTCTCTCTCTGTCTCTCTCTCTGTCCATCTCTGTCTCAATCTCTGTTGTTCCGTGTGTGTATATATATACAGAATGCCCAGTGGCGCCCCCCCTACGGCCAACTCTGTACTCAAAGGCCTAAAACACGCCTGGTGACTTGTGGCTATCTGGTGAAGCTGCTATTGTGTGACATGCTTGGAGAGTGAAACATCACCTACACTGGCCACCAGAGCACACTGATTATACTTCTGGTGGAGTCTGAACTGCGCCATCGTGAGTGGTACTCTCCAAGCTGATCTTCTTACTACAAAAATCAGAATCCCTGCTGGAAGAGGGAATCATTCTTTCATCAGATCTTTTGTTGTGGTTGTGTCTCGCACTACAGGCTATTGTGGTTGGAGATTGACGTACTCTCGAAGCGCCTTTTTATTTTTCACGATATCAAAAAATTGTTCTCTACTTCGAGTTATTTGTACTGAGCTCCTAGTCTAGAGAACGATCGGACCTGACCAACCTCTAAGTCAGAGACAGAGGTGTTGGCCAATCCAGAGACCTTCCCACCAGTTGCTAATTAATTGACACGCCTAGATATATTTGTAACGAGCTCTTTGTCTAGGAAGCGATTGGACCTTAACAACCTCTAAGTCAGAGACAGAGGTGTTGGCCAATCTAGAGATCACCGTACCACCAGTTGCTGATTAATTGACGCGGCTAGATATATACAGCATTAGTGGAAGTGATGCGAGCTAAGTGTAAAACCTTGCTCTTTAACAGGCTTTTAGCCCAGTCCGACGCAAGCCAGAGGATTATGTGTTAATCCGGGATAACCCTTCAGTTAATCTCCCTGGGAGATTAGCAGGCTGTGGCGTTACGTGTGGCTTCTTAGCTGTTAATCTGAGGCGCTCCTGAGTAGAGGGGGTGGAGTATAGAGGGGATTATCCTCGGGAGATATTGGTTGAATTATAACGTGGGTTCTAGCATAGACCCCTGCGGCAATCCAATGGAAACCCTCACTTAAACGGTCCCTGATTGGTGGAATTAACAAACATTTCAAAGAGACACACATCGATTACACTCTCCTATCAGAGTCTTCCGTAGGTTCAGGATAGGATTCCTTCCCGGAAAACGGCTGGAGCTGAGGTTATTCCAAACAGGCGCCTTAGCCTACTGGAGGAATTACGTAAGATTAGGTTGAGTTCCTCCAGACGCGAGCAGGGTGCCGAGGAGGGGCTGGTTGCGTCAGGCAGGCAGTGACACTGGATGGAACTCCAGGGTGTTGACTGTGGGGTAAGTGTCCGACCTCCAGGCTGGAACCAGCCAATAGGCTGCTAGCTTACAGTGACGTACGGCGCATTCAGCTATCCCCGCCAATGACAACACACCTAACATTAGGGTATATACAAACACCATTCTCACAATTCATTGGAGGATATAAGGTGAAGGATATTGCGATTTGTTTTACTGATGATGCAATATCTGAATTATTCACCGATTTTGATGTGTGAATGAAACACTATCTTTACAATCATCATTATCACTGCAGATTGGCTGATCTCTTATAGATAGGAGTTCTCCACTAGTGTTACTATTTATGATTGGCATAATCAGTGACAATAATCTGAAAGAAGAACAATTCCATTCACACGGTTTATTGTTGGTTGTTTGACAGCTGTGGACTTACTGGCTATACATTGAGGTGCCACACTGTATATTACTCGACCTGTTGAGAGGGGAGCGGGAACCAGGCTGGTACTTCACTACAGTCTCCCTTCCGCTGGAGGATCAACGGAAGAACAATTCTATTCACACAGTTTATCGTTGATCATCCAACAGTTATAGTCTTACTGGCTTTACGTTGAGGTGCCACACTGTATACTACTCAACCTGTTGAGAGGGGGAGTAAGGACCAGGCTGTTTCGTCCCTAAAGTCTCCCTTCCGCTGGAGGATCAACGGAAGAACAATTCCATTCACATGATTTATCGTTGATCGTCAGACAGTCACAGACTTACTGGCTATACATCATGGTTTATCGTTGACCGTCTGACAGTCACAGCATTACTGGCTATACATCACGGTTTATCGTTGATCGTCAGACAGTCACAGACTTAGTGGTTAAACATCACAGTTTATCATTGATCGTCTGACAGTCACAGCATTACTGGTTATACATCATGGTTTATCGTTGATCGTCAGACAGTCACAGCATTACTGGTTATACATCACGGTTTATCGTTAATTGTCTGACAGTCACAGCATTATTGGCTATACATCACGGTTTATCGTTGATCGTCACACAGTCACGGCATTACTGGCTATACATCACCGTTTATCGTTGACCGTCTGACAGTCACAGCATTACTGGTTATACATCACGGTTCATCGTTGATCATCTGACAGTCACAGCATTACTGGCTATACATCACGGTTTATCGTTGATTGTCTGACAGTCACAGACTTACTGGCTATACATTGAAGTGCCACGCCGTATATACATTCACCTACAGCTGCCAACTACAACACCCAACACTAGTCTCTGTACAAATAACCATCGCTGTGTCCCACCAACACTCCACCGCTAACTTCCTGGTATCTCCCAGTCCACCTGGTCTCTGAGGACTGGACAAGTTGCGACTGGATCTCTATCCATAGGAAGAATACCGAAAAGTCAGTGATTCATGTCAAATTGGAGGAAGCGGCTTTAAAATCTAATTCCCCTCTGGCTCCTTAGAACAACGAGCGATAAGTCTTCTTTCGTTATCAGGAAAGATTACATTTCTTGAACACTGACGCCAGACGTGGGTTAGTTATGGGCGGCCGACGCTAGGAGGCGCCAGTGATTAACTCACGGTCAATGGCTTCCGGCCCTTAGACACTGGGGTATTCTGGTTTTTGGTAAAGTAGAGTCTAGCTCGTTCATGAGTGGAAAGAAATGAGAGATGAGCTCATATTCTTTCGATGAATATCTATGAGAGAGGGAGTATTATGGGAGAACTGTGTTACGCCGCAGGATTATATTGATACCAAACCCATGTACACCGGCCGTTTACAACGAGGTTTTGAAATCCGTTCGCGCACACTGTGAACGCACCGTAAGTTACGCTGCATCCTTGGCGTATTTTATTATCATTGTGTTAAGAGAAGCGGAAGGTAGATAGGCCACTTATGTGAGTAGGTATAGTGATGACTGGAAAATAATGGCTAAGACCCTGGTGCAGTAATATCTTATATATTGACTGGACGAGTTGGTGAATTCGGCCCTGGATATCAATGGTAGCCCTTGACAGATAACTGTATCTGGAACTAGTATACAGACAATTCAGAAGATCATGAACAAGGCATATAAAACCAAGTTGGAGTGCACAACTCCATTCTTAGAGGAATATTTATACAGATGGCAACATCGTACATAAATCTTCCCTTTCTGGAAATATGAACTCAGTTTATTAAGAATTGCCTAAAACTAATGCCATTAGATATCTTAAAAAGCAGACGACATTTTACGATTGGTATGGTATGGTTTCAGTGGATTCTGTAGATACAGACCAATCTACGGTATTGTGACAGGTAGCTGTCTGCAGCTTCTTGTAGACCAGTAGGTGTCTGCGACTACTACACTGACCGACTCAGGAGCTGTTGGTCTCCATTCTCAGTTGAATTACTCTTTTTACTGTGAGTAAGAGGAGACTTGGAACATCAGTGGAACATCAGTGGAACATCAGTGGAACATCAGTGGAACATCAGTGGAACATCAGTGAAACGTCAGAGGAATTTCAGCGGAACATCACTGGAACATCACTGGAACATCAACGGAACATTAGCGGAACATCAGTGGAACATCAGTGGAACATCAGTGGAACATCAGTGGAACATCAGAGGAACATCAATGGAACATCAGTGGAACATCAGTGGAACATCAGAGGAACATCACTGGAACATCAGAGGAACATCACTGGAACATCACTGAAACATCAGTGGAACTGTTAAACACCGCAATTTCTGAATCCCCTGTATGTATCCATGAAATGCATTACTGTAAAATACGGATTTAATCCAAAACCTGAAACTGTTCAGTAGCTACAGAATAATGTTTGTTCTAGTTGTGACTTGTAAAGGTCGATAGTTCAGAGTCGGCAGCACTGGAATCATTCTATCAAGGATTTTATTTGATGAATCAGAAAATCGATGACTAAACATAGTGAATCTAGGTCTTTTAGAGTGTATATAAAAAGAGTATCACCAAAATAACATTACTAGAATCATCATTAGTGTGGTGGCTATGATAAATGAGGACTAACGATTTGTTGATACGAAGTCACCTGTCAGCCGCAAACTGCCGCCATTTGACTGTGTCTCAAAGGATGTAGAGAAAGACGCGGTATATTTATACACTACACTCCTGTAGACAGGTCACTAACCGAGAATCGGGAGGTGATCAAACAAAAAAACACACCAGACTACCTTCCCACAGCGTTACAACGGATATAAGTGGCTCCACACAGCGGGAGAATCGTCCTTGAGTAGATGCAGGTCACTGCCCTAAATATCGCCCACTTGGGAGCACTTCCGGTCGCGGAAGTGACCAGCGTCTGTGCGCGGGAGGTGAGGGAATATCTGTTTGGAGAGTGACAGGACACGAGACATCGGGGAGGAGACGTTGAGGGTGATTTATACCCGTTTTTATTTGTCATTGAATGTTTTTTTCTTGTTTTGTGCTGGAGGATTGTGGCTCGTTGGAGGTGGGAGAAATCAATCACTGCGGTGCATTCCTGACAAACAGTTTCCAATATTCATCATTAGTGTGAATGGTGCGACTTGCCAAGTGTGAGCTCGGATCTGAAATGTCAGCATTCTGGTGGTGAATGACGTGCACATTATTATCAAATATAATCAAATTTAATTGGATATGTCTAAGCATTCAATAATGGACTTTGCGTGAAGGATATTAGAGGATGGTTTATTGGTGATGGAAACTTTGAAATATTCAAATTCAGATTCTTCTATTTGAATGAAATGCTATCATTGCAATCATATTGATACCGGCACCTGTCTACCAATCTACAACAGTCGTATCTCAAGTTGATACCTTCGCGCCTGCCTAGTTATCTACACCAGCTGGGTACCAAGGAGCAAAACTGTCTAAATTCCAGTAGCGGATCCCAGACTTACAGACCTACACGCAGTATGCATTGGAGGATTTAAGGTGAAGGATATTGCGATTTGTTTTACTGATGATGCAATATCTGAATTATTCACTGATTTTGATATGTGAATGAAACACTATCTTTACAATCATCATTATCACTGCAGATTGGCTGATCACTTATAGATAGGAGTTCTCCACCAGTGTTACTATTTATGATAGATTGGCATAATCAGTGACAATAATCTGAAAGAAGAACAATTCCATTCACATGGTTAACATTGGTTGTCTGGCGGCTGTGGACTTACTGGTTATACATCACGGTTTATCATTGATCGTCTGACAGTCACAGACTTACTGGTTATACATCACGGTTTATCGTTGATCATCGGACAGTCACAGACTTACTGGCTATACATCACGGTTTATCGTTGATTGTCTGACAGTCACATCATTACTGGCTATACATCATGGTTTATCGTTGATCGTCTGACAGTCACATCATTACTGGCTATACATCACTGTTTATCGTTGATCGTCTGACAGTCACAGCATTACTGGCTATACATCACGGTTTATCGTTGATCGTCTGACAGTCACAGACTTACTGGCTATACATCACGGTTTATCGTTGATCGTCTGACAGTCACAGACATACTGGCTATACATCACGGTTTATCATTGATCGTCTGACAGTCACAGCATTACTGGTTATACATTATGGTTTATCGTTGATTGTCTGACAGTCACAGACTTACTGGCTATACATCATGGTTTATCGTTGATCGTCTGACAGTCACAGCATTACTGGTTATACATCCCGGTTTATCGCTGATCGTCTGACAGTCACAGCATTCTACTCGACTTGTTGAGGAGAGGGGAGTGGGGACCAGGCTGTTTCGTCTCTATAGTCCCCCTTCTGCTGCAGGTACAACACAGAGTGAGCCGTCAGACCAGTGGGAGGTACACACCTACCTCTCAGCAGAGAAACTAGAGTGTGACATATATGGGGTAAAAATCTACCTTGACGCTACTTTCTGTTTCATACATAAAGTAAATGAAATAATTAATGGTCTATTTTACATAAGAGGTAGGTTGACGTGGCGTCGGCAGCGACTACTGAGTGAGTGATCTAATCGAGAGCTTTGTTTCCCCGCCGTAGCGGCGGGAGGCGTCACCGTGTTATGGAACGTTGATGTTGGTTTACATGTGTATTTGACCCCTGACCCTTGTGCCTATTGGTTTGACGTCCACCCAAGTTGGCGGGAGTGTCAGTTTTGACCAATGGCATTGGGGTTTATGCATTTGTTTGTCTATTTTACATAAGATACAGAGAACTCTCAAAGAAGATTCATGATAGTTGATAAATTACACTTCCTACCTGACACTAGTTCATATCTATTTATAGCAGCACATGCCTGGATCCAGTTAATAATATTACTAATTATGCACTGATGAATAGTAAACAACTGTTGACATTTCTGAGATAGAAAAATAAGTGACAAAAGTAAATCTAAAACGGAAATGAAAGTAGATCTGTGACGCAGGATAGATTCATATGAAGAGATTATCCATTGAGAGATACATTGTAATCTCCTACAAAAAATTCTAAATGTTAGAAAAGGAACCCACCTCAATTATAAAAACATTGGGTGACTGAGGTACGTAGGCAGTGTGTTCTACATCTAGAACAGTTTCTTTGGGTACGTACAATATGACAGAGTCGGAGAGGATCGGAGTATGCTCGGAGGACTGGATATAGACTAATAAACCTGTTGTATATATATACAGTGTGAACACGGTATATTGGTGCCACAGTAAACAGTGCACACACACTAGAGAGTTTCTGGTATGTAGTGTGAACAAGGTACATAAAGTATCGCACTAAATAATGTTCAACTAGTAGAGACTATCGCGTATGTAGTTTGAACAGGGCCATAGTGTACAGTTCAAACACATTGCAGTGTGAACGAGGTATATCAAAGTGTCGCAGTATACAATCCAGTCATAACACAAACTGTCGGGTATGCAGTGAACTATTTATAGAAGGAATCGCAGTCTACAATCTGCAACTGTTGGATATGTATTGTGAACAGGCTATATATAGATTGTCAGAGTAACTAGTGTGAACACGGTACAGACAGTCGGGTATGCAGTGTGATCAGGGTATAAAAAGTATCACAGTATACAGATTCTAATCGAAGTTTGACTGGATTGTAAATCTATAGGTAACACCAGTCTACCGCCCCCATAACACAAACAATTCAGTCAAGTTAATCACACTAATATCAAACATTTGCTGCTCGCATTGTCACCAGTACTTTGTAACGTATGGTTCTAGTAAAGTTCACCTTCCGGAAATCTATGTGGATCCTAATCCTGAACATGTTAATAACATAGACTATACACACATGTTACTGACAATCTATACCTTTATGTGTAAGTTTCCATCTTATTTACAGAGTAGGGAACATCTGGTCAAAGGAATATCACAACTTCATCCTCGAGACCTCGGAATACTTACAGTGATACTTACTGAAATGCTAACACTGTGTATCTACCTGAATTCCCTGCGTATCTATCTAACTTCATAACGTCAGATATCCTGCTGTTTCATTGTAGTTTTCAGAGGCTTTCTGATCAACTCACTGTTCCAGTTACATACACAGACATTGACAGTGTTAAAGAAAAACTTAACTTTCCGGATATTGACATAGAGTCTGCTGAGTGGTGTTCACTGGGTTATCAATACTTTTGCCCCATGACAGACTCTCTCATAGTCGTACCTCGCTAAGTACCCCCCTCCCCCCACCCTTCCCTCATCAAATTGCCCTACCTCCCTGTGCTAGTTATTGAGCCTTGATTCCTAACCCCACCAGTTACTAGACCAGGCCAATAGTGACATTGCTACCTATCAAAAGTTGGACTTTACCGACCATATATAAAACTTCAGAATTTTGTCGGATCTGCTTGGAGACAAGTTTTACAGATCTAGGCTTGGAGATTGAACCGCCACAAGAGTGAGCTTCTCTTGTAGTGGAAAAAACTCAATCCTGTTATTTTTTTTGTAGCTCTATACTGAGATATACTACATTGATTATGTATCCCTTCCAGTGCGAGCATATATCTGTGTGATTATAGTCAGAGCAGAAGGGTTCTCCCAGCAAAACTAACCCCTACCAGAAAAAAAAGAAAAACGCACACCACACAAACCAACACTCACACCTCACTCCTGTCCTAACTAGAACAAAAAACACACACACACACACACCACACAAACCAACACTCACATCTCACTCCTACCCTAAATGCTAGGCTCTGATGTGAAGCCTCACTAGGCCTTAGGCGAGCACGTGTTCAAATGATACACCAATAAAGTTACATAATCACAATAATATCAGAGCAGAACAACTCACCCAACAAAACTCACACCCACGAGACCCATTTCACACGCACACACACACACACAACACACACACACACACACCAACACACCCTGTGAGGTGAAGCCCCCCCCCCCCCCCTCCCCTCCTACCAGAAAGACAGCACCCAGATTGGATCAACCCCTGAGCTCTGGCGGGACCCCATATGCATACACCCCCTCCCTACACACCACCCACCACCCACCCACCCACCCCCCGCATACACCAGCACACTCATTGACTGACAGGGTGCCAGACGAGTAGGACACATCTCCACACACTGGGCCAGTGGTAGATCAGTGGGTTGGTTGTGCGTCGGGTTTTAAGGCTGACACTTGCCTCGACAGCTGTTCAGGGGAGGTTGGGTACATCGGGATGCATTGTAAGCCAAGCAGACGACAAATTCACCGCTGGTTATGAGCTGATCTACGTAGCAAAAAAGCGTCCTGTGAGTGGGGAACCAGCGGTGTGACGTCAGCATTGACTAAATACCAGTATCGGTGATCGGAGTTGTCTAAACGTGGATTGGTTGGAAAATAATAACCAAAAAGCAATCGCCGCTTGGAGTGTTTTGAAATTGCAACTACCTGTGGAATTCAAGTGTTGGTGTGGACGCAGAACAGTGCCAGGACAGGCGACCAACCTCCTGCTTGAATACATAGGAGATCAGCGGCCACGGAGGCCAGTGTACACACTAAGCGCTATCTGTTATATTATATTAATGGAGTTATGATATTTGCTGTTTGAAGTGCGTGAAATCCTACAAGACGATATTAATGGAGTTATGATATTTGCTGTTTGAAGTCCTACAAAACGATACGGGATCTTAATGCAGTGTGGGAATACCACATTACATGGATTACGTTCCTGGTAATCTGGATTAACCTGTACACAGATTATAATACAGACAAGGTGGATTACTATACCCCTGTTTTCTCTAGGTTGCCTGTCGTAACCTACCAATGAACGAGCCTCTATATATATATATATACTAGAGTGCCTCGTAGCCCACTGGAGTGACATACGAGGAATCATACTACACGGAGTTAATACACGAAGCCACTGTCCTCGCTTCTGTACACTGAAGCATACGGCGGGTGATACTGAGTGTATATCACAACCCCTGCAGTCTCCCCACCTGAGCTAATTTCACCATCGATGATTATCTTGTGAATCCCCCGTGGTTTGAACTAGAGTGGTTCATCGCAAGGCCTATTAAAACGCCTTAATGAGAGGAAATCTCCCAGCGCTGGTTTTATGTTTTATGGACTGTATGTAAGCAGAATTGCAGGCTGACTATTCTGTGGTTCCGAGCGCTAGCCCCTAGCCCTCCGGTTTCTTACAGTTTATCGTCTGCTAGTCCTGTGACGCAAGGATTTAGAGTGTGGACAAAAAGCGCGGGAAACCAAGCTGTAAGTTTTCGGTTTCTTGGAATTGAGGAGAAATTTGTCGTCTGCTAGCCCTGTGACGCAAGGATTGGGGACAAAAAGCGCGCGAAACGAAACTGTAAGTTTTCGATTTCTTACAGTTGAGGAGAAAGTGTCGTCTGCTGTGTTATAAAAGAAAATTGGCGGTAAACTGTGCATGGTTGTTGTTTGGTTACAGCCACGCCAGGACTTACCATCTGCAGTTCATTCAACAACTCAACAACTGCAGTAACTCTTGAGGAAACAATCTCACCTATAAAAGCAGTGCTCACAAAACACAAACCTGTGAATGTTACTAGCAAGGAAACATCGAGTTAGCGGTAATATCTTAGGCCTGGATTATATTGTGAACCTGTGAGTAACACAAGAGAAAAAACTACTAAGATCAAAGACTTTCTAGAGCCTTAGAATCTTACACAGCGTCAACATTTTCCTCAGGAAGAAAACGTCTGCTCCAGCCTTGCTCCCACCACCATCCTCAGGGCAGCAAACTCGGGTTTTCCCGCGTTTTCTTTGCGCGGGAAGAATACGTTCTCCAAAGTAGCAGACGAGATTTGAACCACAAGGATCTGGATCCCCAAACACCACCACGGTAACGAACTAATCTCCGACTAAATACTACCTAACTAGCTCACCGACCGAGAACCGGCTCCACCAAGCTGAGCGATAATTGGGGAGATCAGGGAGCGAGGACGCTGGTGCTTGGCGCGCGCGGAGAGACAAAGGCGTACGGGCGCCTCCTAGCGGTGGTTGTGATTATTAGAAAAGAAGGGAACCTGGAGGAGAGTTTTGTGGTTTTGGTGTGATTAGAAAGAAGACAAAATGAACGTCAGTGCAGCTCAGGCCGTCCAAGGTTCAGGGGGAGGAGGCGGTGGCCGAAAGAGAGACAACCAAAATAACCTCGTCGATCTAGTGGTGAGTGTGTATTATTAGTGTATTTACTCCTTATAGAGACCCTGATCAGAAATAGCCTCCTAGTCCAGCTCCTACTGGGAGCAGTAATTTTTTATTTTTTTCATTTGAGTAAAATTTTATTCATGGAATCAGTATGTATATAAAGGCTTCATAGAGGTGTGGTGGTTCCTGGTTTGAAAATATACATGTGAAATTATTATATAGCGCCATTGATAAAGGTGCTAGAATTATAGATGTGAAACATATATATATATATATATATATATATATATATATATATATATATATATATATATATATATATATATCAATGTATAATACACTTACTTATACATATATAATTAGGCCCCCATTTGCTAAGCACGTATCTATGGTATAGCCACTCGGGGGCGTGGCCTATTGTCGCACACGTCATAGTTCCTTTGATGCGACGGTTGGGGATCTCCTCACTCTTCTTTAGTCAATCGTATGAGCAGGACCTATTTTTAATATATATATATATAGAAGCGCAACTGTTTTCTGATCGAGGAAGGTTGCTCAATATTTTGTGTGCAATATTGTATTTTTGGCTCATTATATTTCGTTTTAACCCAGGTGGCTATTTTCAGGGGCCTATTGTGTCCTGATATGATAGTAAGGCCAGAATAGTTATATCTAATTTTTGTTTTTGTTTAAGCAGCCTTTATTTCCATTATTGATACTTGGTATTCAGTTTATATTGTGATCAGTATTCCAATGCTTCCAACGTAACATATATGGTGTATCATAGAGAGTAGTAGTGGCTTGATACTTTATGTGTGTATTATTAGTGTATTAACTCCTTATAGACCGTGATCAGAAATAGCCTCCTAGTCCAGTTCCTGCAGTATCTTTTTATTTTTTCATTTGAGAAAATGTTATTCATGGAATCAGTATGAATACAGAGGCTTCATAGACGTGTGTTAGATCCTGGTTTGAAAATACATATGTGGAATTATTACATAGCGCCATTGATAAAGGTGCTAGAATTATAGATGTGAAACATATTGGATAGGACTGGAACCGTTCTGAACATGTTCAATTCTTGTGTGATCTAGGCAGGTTGCTCAATTTTTTTGGGGGCAATATATTTGTTCACTTTATTTCGATTAAATCAAGTTGGCTATTTTCCGGGGCCTATTCCAACCGGATACGATTTTCCGGATGGATTTTGCTGAATAATAATAAGACAAAAATATAGTAAGGCCAGAATAGTTGTATCAGATCTTTTTTGTTGTTGTTTATGCAGCCTTTATTTTCATTATTGATACATAAAATTCAATTTATAATGTGATCAGTATTCCAACGTTTCCAACTAGTAGCATAGCTGGTGTATCATGCAGATTGGTAGTGGCTTTATACTAATATATATATAGCAAATACGTAAAAGTATAATGAGACAACAGGCAAAACAGAGCAAGTAGACCTGTGTTTGATAAAGGGGCTGCATATTTTTAAGTGGGATGGTAACCCCTTCCCCTTCCTCACATGAAAGACAGAACATGTGTGATTCTTATAGAACATTCTAACAATAATAGTGATATAAAGTATACCTCACAACAGGCCCCACATCCAGGGGTGGGGAGTTAGCTCAGTGGTTAGAGCACCGGACTTCTAACCCCGAGGTTGTAAGACTTTGTGGGTTCAAGTCCCACCCCCAGCAGTGGTAGATTTACTGCTATATCAAAGGCCAGTCCTTCTCCTACCATGTCTATGTGGTGTGGGAAGTAAAAGAACTCTCACCTCGGTAAATGTGTAGGGCTGAGATTTCTACCTGAATTCATCACATAGATTCGATCACCACCCTTGTGGTGTAAAAGAACCTTGAGAAAGCCTGGAAAGGACCTAAAATGGTTAACTGGACGTAAAATCAGACCAAACAAACAAACAAACAGGTCCCACATCCAAGAAAACTAAGGCATATTCAAGATATGAAGTTCTATTACAAAATTGTTCCATCATAAAGCTGTGTCAAATCTCAATATATAAACAGTGCGGGACTTTTTGATACTTACGTACAGTAAAACCCCACTTAAGGAGCCACGAGCGGTGCCGAGCAAAGTGTCCCCTTAAACAAGGTTTTCAGTCTCTTGATGGATATATGTTATCAATGTATACTGGTGGTACTAAAGTATACGGCATATAGCCTATGATCCATGGGCGCCGCCATGACGCCCCCCGAGTAAGTGTTCTTCACTAAAGGAGGTGAAAAAGTAGCTGTTCTTCACGAATGGAGGTGCAAAAGAAGTGAGTGATATTAGGGAAATGTCACTTTTCTTGCCGTGCTCTGTCCCCTATAGATTATATGTATAACCAGACAGACAGCCCAGATATGACTACCATTTGAGTACTATTCATTTATAATTGCACGTTCATACATCAAAATGATGAGCATACCATTTGCTCCTAGTTATTATAGATCTTATCCCTTCTCCTATTCAGCTGCTCAGAAAATGATGAGTATTTGGTCTGTGTCCCTGTTCACCATCTTGTTTTGAGCACTTCGAAATGCTCAATCGTCTATCGCCGATATTTCGGAGCACTCCAGACGAGATGGTGAACGAGAGCCCAAACCAAACACGAATGTTTCTGATTTGATCTTAGCCTGCAAATATCTATCTAATCATTGCCTATTGAGTATGAGTTTCCGTACACGTAAGCATGATGAGTACGAGCTCCTAATGATAATCCTATGGATGTTTATACAAGGCTAATATACTGAATAGGGTTCGTAGGTTTTGTTATCATACATCTCATTACTTCTTCCATTCAGCCTCTCTGGATCCAGTAGACCTGCCCTGTAGAGGTCCAGTCACAAGCGACTGTCCAGAAACAGTACTCAAACCTAAATGTATTCTCACAACCCAACACCTTCACTAAACCTTCATTTAGGTATCATTCCCTGCAAGAGCAACAGTTGAGAAGTCTGGATGGGTTCCTAAATAAACCATCCCTATTGCGCTCCCTATACTGAGCCTGTATTTAGGCGTACTTGTTGCTTCGGGCCATTATTGGTCCACTTAGCTAAGTCGCCCTTCACCCTGCCAATGGCTGGACCTGGGATCTAGCTCCTAAATATTGTTTTTCCCAATGACTGTGTACCGTGTGGGGTAGATTTAGGATTTGGTGTGTGGATCCAGGCTGGGCTCTAGCCCTCAGACTGGTCAATGTGGCGTACAATCTGTAATAACCTCAGATTGGCTGGACTTCCCCTAGTTTTTCACTAGATCTACTTCCTGCGGTCCGCCCGGCCGATGGTTAATACTCGATCATCTACAAATCCGAATCAGGACCCGCGGGAGACCGGGCGGAAAGATGAGCTCCCCATTTGTCTGACCTACTTATAGGAGAGCAGTTCCAGCAGTTTGTGAGCTAAATCTGATCTATTTACTGCTCAATGTAGTCTGCATCATAGACTTGCTCAAGTCTTGGATTATGAACATTCATTAAATGATTAAAGAAAATCGGAATAAAATTCATTATAGCAAGTGTCCTTCTCTGACTGGCCCATGAATCAAATACTTGTCCACTCTGACCAGAATCTCCTGTTTATGACCCCAAGCCACTCCCTGTAACCCTATACCTCCCCCCTCTCCTCCTCCAGTTCCCTGGTCGCTTGTGTTGTCATAGCAATAAATGTAGCCTACTCCTGACTGTGACCGGATTAAGATCAAAGTGGGAGGGTATCAATCTCCCAGCAGATATCCTGACCAGTAGCCAGACCTCTGCTTGGGGAGTGTGGCGCAAAATCGCGCCAGTCTACATGGCCAATTACGGATGAGACCAGTCCCTGTGTCACTCAGAAGGGGTGGAGGGGTAGGACACAGGGACTGAGGCCAGTCTATCTACATCACTGTAGTGGTGTCTTGGGTAAAGCCGTACGATGTTCATAGCCATGTGATTTGTGAAATGTAACATTGACACCAAATAACATGAAATCTTTTTGTATAATGGTATTAGATTCGTATTAGGCAGTGGTAAGTTAGCTGAGTGGTTATGCCCAGTGGGAAATTATATAAAAAAAAGGTTAGCCCATTAGTCAATGTGAAGGGTGAGATAAATTAAGAAACCTGTTCAAGTTCACAGTCTGAGCTCGATCTCATCGCCTTGTTAAATACTATGCGATTCAAAGTCGATGGGATGTGAGCTCTCACTCTAAAGCCGGATGCCCATCTACCTATTAAGGGTTAACGATTAGTTCCCAAATCGTATAGGAGTCGGTCACATTGTCGCAGGCAAATTACGTAACCCCTCGCTCGATCCGCACACTGATAAAATCGGTGTATGGTCCACTGATCGCTGGGGGAGGGCAAAAACCAAAGAAACCGAGTGTTCACTAATCTCTGGGTAGCCTTGCCTAGCTGTCCTACATCTACCGACTCGTTAGGATGGCTCGGCTGAGACAAATTACCCTCCGTTTGTCGCCGACAAACGTACATAAATGTTCCAAAATCAGTAGATGGGCATTGGGCTAAAGCTTTCAGAGGTTCCCTTTATAAAATCAGACTTATTTACTGTTCAATGTAGTCTACATCACTGTTGTGGTTTCTTCTATATAGCCTAGTGATTTCTGGAATGTTAAGCGCCAAATCTACTAAGGCGACTTACCTCGCATTGAATTCTCGTGAAACCATGCGACAATGCGACCATGCGAATACATGCGACGATACGAACACATGCAAAAGTATTGAAAGGTTTTGATATAGTCACATGTTGGTCGCATGTGCATGGGAATTAATATGAGAATTGCGACTTCCAAGTGACCACCACAAAAATGGATAATAAATACAGCAAACGATGCTTTCGTGGAGATCCAGCTCTGTGAACCAACCACTCGAGGCTGACGTCGTAATACAATCGTTATCGCCCATGTATTACTACGCGTCAACATCTCGTGGTTTACGACCACCTGTCCACAAAACCATCGAATATTGTCTATATATAGGTGACATTAGACTTGCTCAAGTCTTTGATTATGAACATTCATTAAATGATTAAAGAAAATCGGAATACAATTCATTATAGCAAGTGTCCTTCTCTGACTGGCCCATGAATCAAAGACTTGTCCACTCTGACCAGAATCTCCTGTTTATGACCCCAAGCCACTCCCTGTAACCCGATACCTCTCTCTACCCCCCCCCCCCCCCCCCTCCGCTCCTCCAGTTCCCTGGTCGCCTGTGTTGTCATAGCAATAAATTTAGCCTACTCCTGACTGTGACTCGATTAAGATCAAAGTGGAAGGGTATCAATCTCCCATCAGACACCTGACCAGTAGCCAGACCTCTGCTTGGGGAGTGTGGCGCAAAATCGCGCCAGTCTACACGGCCGATTACGGATGAGACCAGTCCCTGTGTCACTCTGGAGGGGTGGAGGGGTAGGACACAGGGACTGAGGCCAGTCTAAGGTGACATAGGTAGATTATTACTACCACCGTGTGGTAGGACCTCTATAGCCATCTGTGCGGGCTAATTGTGGATGAGCAGGAGTCACTCTCCCAGCAGAGAGCTTGCTTCCTGTGGCCGCTTATATCTCTGCGCCAACCTGGCTGTTGGGGCTCAGATCTGGCCCATACGCCAGTTTCTAAACTATCCTAAAGTCTTAGTACTTTTGGGAGTATTTTGTGATTTACTTTTAAATAACACTCATTTCTGTTATTTGTTATGTCAACCATAACAGGAACCAGCCTAGTGGTTTGGCTGGTATCCGCTTGTCATACACCTAATTCTGCTGGGCACTCTAGCGGATGACCAGGGAACCAGGAGGCGTTACCAATAATGCACCACGAAACTGGAACCTGGGACCTGTTTCACTAGTTTCGTGACATGTCTAGATGGCGTGTCCAGTTTGTCCAATTTCATAAGAACTAGACATTAGACTTCGTTTTGTCCATTCTTGCTTGCATTGTTGGTGCCACTTTTGTCACAACACTAGTGAAACAGGTCCCATATGATGTGTAGATTTATCTAATTCTTATGTCTGAGGTCTGTCTTTTCCTAAAGGCAGCTACTTGTGTTGTCACAAAACTAGACAACCCCAATGTCTGTATGGTATCACAGACATGTCACGAAACTAATGAAACAGGTCCCTGTTTCAGTAGGCTCGTGACATTAGGCCGAGACAGACATCAACAGCGGCACCAACAGTGCAAGCAACAGCGGAAAAAGACTAGCGAATATCAGAGAATCGGAGTGGCCAATCTTCTTCATATTTGGGACGATTATAGGTTATATGTATCCCCTACTCATGTTAAAGTGCCATTGCTTAATTCCTTCGAGAAGTGAGTAAAACTTGGCGTCATCGCTTGCAATCTTGTGATCTGTCCGTATGGTGTCACAGACGCCATCTAGACATGTCACGAAACTACTGAAACAGGTCCCTGGTCCCTGTTACCTGGCCTATAGTCTAACTAGGCCAGGCTTCCAGGCTATGTGAAAGATCTGCTTGGAGAGTGAGCTGGAGTGCGCTGGCTGTTGTTGATGGTGGTGGTTGAGTGGGGGTGGGGTGGGTATAGTGGTTTAGTGATGGAGAGTAACAGGTGTTTTACCAGCACTGTTGTCCACCTGTCACACGATAGATAACCTACATCTAATTCGGTTACGGGTGTATGGGTTGTTTGTGTTACTTGAACTGAAAGTAACGCAGTGGAAACAGTTACATCTGGTATATAGATAAGTGCATAAAACACCATAACTTCAAGCCAGTCGTATTTGTAATAGTATTTTGTTAGATATGTATGTAGGAAGTTAACCAAACAAAACCAGAAGTATTATCGCACATACACGCAAATTTTTGTTGGTGATTCTGGAGATCGCTGCCTTGACTCGCTTGGTGTGTCCCCGGCTTAACGCTCGGATATTACTACGCTTCAAACACTTGTGGTTTACATCTGCCTGTCGACAAAACCATCAATAATTGTCGATATTGGGGCACATAGCCATTGCGTTATAGATGCAGCCATCTTGCCCCCGACGCCAAACAAAACACCATATAGCAGGTTCAGTTATCAATGTTTGTCTTGCCATTACGGAGTTTAGCCTCGTCTCCCGAATATCTATATATTATAACAGCAGACAATAGTAATTGTCCATTTTGGGGCTTGCTATGGAGGAATTCTGTCCTCAATATTATCTATAGATTATAACAACTGATAATAGTGGTTGTACTCCGACTACGATTCCGCTTACTCATGATCTCCTGGCGGGTGATGGCAGAACAAGCAATCACTCTGTGCCTAGACTTGCCCAAGTCTTTGATTATGAACATTCATTAAATGATTAATCAAAATCAGATAAAGTTCATTATAGTATGCATCCTTCTCTGACTTGCCCATGAATCCTGTATCCCAGCAAGGAGGGTAGCCATAGGATGCAGGGACTGGAGCCAGTATCCCATTGAGGAGGGTAGCCATAGGTTGCAGGAAATGGAGCCAGTATCCCATTGAGGAGGGTAGCCATAGGATGCAGGAAATGGAGCCTGTATCTCAGTGAGGAGGGTAGCCATAGGATCCAGGGACTGGAGCCTGTATCCCAGTAAGGAGGGTAGCCATAGGATACAGGGACTGGAGCCTGTATCCCAGTGAGGAGGGTAGACATAGGATGCAGGGACTGGAGCCTGTACCCCAGTGAGGAGGGTAGACATAGGATGCAGGGACTGGAGCCTGTATCCCAGTGAGGAGGGTAGGCATAGGATGCAGCGACTGGAGCCTGTATCCCAGTGAGGAGGGTAGACATAGGATGCAGGGACTGGAGCCAGTCTACTCTGTGCCCTATACGGCATATAGCCTATGATCCATGGGCGCCGCCATGACGCCCCCCCGAGTAGGTGATCTTCATTAAAAGAGGTGAAAAAGTAGCTGTTCTTCGCTAATGGAGGTGCAAAAGAAGTGAGTGATAATTGGGAAATGTCACTTTTCTTGCCTTGCTCACATATGTAAATAAAGTGTTCCATGTGAAAAACACCATGTCCTGGGTTTTAGCATTATATCTTCCTGCTCTGGGATAGGTGTAGAGAGTCAAAGGAACCTTGGTAAAACATTGAGAGGCAGCTGAATTTAGTAAGAGCAAAGAGCCAGAATACAGGTTTTGTCCCCCGACCACCTAGTGACTGCTTCATGAACTAACAATGGCTCTGTCCCCTATACCATCGCTACACATGTGACTCTTAGCGCAGTCCATTGTGATAACACTGACAATAGTTCCTTACTAGTTCTTACTGAATCTCAATGAGGGCCATGGAGTCATCAATTTAGCATATCTCTCTCAATAACTGATTGCGTCATACCTGTTACGTAACAACTCCTGCTCCGTGGACAGGGATGCATTAGATGCTTCATTGCTAATGGCATCTGGAGCATACCCGACAAGTGGCAGGTGGCCCTGGACCCATATTACCGTGAGATAGAATCTAAGCATATAGGACAGCTACCCGACCATTGTGCCCGATCACACCTTTCCCCGACGAATCCGTCGGGTCGGGCAGAATCGGGTCGCTGTACGCACTTCACAGACCCGATTTTAATCGGGTCGGGCATTACTAGCGTGGGGGTAATGGCCGACTCTGCCCGACCTTAACCCTTTAAGGGCGGGTACCTGTGGCAATAGTATGTAGTTCAGGGTGGGTGATAGTGCTAATTCATACCTCCAGAGGGCGGGGAGAATCAGGGCTATTGTAATAGTTCTATAGTTCAGGACGTGATAAAATATGCAATCATTAATATTATTGGCCAGTTCACACAAATTCATGAGCTGGGTGTTGCATCTATATTCTGTGAAAATTTCATGAATATATAACCAATATATCCAATTTTATTCCACAAAAACGAAATTTTGCAAATCTAAGAAAATGATGCCTTTTGGCATCACCCGCCCCAGCACAGATGATGCCATATGGCATCATCCCGCCCCAGCACGGTTGATGCCATATGGCATCACCCGCCGTGAATGGGTTAATCGTGTCGCTGTACGCACTTCACCGACTGCTCCCAATATTGAAGGTTGCCATCAACCAATGTACCAACATGTATACGTTTGCAAAATGGAAGACCAACAAACTTGGTAAATTTTGTTGATTAAGTTTTAAAAAAGGCCCCACAACAAGCAAACAACTACATGTTACGTAACAAAAAAGTTAAATAAAGATGACAATAAAACACGTGATTTACTGTGGTTTCAACAAAACAGCACGTTATGTGTACGATCACTACCTACTGATGAACTGAACATTAAACCCTAACGAGCAGTTGATTCCGCCAATTAAGGCTCCATTCAAACATTATCTCCACAAACAGAACATTAAAGTGCATGCTTCTCCCGGTCACCGCCAGGTGCATGATGTGACGTCACACGGTTAACCATGACGCAAGCAATAATTGGAGTGCGCTTGTTCTGGGTCTGCATGCATAATCACATTACCTCTGGTCTGACGATAAGCGACTGAGTGACCAGCGTAAGGGGTATTGTTGATGACGGTGGGAGGGGGGGGGTGCATTGTTCTGAGACCTGGAGACCCAGGAGACCTCCAGGGAGCCATGCATACAGGAGAATGACTGGAGGAAAGATATGGGCAGGAGACTGTACCCGTGAGATATCCTGGGACCAGGGACCTGTTTCAGTAGGCTTGTGACATTAGCCCTAGACAGACATCAACAGCGGCACCAACAGTGCAAGCAACAGCGGAAAAAGACTAGCAAATATCTGAAGATCGAAGCGGCCAATCTTCTTCATATTTGGAACGATTATAGGTTATATGTATCTTCTACTCGAGTTAAAGTGTCATTGCTTAATTCCTTCAGGAAGTGAGTGAAACTTGGCAGGTCCCTTTTTCACTAGTTTGGTGACATGTCTGTGGCACCATACAGACATTGGGGTTGTCTAGTTTTGTGACAACACAAGTAGCTGCCCTCAGGAAAAGACAGACCCTAAACATAAGAATTAGACAAATCTACACGTCATGGACCTGTTTCACTAGTTTCGTGACATGTCTATGACATCATAAAGACATTGGGGTTGTCTAGTTTTGTGACAACACAAGTAGTTGCCCTTCGGAAAAGACAGACCACAAACATAAGAATTAAACAAATCTACACATCGTGGACCTGTTTCACTAGTTTCGTGACAAAATTGTTAGACAGACATGAAAAGCAGCACCAACAGTGCAAGCAAGAATGGACAAAACGAAGTCTAATGTCTAGTTCTTATGAAACCGAACACACCATCTAGACGCCATCTAGACATGTCACAAAACTAGTGAAACAGGTCCGGAGTCGTCCTGAATAAGGGGAGACATAAACAATAAATACACAATATTACCATGATTTCGATCTGAGTGGCTATCGCTCGGAGTTTTTACTTCGCGTCAACTACAAGGAGAATACGGCCACACGGATTGAAATCATGGTAATGTTGTATTTATTACTCACCTTTCGAATAATTATTAGGGGAAAAAATCTTGTAAATTTGATGCAAGCACCTTGCATTGTTTATATAAATTAGTTCCTATAATGCCCGTCAGGTGGCTGAAAAAACCGTACGATCCCAGATAATTAAACGGTCCCCGGAGTCCTCCAGGGAGCCACGCCTCCAGGGAGCCACACTGGAGGCGAGATATGAGCAGGAGACTTTATCTCACCACTGCTGTTTCTGTCCCGTAAACTTAACATTGGGAATTCGTTCTCCATGCCCCTACAAGTATTGTCGGGTTCATTACAGTTTTTTTTACTATTCGAGTTCGTTTCGGGTCGCGTTCTCCAGTATTCCTCGGAGGTGGGGAGGTGGGAGGGTAAGCGACTGCCGACTGACAATGCCTGACCACAGCACACACATGGGAGATTCAGGCACAGGTGCTCGTAATAATCAATCACCAGCAATTGATTGATCAGACAATAGCCGATCTCAGGTCACTTGATGGAGAACGTAGTCCATAAAGCCCCAAGGTCGATGACCTTAAAGTAATAAGGTTTTCGTGAGTCAGTATTTAGGCCTGGTATGCACATAAATGAAGATGCAAATGAATACTAATAAGGAACTGCATCGAGATCCATAGCCACTGACAATATAATCTCACGAGGCAAAGCCGAGTGAGATTATGTAGCAAACCAAATTGAATGGCATATTATCAGTGGCTATGAATCGAGTGCGGTTTAGATTTTTTCTCACCCCTATCACTGACTATTTGGCTTAAATGTGTGACATCATCCCCTATTGAGTATTTTTCAGCAATACTCCACGGGCGTTGAGTACGAGTTTCCAATGTTAAGTCTATGGGGAAAAAATACCAGGGGTGAGATAAACTGCTCTCCTGTTTGACTGTGAAACTGAAAGATGTTGACGTCAGGCCTGGGTATTGTAATAGGTAATAGGTACTACTGGAGCCTACAGAACCTCCAGAATCATAATCAACTTTAAAAGAAAAAGTAGTTTTTATGAATAATAGCTAATAAAATGTTTAATACACATAAATGTCTAGTAAAGAATTTAAGAACGTTGGGTTGACCTGGTGTGGTTTCCGACCATTGAGTATTTTTTGTACAATTTTCTATTCGAGTTGAGAACGAGATTCCGATGTTAAATCTACGGAAAAAAACACCAGGTTGAGATAAAAAGTAATACCTGTCAAATGCGGCAGAAATAAGGCGTAGACAGCACCCTCACCGATTATTAGACACCGACGAGCAGTCACCACCAACCGACTTTTAGGAGAACTCAATTAATCGGTGCCGTTTTCGTCTGCCAGTGGAAACGAGGTTCATGTCCGACTGGCATAGTGGGCAAATTGATCTTATCTTTACCCTATCCCTAATAAAAAACGCCATAGGTTTAACATTTGGTCACTGTATTTGGCCTGGAGTTCAGAAAAATGAAAATTATCGCTCTAGTGGGATACACTTGACAAATGACGTCATTTGTTAATGTAGAAGTAATTTAGATGGGCGGGGTAGGATAAATTCTAAATCCCACTCCGGCAAGATCGCGTATTACTGCTCTCAGCTTCGCCTCACGCAGTAATACACGATCTTGCCGTTGTGCGATAAACAACAACATGACTAACTCTTGTTTGGTTTCTCCATATTATTGAGGGAATAGTGCAAAAATCATGTTCTGTCTTCATGGGGATGTGGATGTGGAGATGTGGATTTTCGTTCTGTTTTCATCGGCCAATGTAAACTAGGTTTATGCCCGACTGACATTTCTTCGTGATATAAAGAAAACACTTGAGAGTTTTTGACGAGGCGGGTCTGTGAGTGGCCTCGTTGAATATTCATCGACTTGAGTGGCGGCGACAGGTGGTAGAAGCAGGAACCACACCCCAGCCAGCTGGAATACTAGATGATATCACTGCACGAACATCATTATTTTTACATATGGATACGCCCGGCGTATATAAGTAGGTATTTTGCGTATACAAGGTCGTCCAATTCCCCTTGTGTATACACCTCATCTGTAGGTGTATACAAGCATCCAGTGAAGAGGGCTTCACTGAGAGCGGACGTGGGGAGGTGGGGGAGGGGGGGTGGGGGGTCGGGGGTCGGGCTTCCTACTGAGGACACCTGTACTTCTACCAACACAAACGGGAGGGAGGCGGTGGGGGGAGAGGATATCTCCTCTCATATATACGCCGGGTGTGAAATACAGGCAAGACGCGTCCGTATATAAGGCCTGGGCGTATATATATATATATATATATATATATATATATATATATATATATATATACATATATATGAAAACAAGTCAATATTCAGCCAATACATGCACTTCCACGATGGCGTATGAATAAAATGTTGGTTTTCGTGCAGTGTATCTGAAACAAGTCGAGTTCTCCATTAACTAAAACTATGGGTTGAGTTTGTTTTGGGTCGTGTTCTCCACTAACCGCCTTAGAGCAGCCAACTCAAGTGTCTCAACTGTGGATAAATACTCTACCGAGTAGTAAGTACATGTTAGCTTGGCTTCAAATTTCGTATTCCCTAACCTTAACCCTATCCCTTACCCTAACCCTATCCAAATGCGTTCTCCAAAATGGGACGAGTTCTCCTGACCACTCCGAGTCGGGTTCGTTTCGGGTCGTGTTCTCCACTAACTGTCTTAGAGCGATCTCGTTGAATATTCAGCGACCTGAGTGGCGGCGGCAGGTGGTAGGAGCGGCCACCACTCCCCAGTCAGCTCCCGTGAGAGGCGCTTAAATACCGCCTCATTATCCTCCTGATCCACGGGGATTAACGACTGGAGGTGAATGTATAATCTCAGCTGGCTGCATAACACTCAGCATGACGAGGGGATGAGGAAACGCTGATGTCAATAGAGGTGGGGGAAATGGTCGATGGTGGTGGTTTATGAACTTTATCCTACCCCTAATAAAAAACGCCATAGGCTTAACATGGGATTTGTTTATGTCACGGGTAGTGACATAAAGTGTTGTTTATGTCACCACTTTCTGATACTGAAAAAATATGGAAACGGGGTAGGATAAAATCTAGACGCCACTCGTTTGAGTCTGAGCTTATTTATGCCACTCGTTTTGTTGGCTCCGTATTGTCACTCGTCTTCGACTCGTGAAATTATGGAGCCAACAAAATGCGTGGCATAAATAAACTCAGACTCAAACTCGTGACGTCTCTTGATATTATCTTCATTGAGGGAATAGTGGAAAAATCATGTTCTGTCTTCATGGGGATGTGGATGTGGAGATGTGGATTTTCGTT
This sequence comes from Alentia gelatinosa, assembly GCA_950022655.1. NCBI lineage: Eukaryota > Metazoa > Annelida > Polychaeta > Phyllodocida > Polynoidae > Alentia > Alentia gelatinosa. Next base: position 55,936,041 of record OX465589.1, on the reverse strand, counting down.
CTGTTTTCATCGGCCAATGTAAACTAGGTTTATGCCCGACTGGCATTTCTTCGTGATATAAAGAAAACACTTCAGAGTTCTTGACGAGGCGGGGCTGTGAGTGGCCTCGTTGAATATTCAGCGACTTGAGTGGCGGCGGCAGGTGGTAGGAACAGGAACCACCACCAGCCAGCGTTGATTGGCCACCACCTCTGTCTACACTACGTTCCAACTAAGAGGTTGATAACGTTAACCCATGGTCGTGTAGACTGGTTCCCTGCCCATATAAATAAGGGGCAGGTAACGGGTTCCACAGGCATGACCTTCAACCTTGGCTGGTGCCCGCCTGTGACTAGGGGATACCCCAGGAACCAGCCTAGTGGTTTGGCTGGTATCCGCTTGTCATACACCTAGCTCCGCCGAGCCCTCTAGCGGACTACCGGGGAACCAGGAGGCGTTACCAATAATGCACTATAAAAATGGAACCCGTTACCTGGCCTATAGTCTCACTAGGCCAGGCTTCCAGGCTAATGGTCGTGTCCACGGATTCTCACTCTCAAACCAAGTAGCTTCCTATATTTTTGGATTCTTAGAGCTGAGATACTCATTATCAAATATTCATAGTTGACAAAATTGAAAATAAAGTCCACCTTTATGGTTATTTGATTAAAAATACACACAAAAGGAAATATAAACATGGAAAAATGGTTTCAAGAGTGAGAATTGAATACATTCTCCAACCAGGTCCAGGTCACATATGGATCTGCTGGGAGAGTAAGAGACAGCACAGGTAGTGGGTGAAGGCGGTGGACCACAGAGTAAAAATAGATACACATAGCATTAATAGATACAAACCCCTAAAGCCCTAACTCCCAACCTAAAAATAACTAAAGGGAAGTTCCTTTACCCACTTCAATGGCATGAGATACCCGCTACCACGCCATGTCAAGGCCCCTGTCAATTTAACGTGACCAGAGCTAACATAGTGAAGATCGGGTGGCCAGTGTACCATAGACCTAGCCAGTGAACCCAGCCCTGTACAGGGCCGGGTTCCTCTGCCATAAAGCCCTCCACCGGGGTTAGAATGAATCACAAGGAACCAGTTTTTATTGATAATTGATAATATTTGAAAATCACCAGGTTAATTATTTTTTCGGTTTGACCTATAGGTCAAGACCGAAATATATTAGGGGAGACGGGGAACGGTTTTTGCAGCTTACATTATAATACATTACAGTAATGTATTCTGAATAATTAGAGTTTCGATACCGCCGATACCGGGCACGGGCGGCGACAGCAGTGTATTTTTATATATTGTATAGGCACCCGTTGCAGTTCAGTGTATTTATATATATATATTGCAACAGGCTTCCACCTCCCTCCCTCCCTCCCTCAATCTGAAAGCTCTAGACACCGGGTGCAGGCGCCAATATCAGGGGCCCGTTTCATATTCCAGGATCGTACATGAAGACCCTTTTCTGCATCCTATACAAGGGTTATCATTTAAAGCCTAACCCTAACCCTAACCCTAACGTAGTGTAGCTCGGGTGGCCAGTGTACAGCCAGCTGAGATAACTCCCCACCCCCTGGGGGTGAAGGAGAAAAGTGGCTGCAGTGTGACTCGAACTCACCGAGTCGAACTCATATATCACTAATATATCTCCATCATTTTCCCCAATTACAGTTCATCAACCACGACAATTTCCCCACCTCTATTGACATCACCGTTTCCTCACCCCCCCCCCCTTGTCATGCCGAGCGTAATGCAAGGGTTATTCCAATCTTTATAAGTAATTATCATTTGCTTGATTTATATTGAAAATGTACTGAAATATTCTTCTATTCTTTCAAAAACGAGGACATTACCTATGATTTTTACACCTACATGACGAGTACCAAAGGTGAACTATATTCTGTGAAAATTTCAGGAAAATGACATAATCAGGACAATGACATGGGTTATAATTTTGAAGCCCGATATGCCTTTAACATATCTCCATTATGTTCCTCAATTACAGTTCATAAACCACCACCATCGACTGTTTCCCCCACCTCTATTGACATCAGCGTTTCCTCATCCCCTCGTCATGCTGAGTGTTATGCAGCCAGCTGAGATTATACATTCACCTCCAGTCGTTAATCCCCGTGGATCAGGAGGATAATGAGGCGGTATTTAAGCGCCTCTCACGGGAGCTGACTGGGGAGTGGTGGCCGCTCCTACCACCTGCCGCCGCCACTCAGGTCGCTGAATATTCAACGAGATCGCTCTAAGACAGTTAGTGGAGAACACGACCCGAAACGAACCCGACCCGTTGTTGTCAGGAGAACTCGGCTTGTTTCGGATATCATCTAGTATTTGAGCTGGCTGGGGGTGGGGAGTTTTATCCTACCCCTAATATAAATTCCCATAGGCTTAACATTGGGTTTCCGTATGCCACGCTGACTGGCATACGGAGTGTTATATGCCACTAGTGGCATACAGCACTGTTATCACGTAATATTCCAAAATCAAGGAGATAGGGTAGGATAAAATCAAAACCTGATTCGTTTTGATCTTGGCCACCGCATTCCACTCCTGAAGTTTTGGCTCCGGACTTCACTCGGCTTCGCCTCATGAAGTCACTTTACCAAACTCCAGTCGTGGAATACGGTGGACAAGATTAAACCTCATCCAGTTTTACGATAATCTCAGTGGTTAAGGCACTAGACTTGTAATCCCAAGGTTGTAGGACTTTGTTGGTTTGAGTCCCACTGCAGCCACCTTTCTCCTTCATCCCCAGCAGTGGTAGATTTAATGCTATATCAAAGGCCAGTACTTGTCATACCATGTCTATGTGGTGTGGGAAGTAAAAGAACTCTCACCTCGGTAAATGTGTAGGGGTGAGATTCCTACCTAAATTCATCACATGGATTCGATCACCACCCTTGTGGTATAAAAGAACCTTGAGAAAGTCTGTTAAAAACCTGCAATGGTTAAGGCCCATTTCCGTTGGCTGACGGAAACGGTGTAGATTTTTTGAGTTACCCAGAAAATCTCTCAGTTGTGCCACTGATTGTGAATTGGAATAAAGGTAGTAGATTTCACTCAGTGACCAAGCATTCACTCAGTGGGAGGTGGTGCCACATTGCATAATCTAAAGTCATTGGTCACTTCACGAACTGGGTTGTTTCCATTGACTGGTTTTTTGGTTAGCAGTGCCAAAAGTCTGTCAGTGGTTCCTTACTGTGGATTGGTTATGGGGAATCGGCCTTAAGGCCCGTTTCCATTGGCCGATTTCTCCTCACAGATCTACAGTCAGGTACCAGCACAGACGTTTGGCACCGCTGACCAAAAAACCAGTCAATGGAAACAACCCAGCTCGTGAAATGACCCACAACCTTTTCTGCTTAGATTATGCAATGTGAAAATCTACTCACGCTTCGTCGGCCAATGGAAACGGGCCTTTATTATCCATCGTATACAAAGCCCCCATTGAAAATGCATAGGGACTCAGTAAACCATGACCCATTGTATACAACCTGTCAGAAACCATAACTGTGGTATACGAATTCAAACCTGTGGTATACTTCCTCAAAACCATGGTATACGGGAAAAATAGTCCCTTTTGCTATAAAGCAGAGAAATAGTCCCTATTGTTGTACCTTTTGATATGGCAATAACTGGGTTTAATTTATTCGAAAATATGGATAATAAATACAACAAATGATGATTTTGTGGACAGGCGGCTCTGTAAACCACTCGAGGTTGACGTCGTAATACACTCGCTAGCACTCGTGTTTTACTACGCGTCAACCACTCGTGGTTTATGGCCGCCTGTCCACAAACCCATCGATTATTGTCTATTTATACTGAACGTTAAATCAATCCAACCAACCAATACCGACTGCAAATCGGTGCTGTATAATCGGCCAGTGGAAACAGCCCTCATAAATGTCATTGCATCGTGGGTTGGAGCGAGCAGACATTTCCTACAGCCATGTGGACATGAACTTTCGACTAGAAATAGCGCCTTTTGGCAGGAGGCAGTGTGACGAGGTCAGTGAGACGCGTAATTGTGTAATGTCGTCTGCTCAGGTGGCACGCTAGTACCCCCGACACTCACGAGGGGGCGGGGACAGCCCGATGCAGTTGGTTCAGATTGTGCTAACTCTGTGAGCGCATGCGCGACTCGCGGAAAACAAACAAGATGGCGCATGGAGTGTTTTCTCATAATCGTACTAAGAAGTGAAACAGTTCAGCGAATGGCTAGGTAATTGCAATTGCTTAAGCCTATAAAACACCGAAATTTGTTCCCGATTCATCCCGACCATCGGCTCGGTGAGAGTCGGGAATAAAATTTTGGTGTCTTATACCTATAAGACACCGACATAATGACTATCCCCGATCACACTTCCCTCTTTTATAACCTCGTAAATTACCCGGGATAAGATCAAAGAGACCCGCCGGGAGCCGAGCCGGGGTGAGCCATCGGCCGCTGGTGTGGAACCATAGAAATATTAATTCAAAGTTTAATAACTTCAGATCCAATTAAGATATCGGGAAACGGGTTTAAGGTTTATAATCGCCACTGTCTCCCCTACAAATTGGTATAAGGAACTTCTAAATCGGACTAGGGGATAGGTAGCATCGCTATTCAAATGGCCAACTCAGAATCGGTAACAATCGGTGAAAGTGCGTACACCGAAATCTTAAGGTCGGGCACAGTCGGTCATATCTGACGTGGTAGTAATGCCCGATGCGTCGGTAAAAGCAATAAAATCAGGTCGGTGAAGTTCGTACACCGACCCGATTGACGCAGATTGTCACAGACCCGACGGAAAAGTAGAATCGGGCACAGCCGTCTTATAGGCTTTAGGGGCCATCTATGAAGTACCTACGCAGAATTTCTGAAATTGTGGACCCCGAAAACCCCTCCCAATTTTGTGTGAACTATAACAAAGAAAGGGCATACGCAAAATGTCCAAATGTTTTTTTAATTAACAAGCTTCGTTCTTTTTTTATTTGAGAGCAAGAATTGTTACATAAATCACCATGTTGAACTTGAAAATTGTTCCATACAAAAATGAATGCTAACAAGTTTATCAAGAAACATGAGACATTAACATGCATACCAGAAGTACTTTTTAAGGCATGAGAGACACCAGTTGTCAGACAATGTTAATCCAGTACATATTCGGGACAATAAGAATAAAAGCTGTGAATTTCTGCAATGGAAATTCACTCTGAGCATAACCTTTATTTTAGCTATCTCTTTTTTTTCATTTCTATATTAATCATTATTAGAAAAGAGGAAAACATACATAGAAAAATGGCACTTACATAGCAGGAGTAAGGGAATAATCAACAAGTAAGTTAGACGAGACAGAACAGCACTGAGGGCGGGGGGGGGGGGGGGTTGGAGGTGGTGGACTACAGATTTTATATGCCACTAGTGGCATACAGAATTGTTATCACGTAATATTCCAAAATCGAGGAGACGGGGGAGGATAAAATCAAAACCTAATTCGTATTAGTCTTGACCACCGCATTCCACTCCTGGAGTTTTGGCTCCGGATTTCACTCGGCTTTGCCTCATGAAGTCACTATGCCAAACTCCTGTCGTGGCATAAGTTGGCCGAGATTAAAACTCATCCAGTTTTACGATAGCATTTTCCCCTCACTACGAATGCCTTTGATTGCAAAACAATATTGCCGGGCACTTTTGATAGTTTATAGGTCATACTGATAATAAGCCTGAATCTCCTAAAATAAAGTTTTTAAACTTTTCATTCAGTATGCAGACGATCCAATCCCCCACGTTATGGCGGTCGTATTTACGTTACTTTCCGCCAGTTCCCCTGAAACCCGTATTTACGCCACTGTATAATCACTCTCTCCACATGGGGGTACCACCCTCCCACCAACAGTTGGTTTAAGGAAAAAAATCGATAATTTTTTTCAACGTAACATGCCCAAACAGTGTGGCTATAGGTACAGGTATGTATATACACAATCACAAACCAACCTGTTCACGGTAACTTATTTGTCTTTCCTGAACATCGAAGTGCTCTCTACACCTACCTTCCCAGCTTAAAACTCTGAAAACTCTCAGAATGACACACCAAGGCGCTGCAAGTCTACCTTTTCTTTTTTTTAATAAATACCGTCGATGGAAATCACAATATGATACCTGTGCACATTATTGATACCATTTTTGCAGATCTTCTACTACTCTAGAACATTGTATGGATACCATAGTCATTTTTTAAAATATTTTTTTTAAACATTTCTTTATTGACATTTTTATACATGTTTCCATTTTTCTTTCTGGATTTTACATCCTAGTTTGCCAATAAAGAGGCCTTTGACATCAGTCACTATTTGGTTGTGACTGGTTTTAACTGTCAGGCCCGCTTGGGCTGCATAGCATTGTCACTACTCACATTGCACAGTCTCTACCTACATACAAATTCATCCCCATTATTATATACCGGGTTTAATTAACCTTCCATTCAACACTTGTGTTCATATAAACATTTTATGATTGTAAAGTTACTTATCCATATCATTGGAGTGTATTTTTGTGACTTTTTGATCCATGGTTTCAGCGGCTGTTGCCTCATCAGGTTTTTTATTTTATTTATAGTTATACCAAGGCAACAGCCAGCCTCCCATCACTTATAGAACCCTTATAATTGTCCAAAGTAACTTGAAGTTTGTAGAAGTTATCCATATCTTTGGATAGCATTTTTGTGACTTCGCGATTCATAGTTGTACCAAAGCAGGAGCCAGAATCCTATCACCGCAAGATAACATATTTTAGATAAGGATACCTTTCAACCACTATAACACAGCAGCATGGGCAAGACTTAAGTCTCAGAGTCCTCCATTCCTTAGATTTGCTTGAGTCTTTGATTATGAGCAGTCAGTGAATCATTAGAATAAATCAATATGCTCCCAAAAGCTGGAAAGTAGGGTGGAAGGGCAGAGGAGGTGTGAAGCGTAGCGCCCCCTATCATTTTGCCATGGTCTCAAATGACAGCTGAATATGGAATCCTATACTGAAATAGGCTAACCAGTAACAGCTACTACATACAAAATCTTTTCAGATATTGATAGAGTGATATCTAATGTACTCCAAACCACAATAGAGCTCAATAGAGCTCCACGTTTTAGGGCTGTTTGGTGTTGTTTAATACAACGTTATTTCCTATAGGCTATGGCTTACAAGCCTCACACAGTCCATTCTCAAGAGCGCCTTCCCCTCTGCTTGCAGGTTTGAAAGTGGCGCCTTGAACCCTGCCGCGATAGCATATATGAGTTGAGTCCCTATAGGGGGCACTGCGCTTCATACCTCCTCTGGTGGAATGGTATGGCAGGCAGTGGTGGCAAGGGTAGGATGTACACAGGGACTGAGGCCAGTCTATCCAATCCTGTGCACTTCCCACTCTGCCACCAATTCGCATTCGTTAGCTTCCTTAGAGGCATATCCTACAATTCACGGTGGCGCCACCTGGTGATTTTCAAATATTCCCATTCATCCATTGAAATTTGTAATTTGTGGCATATCCCAAACTCAAAAGAGCAAAATTTTAGTTTTGTCTAGTTTGACCTAATCCAATGGGTAAAATGAGCTATTTTTCATTGGTTTAATCTATATAGAAAATGTACTGAAAAATATGGTTTTCTTCAATTCATTCAAAAACAAGGACGGTGACCTATAATTTTTAAACCCTTAATAGGTAGTATCCTCCATTTACTCTATTCTGTGAAAGTTTGAGGAAAATGACATGGGTTTTACTATCTGAAAAACTACTTTTTAGAATCTCTATCTAATCTAATATAAAATGATCATAATATTGATCTCTAAATCAAAATGTAGCACGGTGACCCCCGATTTTTAAATCAGATATGTGCTCCACAATATTTAGAGACCATTGTATTAAATTTTCAGAAAAATTACATGGGTATTAATTTTCACGCCAAATTGTCCGATATGCCTTTAATAGTTTCACTTTCAGCATTCAGATAATCCCATTTTACACTCTACCCTTTAAAATAGTCTCCCATTAATCTGGTGTTAGCTCCCTAATGCTCTGCCTCATGGGGCCAGGCCTGTCTAAATCCCCGCTTGGGGGATGTTTCTCCACGTTTGGGATAGATTTGTGGATCACAGAATAATTTTTTTTTTTTTTTAATATTGTATTGACATTAGGTTCACAGATAACAGGATACATGATGTTCAACCATTATGTACCACGACAATTAACTCGAGAACAAATAGCATACGAACAGGACTCAAACATTCAGTTTACAACTTAAAAGTCCAGTTTTTATAGCCATAGTGGAATGGGGTCAAAGACCTCCTACTCTTCTGCCTGGCCTCTGTTATCGGAAAGATTGCAGGCGAACTATTGGCACCGAAAAGGTGACTTTAAGTTGGTGATCACCATGCTAGTTTATAATCCATAGATTAGTTTTATGACAATGTTATAAAGGAATATGTAGAAATTCCCCTCTTTCCTGGCCGAAGTGGCCGCTTCCATGGGGTTAAAATAAACATCTAATAAGGGGCACCGTTCTGAGCAAACGTGTCCGTTAACGCGGGGTTTCTGTTTACGCGGGGTTCGCGGGGTTCTAGTGTATTAAATATCACCACGTGGCTCCTATGTGAACTGTAGGATATGCCTTTAATGGCATATCGGACAATTTCCCCTGAAAATTAAAAACCATGTCAATTTCCTGAAAAATTGATATGATGATCTCCAAGTGTTGTGGAACTCATATCTAATTTAAAAATCGGGGTTCACCATGCTAGTTTTTGATCTAGAGAACAATATTATAAAATGATTATATTACCAAAGAATTTATAGAAATTCTAAAAAGTTTATGTTGACATAGTAAAACTTATGTAATTTTCTCCAAACTTTTAATAGAATATAGTAGATGCATAGTACAACGTATATAAATTTTGAAATAAACAGGTCACCGTCCTCATATTTAAAAGACTTGAAGAAATCAATATTATCATAAAACTGGATGAGTTTTAATCTTGGCCATCGTATGCCACGACTGCGGTTTGGCATAGTGACTTCATGAGGCGAAGCCGAGGGAAGTCCGGAGCCAAAACTCCAGAAGATCAGTCCTACCCCGTCTCCTCTATTTTGGAATATTAGTGTGATAACAATTCTGTATGCCACTAGTAGCATATAAAACTCCGTATGCCAGTCAGCGTGGCATACGGAAACTCAATGTTAAGCTATGGGATTTTATATTAGGGGTAGGATAATATGCAGTAAAATTTCCGATGTAAATCAAGCAAATGTAAATTGCTCTATTTTACGCATTCAGATTGGGTGAACATTAAATTTGTACATTTGGCATTAAAATGAACACACGGAACCAGTTTTGACTGGAAATTGACGCTATATAAGAATTATATAGAACTGCATCGAGAATCGTATGAATACACAATACTCGACGAGTTGAGCATTGTTTATTCATACGATTCGAGGGCGGTTCTGGATTTATCTCACCCCTTTAACTGTCAGGGACATTTAAATCCCTTGTTTTGGCTTGTATTTTCTCTGAAATCCTGGCCCCTGATTGGTCAATCGCCTATGACGTCATCTCGTATTCACTACTCCACGACCATGGCGTAGTATTGTCACTCTACAAGGGTGATCATTGAGTATTTTTTTCTAACGATATTTCTATGGCTAAACTTGTACCAGGGGTGAGATAAATCACCAGGTGGCGCCTGCGTGAATTGTCGGACACCCCTTTAAGGGCTGGTGGGGTAGGGGGGAGGGACCCCGTCTCAGGGGGTGCTAATATTTACCCTATCTGCCGGCGGGCGGGGTGCAAACAGACTCGTCCACAGACAGGTCGATCTCAGGGGTCCGACTCTCATTAACAATGAATGTTAGCTCAACATCCTAAACGACCGCTTCTTCTCCCAGTCTGTAGCACGGCGAGTCATTAGACTCCCCCCGGCTTTACATTGAGGACAGTAACAGATCTAACTCAGTGTAATCTGGTACTAAGTCTCAGCGCAGTAATCCACTGTAGTCTGGTGCTCAGTCTCAGCTCAGTAATCCACTGTATTCTGGTACTAAGTCTCAGCTCAGTAATCCACTGTAGTCTGGTACTAAGTCTCAGCTCAGTAATCCACTGTAGTCTGGTACTCAGTCTCAGCTCAGTAATCCACTGTAGTCTGGTACTCAATCTCATCTCAGTAATCCACTGTATTCTGGTATTCTGTCACAGCTCAGTAATCCACTGTATTCTGGTATAGATATACCACAATTACGTACTGTTTCACCATATAACGTACGGAACAGGGTTCCATATGGGACAGTATGGAAACATTAGACTCCCCCTGGCCTTACATTGAGTGAGTAACAGATCTAACTCAGTGTAGTCTGGTACTCAGTCTCAGCTCAGTAATCCAATGTATTCTGGTACTCAGTCTCAGCTCAGTAATCCACTGTATTCTGGTATTCACTCTCAGCCCAGTAATCCACTGGATTCTGGTATTCTGTCTCAGCTCAGTAATCCACTGTATTCTGGTATTCACTCTCAGCTCAGTAATCCACTGTATTCTGGTATTCTGTCACAGCTCAGTAATCCACTGTATTCTGGTATAGATATACCACAAATACGTACTGTTTCACCATATAACGTACGGAACAGGGTTCCATATGGGACAGTATGGAAACATTAGACTCCCCCTGGCCTTACATTGAGCGCAGTAACTGATCTAACTTAGTATATTCCGGTATTCCGTCTCAGCTCAGTAATCTACTGTATTCTAGTATTCACTCTCAGCTCAGTAATCCACATGACACAGCCAGGGCAGGCAGTGTAGGCGGGGCGGTGGGCGGGACATGTCACAGCCAGGGCGGGCAGTGTAGGCGGGGCGATGGGCGGGACATGACACAGTCAGGCCAGGCAGTGTAGGCGGGGCGGTGGGCGGGACGTGTCACAACCAGGGCGGGCAGTGTGGGCGGGGCGGGACATGTCACAACCAGGGTGGGCAGTGTAGGCGGGGCGGGACATGTCACAGTCAGGGCGGGCAGTGTAGGCGGGGCGGGACATGTCACAGTCAGGGCGGGCAGTGTAGGCGGGGCGGGACATGATACAACCAGGGTGGGTAGTGTAGGCGGGGCGGTGGGTGAGACATGTCACAGCCAGGGTGGGCAGTGTAAGCGGGGTGGTGGGCGGGACATGTCACAGCCAGGGCGGGCAGAGTAGGCGGGGCGGTGGGCGGGACATGTCACAGCCAGGGCGGGCAGAGTAGGCGGGGCGGTGGGCGGGACATGTCACAGCCAGGGCGGGCAGAGTAGGCGGGACGGGACATGTCACAGTCAGGGCGGGCAGTGTAGGCGGGGCGGTGGGCGGGACATGTCACAGCCAGGGCGGGCAGTGTAGGCGGGTTGGTGGGCGGGATATGTCACAGCCAGGGCGGGCAGTGTAGGCGGAGCAGGACATGTCACAGCCGGGGCGGGCAGAGTAGGCGGGGCGGGACAGCCGCATCTCTGAGCCTACATCAGTGATCACACAGCTGATTGATAGCGACCACTGCCAACAAGACGTGCTTTCTGTAACTGGGCAAACTGATAAGCCACGCTGCTATTGATTGGTCCCAGCCGAGGGGATGCCAATGAAGGGGCCAGGAAGGAAGAGCTTTTGTTGATAAGATTTATGAAGTGATATCCTTATCACTTTGCTTGTACTGTGTGCCCATCCTCGGCTCCAGGGATTAACTCGTTGGTGATGGGTGATTGCGCTGGATTTTATCTGGGAGAGAGCGAATGTTACCAGGGACCTGTTTCACTAGTATCCTGACATGTTTGTGACACCATACAGACATTGGGGTTGTCTAGTTTGGTGACAACCTAAGTAGCTGCCCTTAGGAAATGACAGACCCTAAACAAAAGAATTAGACAAATCTACACATCATCAATCTGTTTCACTAGTTTTGTGACAAAAGTGTTAGACAGACATGAAAAGCGGCACCTAAAGTGCAAGCAAGAATGGACAAAACGAAGTCTAATGTTTAGTTCTTATGAAACCGGACACACCATCTAGACGCCATCTAGACATGTCACAAAACTAGTGAAATAGGTACCAGAAGGTATCAGATAGTGAAGGATTTATGGAAACAGGAGTTTCTCAAGGATAACTCAAATAATCGCCTCTATTTCACACTAGCTTGGACTTCAACTCTAAGACCTATTTCCATTGGCCCCTTAAAGTCAATTTCCATTGTGTTTCAGTAGTTATAAAACTCATTTGTTGGTTCCTCACTGTTGATCGAGAACGGCCAATGGAAATAGACTATAAGGAAAATATCTACCCCGTTTTCGTCAGCCAATGGAAACCGGCCTAAAGTAGAGTAGCTGAGTTAACTCAGTGGTTAAGGTACCCAAGGATGCAGGACTTTATGAGACCGAGTCCCACTACAGCCACTCCTCTTCTTCACTCCCAGTAGTGGTAGACTTACTCCTATATTAAAGACTAGTCTTTCTTATACCATGTCTGTGTGGTGTGGTGTGAAGCCACCTTTCTCCTTCATCCCCAGCAGTGGTAGATTTACTGGTATATCAAAGACCAGTCCTTCTCATACCATGTCTATTAGGTGTGGTGTACAGCCACCTTTCTAATTCATACCCAGCAGTTGTAGACTTACTGCGATATCAAAGGCCAATCCTTTTCATACCATGTCTATGTGGTGTGGTGTACAGCCACCTTTCTCATTCATCCAAAGCAGTGGTAGGCTTAGTGCTTTATCAACGGCCAATCCTTTTCATACGAAGTCTATGTGGTGTGGTGTGCAGCCATCGTTTCCCTTCACCCTCAACAGTGGTAGATTTACTGCTATATCAAAGGCCAGTCCTTCTCATACCATGTTTATATGGTGTGGTGTGGTGTACAGTCACCTTTCTCCTTCATCCCCAGCAGTGGTAGACTTACTGCTATATCAAAGACCAGTCCTTCTCATACCTTGTCAATGTAGTGTGGTGTACAGCCACCTTTCTCCTTCACCCCCAGCAGTGGTAGACCTTCTGCTATATCAAAGGTCAGTCCTTCTTCTACCATACATATATGTGGATGAATAAACAAAAATGGCATGGCAGAAAAGCTCTAGATCTCTACTCCCCAACCTATGCAATCAATGACACCTCAATGACAACCAATGACACCTCAATGACAATCAATGACACCTCAATGACGATCAATGACACCTCAATGATACCTCAATGACAGCTCAATGACGATCAATCTCCATTCATCTTCTGAATAGCAAACCTTCGATCTCCAAGCAAACTGGTCAATACATGAATCATTATTGTATTCTCATCATTTTGATTGTATCGTTTGGAATTCAATATCGCCATGTCCTAGTGAGAGAGGAGTCCTGTGACCTATATAAACGTACCTGTGTAGAGATACGCAGTGAGAACTGGGTTTATTAAAGGTATATCCTACAGTTCGTGGTGGCGCCACCTGTTGATTTTAGAATATTGCAAGTTTTCATTTTACACCCTCTCATAAGCTCTCACACTCTCTAAGTGGTATTCTGTACAAGGTTCTCACTACGCACCCCTCTCATAAGATCTCACACTCTCTAAGTGGTATTCTGTACAAGGTTCTAACTGCGCTCTATGGCAGAAAAAGTCTTAACGAATTCGGCTTACAGCCTTGAGAATCCACTGGCACACAGTATTGCCACTAGGCGGCATCATTCAGATTATAGGAATCTTTGGGTTGCATTGATGTACGTCTTTAGCATGGGAGGCAGGCCAGTGGATTGTCAATTCTTCTCCATAGAGCATAGTGAGAGTACAGGATACCACTTAGAGAATGTGAGATATGATGAGAGGCGTGATTTGCGATGCATCTGCTAGGATGTAGGACTGAATGACTTGATGACATTGTATGCTTCCCTCATCTTACTCACCTTCGTGACAAATACTTAATGCACTTTGTTTCTGTTTATTTTCAGGTAAGTTGAAATAACAGTCAATCCGCATCAATGTAGCCACAAGGTAGGTCAATGTCATATATTATTATATACCTGTGGCTGTATGAACTACGCATACTGCCCGCTCCTACCCATGGCGTATTTATACCCGTACGCCACAGTGTGACGTACGGGGTGTGTGATCACATGACTAGTTACAATTTTGCCATTTTTAGGTATATAATAATACGAAAACAGGCTGACTGTCTTCGTATGTCAAAAAACTTTGTAAAATTATTGATCACATACATCCCTCTGCCTCTGGCATCGGGATGTATGTGATCGAAAATTTCAGCGCGTATTTTTGACGTACGAAGACAGTAAGCCAGTTTCCCTATAATGTTTCCCCCAGTAGACTATTGGAAGATGTCACATGATGATGGGGGAACCGATACATCTCAAAAGCAAGTCATTACAAACCATAACTTGATGTGGGTTGGATATTTACGCCTCATCTTCATTGAGGGGTGAACAGCTGGCCTGTGTTATAACGTGTGGCCTTCCTGAAGTCCCCAAACACACCTTGTATGTGCAGGTCAATTGTGGTTTCTTAACCCTTTAAGGCCGGGTACCTGTGGCCAAGCTACCGCCTGGAAACGGGTGCTGGCGGCCCTTTATACCTCTAGGGGACGGGCACACAATCGTTAAAACCCACAATTCAATTGTTTAATTGTGTGATATGATATATAATCCTAAACATTTTATTTCTTTTGGATAGAAATATTAAAAATGGTATTATACATATTCTGTGAAAATTTCATTAATGTTCCTCCATTATTTTTTGTTTAAATCGATTTTGTAGATTTTCGAGAAATGATGCCTCAAGGCATCATTCGCCCTTAAAGGGTTAAATTAAATAACTTATAGATTTGAATGAATCCTTTGAATGAAAAAGATTTTACTCCATGTTAGAAAATCTCAGCCATTTTGTACAGAGCTGGTGCCCGGAGAATGGTAGTGTGGAGTTAGGGTACCAGCAAGAAAGAATTAAACAAATGTGAAACAAATGTAAACAAATACTACATCATGTAGCATTCAAAAGAGTTAGAGAACAACAATTTCGACCAAAACGAATTGCTTTTTTTATTCATCTCACCCCTGTACACACTAAAAGAATGGACAACACACAGGATATAGACCATGGAGAACGGACTGCAATGCTCGTAGGGCATGAAGAACGAGTTCCTAATGGTAAACCTTTGTGACAAAAATAACAGGGATAATACCAGGGATGAGATAAGGGCTGGTTACACTAGCTTAACTTAAGGTAGGTTAACGTGGCGTCGGCAGCGACTACTGAGTGAGTGATCTGATCGATGGCTTTGATTCCCCACCGTGGCGGCGGGAGGCGTCACCGTGTTATGGAACATTGATGCTGGTTGGTTTACATGTGTATTTGACCCCTGACCCTTGTGCCTATTGGTTTGACGTCCACCCGTGTTGGCGGGAGTGTCAGTTTGACCAATAGCAATGGGGTTTATGTTTTTGTTTGTGAGTTTTTTCGCACTGTCATTGTCAGGTACCAGTGGGATTCGACCTGACATCTAATGTCGATGGCCGGACACTGGTCTCCTGCCATTGCAAACTCCACAGTACTGCCTGTCAGGCTGTTCTGTTGTGGGGCTGGTTCCATACTTAGTCTCATTGTTGTTAATGTGACTGACGGCTGCCCCCTCTTGGGGGAGCCGCGCTCAGTAGTTTCGATAAGGATATCTCGTCAGGCTTTTGCCGAAGCCGTGTTATTTACACAGGTTGATTTTAATTGATTTTTTTCCGACAACGGGAGGGGGAAGCGATGACACCACAACCTGAACGCCCGTAGAAAGAAAAGGATTTGATCAAATACTAGCTAAACTTAACACTACAACTAAGCTCGTCTTCGAAACATTGTAAATCACATGAAGTCTTTCTACCTTTCTCTCAGATCCTCCAGAAAACACGTAAACGAGCTTGTAGCCTCTGCTCATTGCCCACCATTATGCAGCTAATGAAGGGGAACTCTATTTATAGTCTCTGTATGTTGGTGAAACAGTGAATGGGAGTAATTGGTTTATTACGTCTGCCCTCACTACAAAGGCACTCAATGAGACTTTTATTTTAACGATATTTGGTTTAATTTGGTTTGTTAGGCTCTTTCCATAGAGATGTTTCATTTTCTTAGCTGTGCGATATAATTGTGATGCCTGTTGTAATGATTATGTTGTTTAGTGTACAAAGGCGACGTAGGGGGTAGGGGAGGGGGGGTGTGAGAAAACATGATGAGGGGCGGATTTAATGACAAACATCTATAGAAACCATATGCTGGGGTTACAATAATTTCTCTTTAAGAACGGCCGCCTATGGCAGAACTACACACTTAGGGAGGGCTACTAGTGACTATGTCCAGATCTAGGGGACGGGGGCATTGTCCTCTGAACTCAAAATTCGAAGGTTTATCATGTGATATAATTTGTTACCTTTAATATTCCTATTTCTACTATTTAGAATTCTAAGTTATGATGCTATACCTACATACTGTGCACATTTAAAGTTTATTGTTGAAATATTTCCTTTTCAAAAGCAATTTTATAAATATTCAGCAAATGATGCCTCAAGGCATCGTCCGCCCTTAAAGGGTTAAGCCCGGCACCCACTGATAGATATACCAGGATATAACATATTTACTACTAAATATAGTATTTATTCACAGTTGGGACACTTGAATTGAGAAGATTTAAATTAGATCGAGTTCGTTACGGGTCGAGTTTTTAAAACGGGTCGAGTTCGTTACGGGTCGAGTTCTCCAGTATTCGGCGTTAGTAGCTGAGGGGCTGTAGGCCATTGGCTTTATATTATCTCTAGCCAAATGAAATGTAGAATGAACGTTTGGATAATTAGTAGAAACCGAACGAGAGTTAGACTTGACAATGTTTATGCCACGACGGGCAGGTCGTGTGTTACTAACCGAGGCGTAGCCGAGTGTAGTGAGGAGCAGACCTGACCAGAGTGGCATAGACATTGACAAATCTCACTCGAGTTCGGTTTCATATTTATCCTACCCCGTCTATGTTTTTGTATTACTAAAAGATAAATATTGACTCAACGACCAACAGAACTTTTTTCATAGTAGCTGACATCCTGCTCTCTGATTGGTCAACATTATTATTACTCTAGTGGCATAAAAAACACTTTATGTCACGGCCTGCCACATAAAATTTCCCTATGTTAAGTCGATGGCGGTTTTTTATTAGGGGTAGGATAATAAAGACGACCCCGTCAGTCCCGTGTAATGATTAATGTTATTATAATGGCGCCTTTTTTCTACGTCCAGGTACGTGACAGAGGAGTGAGGAGATTATTCTTCAATCAATCTTGAAAAAAAATGGTGTATTTTTTACATTCACCGAGATTGATTCTTAAGTCGACAAAGATAGGGGTATTTTTTCAACAGAATTTCTATCACTTCGATGACTCGAACTAGAGGTCTAGTCTGTTGTTCTCAATCGGTCCGCTGAACCTAAAGCCTGATGCCCATCAGTTCTCTAACTTTACACAGAATGCGCAGCATATATATGATGAGGCTACAGTTAATTATCTGGTTACTCGTTGACGCTAAAGCCTGATGCCCATCTACCGATTCAGGATTGAGCGATTAGTTTCCAAATCGTATATCGGTCGGTGAACTTGTCGCAGGCAAATTATGTAACCCTTCTCTCGACCGGCAGACATTGAGGAGAGGGGCTGGTGGGTATTAGTCCTAAACAAATCAGTCTACTAATCGGTGGCTCACCCTTGCCTAGCTGTCCTACATCTACCGACTACAGCCGACTCCGTTAGGATGCCTTAGCTGAGATAAATTACCTTCCATTTGTCGCCGACAAAGGTACATGAATGTTCCAAAATCGGTAGATGGGCATTGGCCTTTAGCAGTTGTGTCATGAAAACGTCATCTGTAGAGTTTTGAATGGAGCTCCAAGAGGCATGCACTTACATATTAAATAAAAAATTTAAAAATCTTCAAGAAAAAGTTATCAAGACCCAATAGGCCTTGACTATTTCCCCTTTTTTTCAAATATCTCCGCAGAGTAAAAAAAATAGAAAGATTTTTACATAACCATCTGCACCTATATGTACACCAGAATTTAGATTAGTCACTTAGCAAATAGCACCATGGTGTCCAGGGTTTCGTTGGCTAGAGAATCTTCGGGTCTCATCAGGGCAATGCCTGGAGTCATTTTCAGGACGGAGTATAAGCTAAATAGAGCTTATATAACAACATTGGGCTTAGGACGGTCTGAGGACAATTTCTACAATATATCCTAGCTTATTAAAGACAAATGCGGGTAGGTATCGAAGCGCCCCCTGGTTCTACTCAATTAACACTAGTGCTGCCACCTGGTTTCATGAAAATATAGACACCAATAGTTAAAGCACTTACCTTCATCAGTTGGCCTTCCCATAGAAATTAGCATGGTGACATAGTATTTTTTAGCATTTCTGATGTGTACATGTTCCCAAATATCATAATCCAGAATTATTTGAAGATAGCAATAGAACATCAGTGTCATTTAGCAACAAAGTCAAAATATTGCATTCTTCGATAGACACCAATAATTAAGCTTATGTTTTCAGATGGCCATCCCATACAAATTAGCATGGTGACATGCTATTATTTTTGCATTTTCCGTTTGCTGATATATGGAACTTCTACTATCCTGAGTTATTTGCAAATATAGAATTTAGAAATCACCCAGCTACCAGCATATGTCTTTAAAGGGCCCCCAGGCTTCCAGGCCACACCTATACAACCTACCATTGCACAACCATGACAAAAAAAACATGTCAAAATGAAGGTCTACTCAGTTTATGGGTAAGACTGATAAATCCCGTGGTTAACATACTATGTCTAAGAGGTACAAAGGCCACCCAATTTCATCTCATCGCTTCACCATGTAAATACTACCTAAATTACTGTATATATAATATGAGACTTGTTACTGTAACAGAAATGTAACCAGTTCAAATATTACTGGCCAGAATACCTGCGCAGCAGAGGCCTGTATGTACTCCTTTTTGTACAATAAACCAAAAAAAAAAAAAAAAAAAAAAAAAACTACCGTCCCTGCATCTAACCCTACGGACGGGTGGGCTGGTTGCATGCTGAATCAATGCATGCTTTTTGTAGAACTACATGAGTCCGACTGGGAAACTGTAGCATGAATATATAATGTGTGCCTGGTATGGTGGGTAAATAGCTCGTCTCTGGGCGTGTTCTCTACTCACAGGTGACGGGCGTATTCAGCTTAAGCCTGATGCCCATCTACCGATTTAGGGTTGAACGATTAGTTCCCAAATCGTATAGGAGTCGGTCACTTTGTCGCAGGCAAATTACCTAACCCCGAGCTCGATCCGCACACTGATAAAATCTGTGTATGGTCCACTAATCGCTGGGGGAGGGCAAAAAACAAAGAAACCGAGTGTTCACTAATCAGTGAGTAGCCTTGCCTAGCTGTCCTACATCTACCGACTCCGTTAGGATGCCTCGCCTGAGACAAATTACCCTCCGTTTGTCGCCGACAAACGTACATAAATGTTCCCAAATCGGTAGATGGGCATTGGGCATAAGCCCAATAACATTGTAGTTTGTTCAGTCTTAGTCTTTCTGTTAGAATCTCCCCCCCCCCTGCGGCCCTCTAAATAGTCTGGACTCGTACATGAAGACTCTTTTCTGTACCTTGTACAAGGGTTATCGTTCAATGATACTCAAGTCTGTTAGCTTTGACAGTATTAGTCGTCCATAAGGTCATCCATAATATTTTTTTACCCATATTGTCCCAAGGTCTCCTTGGCGTACAGTAAAGTATCGTCATGTACGATCCTAGATTATTAAACCGGCCCCAGGTCCCCCAACTTAGCATCAATGCAGTACCACAGACAGCAGACCCTTTCCTGTACCTTATACAAAGGGTCATCGTTTGATAGCATTTATTATCCTACCCCTGATAAAAAACTCCATAGGCTTAACATTGGGTCACTGTATTCAGTCTGGAGTTCAGAAAAATGAAAAATATTGCTCTAGTGGGATACACTTGACAAATGACGTCATTTGTTAATGTAACATAATCCCCCATTGAATATTATTTCTAAGTACTGTACAGGCGTTGTCTATACGAGTTCTAAATGTTAAGTCTATTGGGGAAAGATACCAGGGTTGAACAAAGTTATGGTAAACCTCCATGCCCCTAGGGGTATTGCAGTCTGTTCTCCATGATCTATATCCTGCGTGTCGTCCATTATTTTAATTTATTACCCACCTGATACAGAGTCTCCATACTAAGCCTATGGAGATTACAGATCGCTACTGAGGAGGATACGGAGCTCCGTACCCTTCTAGGAGTATACGGATTTTTGAGATGAAAGTAGTCCCAAACATAACTTCTTAATTGCGTTGAGAAGTTTTCTAACGATCATATTTATTGCTTAAATCTAAAAATAAGTGAGTAATAAATACAACATTACCATAATTTCGATCTGTGTGGCCGTATTCTCCTTGTAGTTGACGCTACGCAATACTACGCGTCAACTACGCGGAGAATACGGCCACTCAGATCGAAATCATGGTAATACTGTGTATGTATACAGGAGTGAGACAAATACAGAGGACAACTAGTTTTGGTCAAAGCTGTTGTTCTCTAACTTGTTAATAAAACATCGATGAACAGCGGATGTGGGAGCCACATGTCTGTGCATCTCGTCACAGGATGTCGGCAAAGATTACCCCAGCTTTGTCTGGGAGGCTCAAATTCGTAAAATCAAACTACCAGGAAAGTAGGCGTGCAGACGCAAGCAGGAAACAGCTTCAGAGGGGCATTTACTGTCACTTGGGAAAGACGATCTAGTCTGAACAAGCATTTTATTGACGAAAAAAAGCAGAATTAAACTTTACCAATTGTACTTTTAGAAGTAATAGGGAGCCAAAGTTTTTTTGGTTTTTTTTTTGGCAAGTTTTATTAGGGAATATTATGTGTCGCAATCACCGAATTCAGCTATAGCGCCGTTCTTCCACTCGGGCCCTTGCCCCTACTCCTCATTCTAATGGCGGGTGTTAAACCGAATGGGCAGTGGGTACCATTTTAGTGACAGATACCCGTGCTCTCTTTTGTAAAGGCTTTATTGCATTCGATTACATTTGAATCGCTCTTCCAGCAACAGAAACGGTGACAGTATAGAATGGATGAGTATGTACAATGAGTTTCTCCACTTCAAAATGTATTACTATAATGTTCTCTATGTCAAGTTAGTGCTTGTAATAGAGGGAAACTATGTTCCGGTGAGCAAAAGTTCAAAGTTACGAGGTAAGGCTTGGAAAAATTACTGCCCAAGGCGTCAGCCGCGGGCAGTAATTTTTAACCACTGAGTTATGACATTAACATTGACCGTTTTCAGTGTATCCCTCAGCCATACAAGGTACAGTAACTGACGCCTGAAAGGGTTAATATTGTGTATACACCCTGTGACAAATACAAACAATGCTATGACGTGTCAGACAGTACACACAATCCTATGACGTGTCAGACAGTACACACATACACCTGGATGACGAATGGGGTAGACACATGACGCTGTATATCTTCTGGCGTCTGGACTCACAGAGACCGGTGACGTGTACACAGGTATCGATGACGTAGGCAGGTAGGTTACACTAGTCTGGTGCAGTGTGTACACAGGCTGTCTGTCCCTGGGCCCAGACATTTTTTTTTAATTTCAGAAAAGAGACATCACAATCACCCTTTGGCGGGCGTCCTACCTTGTTCAGTCCGGAAACATATATACATTGTTGTTAACATATTGTTGCTGTCACATGGTGACGAGAGATCTACTATCACACATTCATCATCCATCGATTACAAAGTAGCATTAAAAATGTAGTGGGCCAGAGTTAACCATTACCCATTAATTCTATGCTGTCAGAAACCATAAACTTTGATAATGGCCTCAAAGCCATTAATTATGGGAAAATAGTCCGTCTGTGCTAGAGAGCAAAAACATAGTCCCTAATGATATACCTTACAATATAGCGATTCCTACGCTTAATCTGTTCACAAGATAAATGATAAATACACTAAACTATGATTTTATGGACAGGTGGCTCTGTAAAACACTTATGATTAACTTGAACCTTTCATTGTTGAATGGATTATGTCCGCAACACCATGTTTATTGTCTATGTCCAGGACCAATAGACCAGAATCACTCCCTCACTCAGGTATAGGAAAACTGTTAACCATTTATCACACATTCCCGATAAGATATTGGTAAGTGTGTTAGATTTGCACTTATGACTAGAGGCATCTTCAGGCCCAACATGGCAATGTCTGATGGCAACCCCAAATCCTACATGGCAATGCCTCCAGGCATCTTCAGACCCTACATGGCAATGCCTCCAGGCATCTTCAGGCCCTACATGGCAATGCCTCCAGGCATCTTCAGGCCCTAAATGGCAATGCATCCAGACATCTTCAGGCCCTACATGGCAATGCTTTTAGACATCTCCAGGCCCTACATGACAATGCCTCTAGACATCTTCAGGCCTTACATGGCAATGCCTCCAGACATCTTCAGGCCCTACATGGCAATGCCTCCAGACATCTTCAGGCCCTACATGGCAATGCCTCCAGGCATTTTCAGGCCCTAAATGGCAATGCATCCAGACATCTTCAGGCCCTACATGGCAATGCTTTTAGACATCTCCAGGCCCTACATGACAATGCCTCTAGACATCTTCAGGCCCTACATGGCAATGCCTCCAGACATCTTCAGGCCCTACATGGCAATGCCTCCAGACATCTTCAGGCCCTACATGGCAATGCCTCTAGACATCTTCAGGCCCTACATGGCAATGCCTCCAGACATCTTCAGGCCCTACATGGCAATGCCTCTAGACATCTTCAGGCCCTACATGGCAATGCCTCCAGACATCTTCAGGCCCTACATGGCAATGCCTCCAGACATCTTCAGGCCCTACATGGCAATGCCTCCAGGCATTTTCAGGCCCTACATGGCAATGCATCCAGACATCTTCAGGCCCTACATGGCAATGCTTTTAGACATCTCCAGGCCCTACATGACAATGCCTCTAGACATCTTCAGGCCCTACATGGCAATGCCTCCAGACATCTTCAGGCCCTACATGGCAATGCCTCCAGACATTTTCAGGCCCTACATGGCAATGCCTCCAGACATCTTCAGGCCCTACATGGCAATGCCTCCAGGCATCTTCAGTCCCTACACGGCAATGCCTCCAGACATCTTCAGGCCCTACATGGCAATGTTCTCATTCTACGTCAGGACTGAAAGAGTTAAAGTGGGAATAGAGTAAAGAAAGTATAAAATTAAATTCATGACATCTGCTTACAGAGACATTTAACATAGTTCATATATATCACAGCCAAAGTTCTTTCTATTTGAATTTACCTCCTTCTAAAGACCGGTTAGTTTTTGTCACAGGCCCGCTCCACTCTCTAGTTATATGCACTTACATATATGCATATTTCTTCATATATTATAAACATTGTCGGATACATACACAATATTGACTGGTTTCAGATACAAGTGGTCATATGCTCAGAGGAGTTGACGCGTAGTAATCACTAAGCACATGCGAGGATATAGGGCAGAGGCAACTCCGAGTAGTATGCAACCGCTTTTATCTGAAACTAGTCTATATTGTTTTTATTATCCATCTTTTCCTGATAGGTACGGTACTGATATTAATTCGTTTTAGGTACGCACTATTTTTGCATATGCACATATAATTTTTCTGTTTGGGCTAGCTTCTGAAACCTGGAGTATCCAACGTATCCGTGAGCCCCGGGTATGTAGATACACGCTACCTATGTGTTTTCACTGGACACTTTGTATTAGGTTGACATAGACGATAATCGATGTTTTTTTAGGACAGACATCCGTAAACCATGAGAGAGTGATGTGTAGTAATTCACGAGCGTTAGTGAGTGTATTACTTTATCAACCTCGAGTGGTTGACAGAGCTGTATGTCTATATAACTATCTTTTGTTGCATTTAATATCCATCTTATCGAATAAATAAAACCCATTAATTGCCATATTAAAGGGTATAAAAATAGGGACAATTTCCTTGCTCTACAGCCCAAAGGGATTCGAATGCGTATACCTCAGTTATGTTATCTGACAGGTTTTATATAATGGGTCGTGGTTTACTGAGTCCCCATACATTTTCAATGGGGTCTTCGCATACGATGGATAATAAATAAATAAATGTTACAGAAATGTATGTAATTGTCGCAAAATAAAACAATGAATTTTATCTCTGAATGCCCTGGGTATGTAGATACACGCTGCCCATGTGTTTTCTATAGACACTTAGTAGAAACTGAACGAGAGTTAGACTTGTCAGTGTTTATGCCACGACGGAAAGGTCGTGTATTACTACGCGAAGCGTTAGCTGAGCGTAGTGAGGAACAGACCTGACCAGAGTGGCATAGACACTGACAAGTCTAACTCGAGTTCGGTTTCGTATTTATCCTATCCGTATTTATCCTATTTCGTATTTATCCTATCCGTCTCTACGCTTTTGGATTACCAAAATATAAATATTGATTGAACGACCAACCGAAGTCCAACCGGAACTTTTGAGTCCAACCGGAACTTTTTTCGATTCAGCTCACATTCTGGTCGCTGATTGGTCGATTTTTTATGCCCCTAGAGGCATAAATCGCACTTTATTTGATGTCATGCCACATAAAATTTGCCTATGTTATGCCTATGGACCTTTTTTATTAGGGGTAGGATAATATGTATTAGGTGGATAATAGATAAACCTAACAGAAATGTATATGATTAAAATAAAACAATGTATTCATTGTATGTGATTTGTTAATGTAGAAGTAATTTAGATGGGTGGGGAAGGATAAAATTCTAAACCAAACTAGAGTTAGTCGTGTTATTGTTCATCGCACTCCGGCAAGATCGCATATTACTGCTCTCGGCTTCGCCTCGCGCAGTAATACATGATCTTGCCGTCGTGCAATAAACAACGACACGACTAACTCTTGTTTGGTTTCTCCATAGTATTCAGTAGATTGTATCCCGCGTATCTTGTTGAGATATAAGCTGTAGATCACACAGTAGACCTACCACCTAGATGTGAAGGCACCAGAGACCAAGTTTAACCTTTGAGGAGGAGCAGTGTTTTCATTAATTACCAAAGTCACAGTCTAACTAACTAATCAAGCTCGCCCAGTCCCAGCCACACCCCCAGCCTGGTCTATTATTACACCGCCAGGTGGCCAGCACTGCACCTGGCGGTGCTATTCAGAACCAGGGCGTGCACTAGACTGGTTCCCTCTTTAAAGGCATATCCTATAATTCACGGTGGCGCCATCTGGTGATTTTTAGATAATGTCAATTATTATTCAAAATTCATACTGTGGGATTCATTCTAATGTCAATTGACTATAAATTGAACGATTTATCCAGTTTATCCAATCCTTAATGGCAAAAAAGATGTACATAGGAAATGTACTGGAAAACATGTTTATTTCTTATATTCAAAAACAAGGATGGCGACCGATGAATATCAAACCGTATATATTTAGTACTATACATCTACTATATTCTGTAAAAGTTTGAGGAAAATGACACGTTTTTTTACTATGTGAAAAACAACATTATCAAGTTCCAATATATTCTTTTGTAAAATTATCATAATATTGATCTCTGAATCAAAAACGAGCAAGGTAACCCTTGCTTTTTAAATTAAGTATATGTTTTACAATACCAAGAGATCATGATTCAAGTTTCAGGAAAATGACATCTGTTTTAATTTGTAAGCCGCCTTAGCCGACATGTTTTTAAACGTGATAGGAGAGGTGCAGGGAGCCGATATCTCTGATTGACTCTTTGGTGTACATGATTTATCCAAATTATTCTTTTATAACTAAAATATTGCTAAAACTCGCCAAGATTGTAACATCTCATTGTATAAGGAGAACACGACAGTAAGGTGGATAAATTCTATCGCAAAGTTATACTATTCTCTGGAGATACTAAATTTAGCAACCCACAAACTGCTACTTTTAAACGAAGAAAACAAAAGTCAACAAAATGTCAATTCCTATGCTGGGAAGTGCGATAATAATGGTACATGGAGCGATCCCTGGGGAGCGTTGCTTCAGCTTTGCAACAAATTTGCGGGTCGTAGAATAGCAACTTGAAGAAGAATAATATAGAACTGCATCGAGAATCGTATAAATAGACAATACTCCACGAGTTTGGATGTACAAGAATCGTCATCGAGGTGAAGCCGAGTGACGATTATGGGACAACCAAACGAGTGGAATATTGTCTACTTTACAATTCGAGTGCGGTTCTGGATTTATCTCACCCTTTTCTATGATATTAGATAGCATTAGAATATCAGAATAGTTCGAATATACCTAGCAAATCCATATGACGTCATCTCATATTCACTACGCCACGGTCGTGGCGTAGTAGTATCACTTTACGGGAGTGATCGTTGAGTATTTTTTCCTAATGTTATTTCTATGGCGAAGCTTGTACCAGAGGTGAGATAAACTGTTGTTCCATATTCTTTGTAGAGCAAATATCGAAGTCTCTATTTCAATGGCGTCAGTTGTGTAGGAGGGATAGGAAAACATTAATGACTGAATTCCTATTTACTTTCACAAGAACCTGCACACAAATTACTAGTATGGCGAAACGGCCCTGGTGAAAAGTAGCGGTACTACTGTTTAACTCTGTCAGGTTACAGGGGGAAAATTAATAACTTATCTATCCTTTGAATAATTGGCATTTGTTTATTTAGTATTATCTTTCATGTTTAACTAATGTTAAGAGGTTATAGGGGGATCTTATGAAAAGAGAGGCTTGAAAAGTTCAAGGTTGCTTAGAATATCACTCTACCTGTCCTATTATAAATTTGGACAGGAAACCAGTCAAAGACATACACTCCTCTCCTAGCAGATTCTATGCAGTGTTAGAAAGGTGGTGAAGTAACTGTGCTTGGAGAGTGACATGTAGGAGGTTAGAGCCATATTGACGCCACGTTTATGCGATGATCTATGAAGACGGTAAAAAAGTCGGTGGTTTTAACGATAATCTGTTGCTTTCGTTTAATGACATGGAATAATAAGGATCCCATCCGATTCTGGCAGTGATTCTCCAGTTGGGAAGAAAGGCTCAGACATCATAAATGCATTTATCTGATCGCTTCTCACCTACTGAGTCGGTCATTAACCCTTTAACCCTTCCCCTGCAGCACCCAGTTGCCCTGCTCAGCATTAAGTGGGATTCCTATAATGGGAGTCATGTACCTCACAGGGTTCAAAATCTCATGCGATTTTGTTTCTTTTTAGGGGGAAATGTCTTAAACAATTGCAGTGAGGAAGACATGTCTGCGGGAAACGATTCCCTATAATCTAGACGAAGAAATTGTGTTCGAGTACAGAATCTCAGCAGGATGTGTCTCAGACAAACACCCTGTGAGGTATATGAATCCCATCGTGTAAATCCCACTTCACACGGCAGGCATTGCCTGCCTAAAACGACCCTGCTACGGCAGACACCTTTTTTGGAAATAGCAATGTCATGTGATGTGTCATGTGATTTAAGTAAATTATCTTGGTGACTGATCATATTTTATTATACCAAATCAAAGGTCAATATGGCTCTCATACATTGTCAGAATTTCTTTTAAATAAAAAAATTATCTTTTTATTTATTGAATTTTGAATATAAGTATCAGTGGTGCCTCAATTGTCTGGAGGCATCTTCCTGCCCTAGCCAGGGGAATGCCTGGAGGCATCTTCCTGCCATAGCCAGGGGAATGCCTGGAGGCATCATGCTACCATAGCCAGGGAAATGCCTGGAGGCATCTTCCTGCCATAGCCAGGGTAATGCCTGGAGGCATCTTCCTGCCATAGCCAGGGGAATGCCTGAAGGCATCATGCTGCTGTAGCCAGGGGAATGCCTGGAAGCATCATGCTGCTGTAGCCAGGGGAATGCCTGGAAGCATCATGCTGCTGTAGCCAGGGGAATGCCTGGAGGCATCCACCTGCTGTTAAAGGTTTAAGGATGGTCGCCTGCGGCTGAACTACAAGCTTTGAAACGGCTACTGGTGTCTTTGTATAATTCGTGCACTCTCTACCTTGTGATTTGTAGTAAAATTGCGTTTTTAATGATGGTGTATACTATAGATGATACATTGTGGAGCTGACTTAATCATATCTGGTGCTTATATATACGAACCTCGTTAATCGAACTTGAATTGTATTTCCGACACAAAACAACACGGAACAGACTACATTCAGCCACCATTACTATGTCTCTATATATTACTTAAATTAGGATGTGACCTGATCATTTTGTTTAGGAAGATATTATCATTGTATTGATGGGTAGTGTAACAAAAACGGCTTGCCATAGTGACTCCCCCTCATCCCCTCTCCATATATGGGCATGCCCACTCAGTGCTGCCCTCTACAACCCCAGTTATTGGTACAACAGCAAACTTTCTGATTTGCGCCAGTGCTACAGACTTGTGACCTCTCCCCCTGATTTCTATAGGTAAGTGTGCTGGTTCCATTATCACTGCTATAACTTACCTATTATCACTGCTTTATTTTCACTTAAATACAGAGATCTGTATTAATATATTCGTGTGTTTTATTCTTTTGTCTCCTCTGTACAGAACAGGCTCAGAACTCAAACTATTGTTTAATCTATTCTAGATTGATTTCGGCAGCTACCATCATAAATTCCCTCCCCAAACCCCGTTCTGTTACAATATGAAGGACAAAAACTAAATTCATGAATGAAGGTTGGCTCTGAAGTGAAACTTTACTGTAAATCAAACACATGTATATTTGGCTTATTTTACCCATCAAAATTAGATCAACGTGGCAAAATGTTAAATATAGTCATGTATAATTAGAATGAGCCGACAAAATACCAATATTTGACATTATTTAAAAATCACCAGGTGGCGCCACTGCGGATTGAAAAATATGCCTTTAAAGGGTTGCTTCATTGCAGCTTTAAAGGGTTAAAGTTTTCATAGCTGATAAAAGCAGTGCTACGCCGCGTGATGATAGGAATCCCTGTTCTATTATTAGCGTTATCCGGCGCAGACTAATCACACCCCCAGTAAGACCGCCATCTTGATTCTCACCCAAGTCACGTGGTCTCGCCAAGTCTCGTCAGTCTCGCTCACGTGATCGTACTTGAGTCTGGGGAAATGGGGTCATAAACAGGGAGATGGCTGGGGTGTTAGATAGATACCGATTAGCCTTTCTGTGTGTGCAGAAAACTGCTTTAACCCTTTCACGTCCACCCCTCTCAAACTGGTATTCTGTACAAGGTTCTCACTACGCACCCCTCTCATAAGATCTCACACTCTCTAAGTGGTAATCTGTAAAAGGTTCTCACTACGCACCCCTCTCATAAGATCTCACACTCTCTAAGTGGTAATCTGTAAAAGGTTCTCACTACGCACCCCTCTCATAAGATCTCACACTCTCTAAGTGGTAATCTGTAAAAGGTTCTCACTACGCACCCCTCTCATAAGATCTCACACTCTCTAGGTATTCTGTACGAGGTTCTCACTACGCACCCCTCTCATAAGATCTCACACTCTCAAACTGGTATTCTGTACAAGGTTCTCACTACGCACCCCTCTCATAAGATCTCACACTCTCAAACTGGTATTCTGTACAAGGTTCTCACTACGCACCCCTCTCATAAGATCTCACACTCTCTACGTGGTATTCTGTACAAGGTTCTCACTACGCACCCCTCTCATACGATCTCACACTCTCTAAGTGGTATTCTGTACAAGGTTCTCACTACGCACCCCTCTCATAAGATCTCACACTCTCTAAGTGGTAGTCTGTACAAGGTTCTCACTACGCACCCCTCTCATCAGATCTCACACTCTTAAAGTGGTATTCTGTACAAGGTTTCCACTGCACTCTATGGGAGAAGAATTCTCAACGAACTAGGCTTAGAGCTTTGAAAATCCACTGGCACACAGTATTCCCGCTTGTTGGCATCATTGAGATTATAGGAGTCTTTGGGTTGCATTGATGTGCGTCTTTAGGTTAGTGGATTCTCAAGGCTCTAGGCCCAGTTCGTTTAGAATTATTTTCCATAGAGCGTAGTGAGAGTACTATCACGAGAGGTCACGAGTTTGAGTCTGAGTTTATTTATGTAACAAATTTTGTTGGCTCCATAATATCACGAGTCGAAGACAAGTGACATTACAGAGCCAACAAAATGAGTGGCGTCTAGATTTTATCCTACCCCGTTTCCATATGTTTTCAGTATCAGAAAGTAGTGGCATAAACAACACTTTATGTCACTACCCGTAACATAAACAAATCCCATGTTAAGCCTATGGCGTTTTTTACTAGGGTTAGGATAAAGAATACGACTTAGAAAGTCAGAAGATGAGAAAATTATTTATTATTACCTAAAATTATTCCCTTCACTCAAATACTCCATAGAAAGCATTCTTCACTATACCCGGAGTATACAGATATGTTGTATGCTCTGGATTGCCTCAAAACAAGCATATATGGAACAATAGTATAGAGGAGACCCATGAATGTTTCGGGTCAGAGCTCGTATCCCATCGAGTTTGAATCGCGTAGTAATTCACAAGGCGAAGCCGCATGAATTATGTAGCGATTCAAAGGAGATGGGATTGAGCTTTGACCCTAAACTGTAATGGGTTTCTGAATTTATCTCACCCTTCACATTGACAAATGGGCTGACATTTGTGACATAACCCCCCATTGGATATTTTTCCTAAATAATTCATGGGCGTTAGATACGAGTTCCCAATGTTAAGTCCATGGAGAAAAAAATATCTGGGGTTCGATACTACATATAAACTGAAAGATAGTGTGTAGGTAAAACGGAATGATATGGGCATGCCACCTCTCTGAAAAGGCTGAAGAATTAAAACAATATAAACTGGTTCCAGGTAAAAGCAGTCAAATGCTCCTCGGTGTGACTCGAATATTACTACGCATCAACTACTCGGACCACAAGAATTACTCACATGTAACAAAGATGAACTTTACACAAAGGGGCCATCCATAAAATACGTACGCGTATTTCTGAAATTTTGGATCCAACCCCTCCGATTCTTGTACGCAAAAGAGCAACGAGGGAGCATACGCAAAATTTTCAAAATTTGGGAACCCCCACCCCCCCCCCCCCTCAGTGCGTACGTACTTTATGGATGGCCCCAAAAGTAATCCACAAAGGCAGCTCATGAAACAAATATAAGAGTTACTCTCACTGAATAAAGGTAAAAAGTTCAGACAGATGAATATATTTTATCCTACCCCTATTAAAGAACTCCATGGGCTTAACATTGGGTCACTGTATTCGGTCTGGAGTTCAGAAAAATGAAAAATATCCCTCTAGTGATACACTTGACAAATGACGTCATTTGTTAATGTAGAAGTAATTTAGACGGGCCGGGTAGGATAAATTCTAAACCAAACTGGAGTTAGTCGTGTTATTGTTCATCGCACTCTGGCAAGATAGCATATTACTGCTCTCGGCTTCGCGTCACGCAGTAATACGCGATCTTGCCGTCATGCGATAAACAACAACACAACTAACTCTTGTTTGGTTTCTCCATAGTATTTTATAAAATATTGGAATGGAGTTGGACTCGGAGTGTCAGCCATGTTGGATTCAGGAGGGTGTGGTCTCTCGGCGCCCTTATTGTATTTGACCTTGAGGTCCCTGTACGATCCGCCAGACACACAGAGCTATTCACTCTAACCTCGGCCGCGATTTGATTTATCTAGTTCATCGTGCTCAACCAAATTCCCCTCCATCCACTGCCCACCTCCAATGACAGAGAGCTACAGCACTCTCTCTGACATACCAGAGTTGTAATATCCAGAGTATATAGGGGACAGAGCCATTGTTAGTTCACGAAGCAGTCACTAGGTGGTCGGGGGACAAACCTGTATTCTGTGATAAAAAATATTTCGCTACGGTTCGAACGTCTCCTCGTTCCCGGTGGGGTGTGGGCGACGGAAGCAAGCGTAGCAGAAATTTTTTTTTTTTTTTTTTTTTTCCGCCGATCGCACGTCGTCAACACTTTCAAACCTGTATTCTGGCTCTTTGTTCTTACAAAATTCAACTGCCTTTCAATATTTTACCATGGTTCCCTTGACTCTCTACACCCATCCCAAAGTAGGATGACATAATAACTAAACCTAAGACATGATATTTTCCATATGGAACACTTTATATAAATATATGGGCAAGGCTAAAGTTGTGACATTTCCCAATTATCACTCACTTCTTTTCCACCTCCTTTAGTGAAGAACACCTACTTTTTCACCTCCATTAGTGAAGAACACCTACTCGGGGGGCGTCATGGCGGCGCCCATGGATCATAGGCTATATATATGCCGTATAACTAAAGCACTAAATATGGATGTATTTGAAATTGCAGATTAAATGAAATTTGTTTATATTTCTTGAAGTATGTTCAAAAGCTGTTATGTCAAAGCCTCCAAATTTATAGATATAGTATGTCGATGCAGCATTGTGACGTCGCTGTAAAGTTTTCGCATTAAAAACTTGGCCAAGGCCTCGTGAAGTAATTTTGACCGTCCTTACCACGTAAATTTGATATTCTTTCACCAGGAACCAGTTTTCCTCTAATATCCTCTATGCTCCTCTATATAGGAAAGTGTCGAAACAGAATGCGTAAAACATTACATACTCCAGATACATTGGTGGGATAGTGTGGATACAATTATCAGCCATCTGCAAAGAGTTCAAGATACAAATAAAATGCAAATATTATATCTACATTTGGCAGTAAAAGTCCAACTTGTTGTCCAACAGTGCCCCTCATCATCACTCATGATATTTGCTTGTAAGTCAATTCCTCTGATATACTGTATAATAATTTTATCTAGATTCATGTGCCTGTCTATGTATACTGTGCTATAGTTGTAGATCTGCAAACTTGCAGAACTGTTGGTTTGGCTAACAATTTTTTTAAAGTTGTATTTATGTTAGATATGATTCATAGAGGTTTGTGATGCTTGATAATCTTTATCAAACTATTAAAGGCATATCGAACAATTAGCCTTGAAAATCAAAACCCGTATCATTATCCTGAAAATTGAATATTATTATCTTAGCCTGTTGAATAACTAGAAAAAGATAATTCAATGGGGGATTATGTCAGAATGTTAGCCAATTGGTCAATGTGAAGGACGTGATAGATTCAGAGACCAATTCAAGTTTAGGGATTAATTGTAAAACTGGATGAGTTTTAATCTTAGCCACCGTATGCCACGACTGGAGTTTGGCAAAGTGACTTCATGAGGCGAAGCCGAGTGAAGTCCGGAGTCATACTCCAGGAGTGGCATGTGGTGGCCAAGATTAAAACGAATCAGGTTTTGATTTTATCCTATCCTGTCTCCTCGATTTTGGTATATTACGTGATAATAATTCTGTATGCCACTACTGGCATATAAAACTCCGTATGCCAGTCAGCGGGGCATACGGAATCTCAATGTTAAGCCTATGGGATTTTATATTAGGGGTGGGATAAAGAGCTCTATACTATCTCGTTCAAATCGCTACATAATGCATGCAGCGTCGCCTTGTGAATTACTACGCGATTCAAACTCGATGGGATACAAGCTCTGACCCTAAACTGTCATAGGTTTGCCCTATAATATCGCCAATTTGAGTTTAGGTGAACTCAGTTTTGAGGGATATACCACATTTAGCTATATAAACCATTACCCACTGATGGATGTGACTGATTTAACCAATAAGCACCCACGCATGCGCATTAATCCCCCCGGCACGGGGCGGCCATGAAGGTCCGGGTCATGCGCAGTGATTCACCGCGCATTGCGCAGGCGCGTCCAGCCGCTTCCGTTAATGGACAGATTGGCAGCCCAGTCACAGCCCTGGTCGCAGCCCCAATTGTCTCCCGGCCCTGTCCTGCCATCCCATAATAACACAGACGCAGCCCAGTCCCCGTCTGTAACTCGGCGGAACTAGATCTCTGGGAGATATTGGTGGGCTGTGGGGGGGGCGAGAGATGGTGTATAGGGTGGGCTGTGGGACGGGTTAGAGATGGTGTATAGGGTGGGCTGTGGGACGGGGTAGAGATGGTGTATAGGGCGGGCTGTGGGACGGGATAGAGATGGTGTATAGGGCGGGCTGTGGGATGGATGGGAGATGGTGTGTGTATGTATACTTATGGTGGGCTGTGGGACGGGTTAGAGATGGTGTATAGGGCAGGCTGTGGGACGGATGGGAGGTGGTGTGTGTATGCATGGAGCAGGCTACGGGAGGGGCGAGAGATGGTGTGTGTATGTACGGGCTGGGCTGTGGGACGGGTT
Organism: Alentia gelatinosa; assembly: GCA_950022655.1. Classification (NCBI taxonomy): domain Eukaryota; kingdom Metazoa; phylum Annelida; class Polychaeta; order Phyllodocida; family Polynoidae; genus Alentia; species Alentia gelatinosa. The sequence goes on along the minus strand of OX465589.1, from coordinate 55,901,609 downwards.
AGAGATGGTGTATAGGGCAGGCTGTGGGACGGATGGGAGGTGGTGTGTGTATGCATGGAGCAGGCTACGGGAGGGGCGAGAGATGGTGTGTGTATGTACGGGCTGGGCTGTGGGACGGGTTAGAGATGGTGTATAGGGCAGGCTGTGGGAGGGATGGGAGATGGTGTGGTTATGTACGGGGCTGGCTGTAGGATGAATAAAAGATGGTATCTATAAATGTGGGGCAGTTTTGGGACGAGTCACAGACGGTGTACAGTAGAACCCCGCCTAACGGACACCCCGTGTAAGCGGACACCCCGCACTAATGGACACCTTTGCTCGGAACGGTTCCCTCTATTAGATGTTTATTTTAACCTCGCGTAAGCGGGCACCCCGCGTAAGCTGACACTTTGGCCCAGAACGAGGGCTGTCCGCTTACGCGGGATTCTACTGTAAATGTGCAGGGCGGGCTGTGGTACCAGTAAGATGGTGTCTATAGGTGCGGGGCGGACTGTGGGACCAGTAAGATGGTGTCTATAGGTGCAGGGCGGGCGGTGGGACCAGTAAGATGGTGTCTATATGTGCAGGGCGGGCTGTGGGACCAGTAAGATGGTGTCTATATGTGCAGGCGGGTTGTGGTACCAGTAAGATGGTGTCTATATATGCAGGCGGGCTGTGGTACCAGTAAGATGGTGTGGGACCAGTAAGATGGTGTCAATATATATGCAGGCGGGCTGTGGGACCAGTAAAATGGTGTCTATATGTGCAGGCGGGCTGTGGGACCAGTAAGATGGTGTCTATATGTGCGGGGCGGGCTGTGGTACCAGTAAGATGGTCTCTATATGTGCAGGTGGGCTGTGGGACCAGTAAGATGGTCTCTATATGTGCAGGTGGGCTGTGGGACCAGTAAGATGGTCTCTATATGTGCAGGCGGGCTGTGGGACCAGTAAAATGGTGTTTATATGTGCAGGCGGGCTGTGGGACCAGTAAGATGGTCTCTATATGTGCAGGTGGGCTGTGGGACCAGTAAGATGGTCTCTATATGTGCAGGCGGGCTGTGGGACCAGTAAAATGGTGTTTATATGTGCAGGCGGGCTGTGGTACCAGTAAGATGGTGTCTATATGTGCAGGCGGGCTGTGGGACCAGTAAGATGGTCTCTATATGTGCAGGTGGGCTGTGGGACCAGTAAGATGGTCTCTATATGTGCAGGTGGGCTGTGGGACCAGTAAGATGGTCTCTATATGTGCAGGTGGGCTGTGGGACCAGTAAGATGGTCTCTATATGTGCAGGGCGGGCTGTGGGACCAGTAAGATGGTGTCTATATGTGCAGGCGGGCTGTGGGACCAGTAAGATGGTCTCTATATGTGCAGGCGGGCTGTGGGACCAGTAAGATGGTCTCTATATGTGCAGGTGGGCTGTGGGACCAGTAAGATGGTCTCTATATGTGCAGGTGGGCTGTGGGACCAGTAAGATGGTGTCTATATGTGCAGGCGGGCTGTGGGACCAGTAAGATGGTCTCTATATGTGCAGGTGGGCTGTGGGACCAGTAAGATGGTCTCTATATGTGCAGGTGGGCTGTGGGACCAGTAAGATGGTCTCTATATGTGCAGGTGGGCTGTGGGACCAGTAAGATGGTCTCTATATGTGCAGGTGGGCTGTGGGACCAGTAAGATGGTCTCTATATGTGCAGGGCGGGCTGTGGGACCAGTAAGATGGTCTCTATATGTGCAGGCGGGCTGTGGGACCAGTAAGATGGTGTATATATGTGCAGGCGGGCTGTGGGACCAGTAAGATGGTGTCTATATGTGCAGGCGGGCTGTGGGACCAGTAAAATGGTGTCTATATGTGAGGGTGGGATGTGGGACCAGTAAGATGGTGTCTATATGTGCAGGCGGGCTGTGGGACCAGTAAGATGGTGTATATATGTGCAGGCGGGCTGTGGGACCAGTAAGATGGTGTCTATATGTGCAGGCGGGCTGTGGGACCAGTAAAATGGTGTCTATATGTGAGGGTGGGCTGTTGGACCAGTAAGATGGTGTATATATGTTTGGGGCGGGCTGTGGTACCAGAAGATGGTCTCTTTATGTGCAGGCGGGCTGTGGGACCAGTAAAATGGTGTCTATACGTGCAGGGCGAGCTGTGGGACGAGTTAGAGATGGTGTTGATATTATCAAGAAATGTCACGAAATTTCATACAATTATTTATATGGTATGAGTTGTTTTGGCGGAATGAAATCATGAAGCGGAGCTGAGTGATATCTGTAGCAGAAGACAATGACTGCCATGTAAACAACTATATGAAATTAAGTGACGCCTAAATTTTATCCTACCCTGTCACATGTTTTTAACTTCATATGTCACCCGTGGCATATAAATATTATATGGCATAACCGAGGAATACAGCCACTCCATGTTAAGTCTATGGCTATTTATATGAGGGGTAGGATATATGCGGGGATGGCGCGCTTAGACTCTTCATAACGCTCACGCTCATTTTCCCGGCCATGTTAGATAATACCACACTGGTAATCAATTCAAAAAGCTACCTTCATCTAGAGCCCTAACCCGTGCCATGCACTGCCCGTTGAATTATACGACCACCGTAAATAGTCTCGGTGAGTTGTTGCTCTGATTTACGGGTCTATAACGCGCTTACTTCGTGCAGCAGTAGGGGTGGGATTTACCGATTCAGGCTAACCACTATAGGCCGTTTTATTATAGGAATAATGCAAGGTTCTTCTTTTACAGGCATGATGAACTTAATCTTCACATAGAAAGAGTATATTAACCTTTCAGCTGCTACGAGGGAAATGGCCAGACTTTCCTATAAGCTAGACACTTTATTATGTCCCAGTGCAGTAACTTGCGGCCTTCAGAATTCAGCAAGAAACGTGACAGGACGGAAGGTTTTATATGATATATTCTGTGAATATTAGGACGTATTTTGAATAATTTCTTCTTTTTTTTTATTGAGCAAAAACCATTTCATTCCCTATTCTCTTTTTCTATGACATAGGAACAATCCATTTTCGAGTTTGAAAACATCAAGTATACGTGGTGGTGGCCGCCTGTCTAGCAGGTTGGATGACCCCGATCCGTAATGCTAGATCCAGGCAGGATCCCACCCTACGCGTTCTACGTAGGTTGGTTTGGTTTTCGGTGAGTTTACATGGACCTAGTCACACACAACACAACACACACGTTTAATAAACTGGAATGTTTATTAACAACATTACTTCCCTGGAATTCTTCGGTTTAGAATGACTAAGTTCCCACAAGTACAGTACCCTAGCACAGGGTGCTAGGCAACCCTGGAGAGGCTAATCTGAAAGACTCGCCTAACCACCAGGAAGGTTACGAGAACCCGCCTGCCAAGTGAGGGCCCAAGGACCCGTTCTGCAGAAGAGACGCACGAGGACAAACCTGTCGACCTACTGTGAACGCTGAGTATATATACCCAGCGTTACATAATCCCGGTCTCCGCCGCGCCACTCTTGTGTGCGGCGTTGCCTGGAACCACTACACAGTAGGGATCGGATCTCCATGCCATCTTACGTAGAACATACGAACACTGCTGGATTCCCGCCCCACTACAATACCAAATACATAATTTGTTACACTGAATATATTCCATGTGGTCTGGTTTCTTTTGCTCCCTTGGGTTATTGTCATAAGATAATTTCTTTTTTAACCATAACCCATTTAATTTATTGAATTATGTATATAGAACAGACAATGGAACATGCAATCATATACCAACTAATCGCCGAAGCGTGTTTCAGAGAAATGAATGAGTTTAAGTAAAAAAAGAAATCGGAAACGTATTCATTGGGTGGGGTTTAACACAGACCAAGGTGTTTCAGGCAAATCTCTCGTGTTAATCTTCCCGTATCTATTACAACTAAAATATTATTGCTCATTTGGGGAATGACAAATTCAGGTTTCGATGAAATTGCGTCTAATTATAACAAAAAAGGCTTCGAACCATAATAATCTGCATTTTCCTTTGAAATAGGATGGACTCTCCCATCCATAGTTCTGGTGGCTAATTGACATAAGACTACCGTACGGAAAGCCGTTACGTATTGTAAAATACGGAACATCGATTAATCGATTAATAGCCGGTTTATAGGTCTTTTGTTTTTGTAGATATATATCCATATATCCATTTTGTTTGGGTTTTTTTCCCCATCCTATTTTTTTTACATTAACTGAGAGCAGTCAATCATTTTATAAAAGAATACATAGTAATTGTAAAAAGTTGTAATTATCCTCAAACTTTCACAGAATATAGTATGTGTATAATACTACTTATTTGGGTTTAAAAAATCACAGGTCTAGATGATCCTAGATTATTCAGTGGGGCCCTGTATCCCAGCCAGGAGGGGTAGGTATAGCACTCAGGGGCCTGTTGGATAATCTAGGATCGTACATGAAGACCCTTTTCTGTACGTACCTCGTACAAGGGTTATCGTTTAATAATATTTAAGTTTGTTCGCTAAGATAGTCGTAGCTGTCCATAAGGTCGTCCATAAATGTTGAATAAAATTGACCCACATCGTCCCTGGACCTCTTTGGCGTACAGAAAATGGTCTTCATGTATGATCCTAGATTATTCAACAAGCCCCAGAGGAGGTGTGAAGCGTAGCGCCCCCTATCGTTTTGGCATGGTCTCAAATGACAGCTGAATGCGGATTCCTATACTAAAATAGGCTAACTAGTAACAGCTACTACATACAAACTGTTAGAGCTCTATCAAAAATATTTTCAGATATTGATAGAGTGATATCTAATGTACTCCAAACCACAATAGAGCTCATTAGAGCTCCACGTTTTATGGCTGTTTGGTCTTGTGGAATACAGCCTTATTTCTCATAGGCTATGGCTTGCAAGCCTCACACAGTCCTTTCTCAAGAGCTCTTTCCCCTCTGCTGGCAGGTTTGAAAGTGGCGCCTTGAACCTTGCCTCGCATATATGAGTTGGGTGCCTATAGGGGGTGCTACGCTTCACACCTCCTCTGAACAAGCCCCGTGGGACTTGAAGCCAGTCTACCCCCGCTCCCTGCCCCTGTACCGGGGTCATCGTTCATTCGGGCAGGGCTCACCCCTAGACCCACGAGTCAACCCTGAACGGCGGCGATATGGGGCTGGGGTGTGGGCTGTAAGTGGGGGTGAATGAGATCAGAGACCTCTGAACCCGCAACCCACAGCTACCATCAATCTCCCACCTCCTCTCTGTCACACCTCTCACTGCAGCGCTCTACACACCTCTCACTGCAGCCCTCGACACAATGTGGTGTACAAACCCACAGCCACCATCACTCTCCCACCTCCTCTCTGTCACACCTCTCACTGCAGCCCTCGACACAATGTGGTGTACAAACCCACAGCCACCATCACTCTCCCACCTCCTCTCTGTCACACCTCTCACTGCAGCCCTCGACACAATGTGGTGTACAAACCCACAGCCACCATTACTCTCCCACCCCCTCTCTGTCACACCTCTCACTGCAGCACTCTACGCAATGCGGTGCACAAACCCACAGCCACCATCAACCTCCCACCTCCTCTCTGCCACACCCCATCTCTCACTACAGCACTCTATGCTATGCGGTGTACAAACACATTATATCAAATGGTATATCGGTATTTTCTTTCTCAATGATTATGGTTTCTCACAACATAGAAACAATGGGTAGTGGTGTACTGTGGCATATCTTTTGCTCAAAAATGAAATAAATGTATGTTTGTGTTTACAATGCGATTAAATATAATCACATTTCTACGTCTTATATAACCTTATATTAAGAATAACCTCCTTCAGTCCTGAAAATATCTGGAGGCTTCACCATGTTTAGGGCCTGAAGATGCCTCCAGGGAACTCGGATGTCTTATTTTAAATAAGAAAAATATGTTAATTTCGATAAGAAATGATACTTTATTTCAGTGATTTTTTGTAACTATGTATATGGAAACAATATTTCTATCTCCTTTACTTTGGGTTAGAACATTGTAACAAAAGAATATCTTCGTCCTAGAGTTATACTTGTAAAACATGTGACATCAGTGCATATAGGTTCAACACTTTAGACGGTTGCTTCAAAATTATGCTCAGTAAAAGCCCATACACACTGTACGATTTCGGAACATGAAAGTTCCTTTCTCGGCGACAAAAGAACAATCGTAAGCTCAGGCGAGGCCTAGGAAATGTGTCGGCCAGTGTGGCACCCCCCTACAGTAATTTGCCTAAGATTTGGAAATCCCACCCTTGGCGATGTACCTTTGTCGCCGACAAACTGCAGTCCAATGTTCCGAAATCGGGAGCGATAAATTAAGGAATGTGGTCCTTCCCGTTATCGCAGACAACGGAGTTTAAGAAATACCCCCCATGGTGCCTACAAACTTTGGCCCCTAATTAGTCGCTGGCTGAGCAGAAATGCCCCTGCCACACACAGACTGAGGTCAGCTCACCGATTTAGCTCCCATATACTGAGATTTATTTCTTGTTCCTTTATCGGTGGCCTCGAATCTCCGAGAAAATCGGAAGTCAGTCGTCCAGTGTGAACAGAATTTGCTTAAGATAAATTCCCACTAATGACCTCCACCCCCATCTATAAATCCTGCTGTGATGGTCGATGCCCAGCGCAAATTCGCCCTTCCGATTTAGGGAGTTAATCGGTGGGAACGAAATCGTACAGTGTGTTTCCCCTTTAGGATGGAACTGCTTAGATGTAGGACGGAATGAGTTCATGATATTGTGTGCCTCCCTCACCTTACTCACCTTCGTGATAAATACTTAATGCACATCTTTTCTCTTTATTTTCAGGTAAGTTGAAATTACAGTCAATCCGCATCAATGTAGCCACAAGGTAGGTCAATGTCATATAATGTTTCCCCCAGTAGACTACAGCGAGATATAATATAATGTCTTATGTAAATCCTAGAATGGGAAACAAAACACACATGTAGATTAAACATGTCGTAGATACGAAGTGTCATGTATAGGGAACATTACATGGCTGTATTAGGCTTCTCAGCAATTGTAACTTAAGACCGGGCACCCACCAACGCCGATATTATGGAGAAACCAAACAAGAGTTAGTCTGTTGTTGTTTATTGCATGACGGCAAGATCGCACATTACTGAGTAAGGCGAAGCCGAGAGCAGTAATACGTGATCTTGCCAGAGTGCGATGAACAATAACACTACTAACTCGAGTTTGGTTTAGAATTTATCCTAACCCGCCCGTCTAAATTACTTCTACATTAACAATTGACGTCATTTGTCAAGTGTATCCCACTAGAGCGATATTTTTCATTTTTCTGAGCTCCAGACCGAATACAGTGACCCAATGTTAAGCCTATGGAGTTTTTTATTAGGAGTAGGATAAACACCGATACACAATGACCAAATCGTAGCCTATCGGGAGGCATATCGTAGTGTATCGGTGTGCGTCATAACGTGTTTGGAGGGTGCATGAAAAAGTTACCATCGTCCCGATACACCCCGATATAGCTGACGATACAACAAGCGTAATCAACCACATTTCCTTTATAATTCCAAAAATAGTGCAGATTTATGATTGATATTTTACCTCTAGATACAAAACAATATTATATGATATTTCATTAAAATATCTAGCGAAAAAATGTCAGTTCAAAGTTAAGGTATGAATGATCGATTTGAAACCCTTATATATTATCAAATTTCACCATGCAGAGGGGCATTATCATTATATATTCGAGGTATTCTGAAAATTTCATAATTTTCCGTAGATTATTTCATATGATTTCCTGTTCAAAGCGTCGCCGACGCGCACCGACGCGCACCGACGCGCTACGACAATCGATACATGATCGATTGTCGTAGACCCTCTACGATACAGATTTTATTATCGTAGCTCGTCGGTAGCGTTCTCGTAGAAACCTGACCAACTGCTCCGATATGCAATACGATTTCGCTACGATATGGATTTGTATCGGTAGGTCAATATCGGCGTGTATCGGTGCGCGTCGGGAGCCCGGTGGACACCGCCCTAAGTGTGGATTCCACCGAGCTTCCCATATATATCAAAACCTGCTGAAATGGAGAACGGGCAGGATCGTAAAGAATCTGATAAAATCGTATAAGTATAGCTGGCGGTGGTACCGTCCTATATATGTGATATATAACTGCTCTGGGATTCATAAAATTTGCCATGCGATAAACTTTCATGCAGGAGAAACATAATAGGAATAAACTCCTTCCGTTACAAAAAAGAACTTGAAATAAAAGAATATTGTAATTTAATGAAATTACAATTTTCATTGAAGTAGCCATGTCTGTTTACTTTATTACCACTGCCATCGGCCATTTGTGGATATTATTGTAGCCAGGGAAATGTAACTGCCACTTTGATGGCCTTCGGAAATTGCTTGAGAACATTCGACACCACTACTTCTTGATTAATCTAACAAAGACTGGGGGAGATTTAACATAAACAGAATAGATTTGCCAATAATGATACCACATTCAGGAGTGTGCTCCACCTCTTCCATTTGCAAATCTGAATCGCTTATAAAAATAAAATTTGTGCATAATTGTGAGAACTCGTACAGAGCTTCAGAGGGGCGTCGACCAACCACGACAGGGCTGCCACACGCGCCGACAAGAAAGTTCCAATCGGTGCCTTGTCGCAGTATTGTCGTGAGGAGGGGAGCTGTCGTGACCCCTTGTCGCAGCCTGTTGGGAAGTGCACGCTCCACCTAAATATTCTACCGTAGAACTCTGCGACAACCTCTCGACACGCCATGACACACCACGACACGGCTCCAAAATCGAACATGTTCGATTTTGTCGTAACCTTGTCGGATGGCCCCCGACAAGCTTCATGTCGCAGCCTGTCACGGCCTTGTCGTAGCCTCTTGTCGGGAGCTATGGTCCACCAACCACGACAAGGCTACGACAAGGCTTCCAATCGTAGAGCTGTCGTGAACCTTGTCGGAAAGCCGTTGTCGCAGCCTTGTCGTGGTTGGTGGACGCCCCCTCTTAGTATCAAAATTTAAGAAAGAAATAAGAAGGAAATCTAATTAATTTAATTGTCTGGTGAAGTTGTAAAGCACTACAAGTTGGCCATGAAACTGGATGTAAAATTGTAAATCCGATGTTTTAGTGTAGGTCTCCCAATCATCACTACGTATTCGATACATTTTCCATGTTTTTAAAATGAAATAATCTATAAATAGAAATGCTCTTTATCAAGAACAAAAATGAAACGTTACATATGTATTAAGATCATTTTCACAAATAACAGCACTGGTACAGATATTTAGTAGAAATGGTCTAAGGTGAGAGTCAATTTGGATTTATGCAACAGGGCAAGGGCGGGTAGTGAGGTTCACAAGGCGGTAGACTAACTAAGATAGTAGCAGTACGGGCAAGGCAGGGTTCCTGTAAATCCACCTGATGCTACCTAGAATACTGTGTGCCAGTGGATTCTCAAGGCTCTAGGCCTAGTTCGTTGAAAATTCTTCTCCCATAGAGAGCAGTGAGAACCTTGTACAGAATACCACTTAGAGAGTGTGAGATCTTATGAGAGGGGTGCGTAGTGAGAACCTTTTACAGAATACCACTTAGAGAGTGTGAGATCTTATGAGAGGGGTGCATAGTGAGAACGTTGTACAGAATACCACTTAGAGAGGGTAAGATCTTATGAGAGGGGTGCATAGTGAGAACCTTGTACAGAATACCGCTTAGAGAGTGTGAGATCTTATGAGAGGGGTGCACAGTGAGAACCTTGTACAGAATACCCCTTAGAGAGTATGAGATCTTATGAGAGGGGTGCGTAGTGAGAACCTTGTACAGAATACCCCTTAGAGAGTATGAGATCTTATGAGAGGGGTGCGTAGTGAGAACCCTGTACAGAATACCACTTAGAGAGTGTGAGATCTTATGAGAGGGGTGCGTAGTGAGAACCTTGTACAGAATACCCCTTAGAGAGTATGAGATCTTATGAGAGGGGTGCGTAGTGAGAACCCTGTACAGAATACCAATTAGAGAGTGTGAGATCTTATGAGAGGGGTGCACAGTGAGAACCTCATACAGAATACCACTTAGAGAGTGTGAGATCTTATGAGAGGGGTGCGTAGTGAGAACCTTGTACAGAATACCACTTAGAGAGTGTGAGATCTTGTGAGAGGGGTGCGTAGTGAGAACCTTGTACAGAATACCACATAGAGAGTGTGAGATCTTATGAGAGGGGTGCGTAGTGAGAACCTTGTACAGAATACCACTTAGAGAGTGTGAGATCTTATGAGAGGGGTGCGTAGTGAGAACCTTGTACAGAATACCACTTAGAGAGTGTGAGATCTTATGAAATGGGTTATGATGCCTGCGCGGTGCCCGTACGGTACCCCTACAACGCCCGTACGGTGCCTGTACGGCGCCCGTACGGTGCCCGTGCGACACTCTTCAGTCTGCCTGGTGAACACGCCCTTTATGGTGCTGATGCTGGTCGCTGTGGTGGCATGTGGCATGATGAATGATTAACCTGAGGACTCCTTCACTCTCCGTCCACTCGTGTCGCTGTAATTACCATCACTCTCCTCGTAATATCTCTGATTATCTACAATCTAACTGCCTATAATTAACTCTCTGTTTTGGGGCATCCCACTTGTCATAGAATTTGTTGTACGCTGGGTCCATTTTGTGACTTCTAGAGGCATGTTTAATATAATTTTTATCAAGGATGATTTAGGGTAATTTGTGAATGCAAAAAATGAATCTGCCGTAAGCCAAAATAATAATAGAATATAATCCTGTGACCTATCAAAATGAGGCTGTCAATTATCAACTAATCTATGATTATACAGAAGAAAAATTCCTATTATATATCCGTATGCTCCGGGTATGTCGATATATACACTATAGGCTCTTTGTATTAGGTGGATAATAAAGATGAAAAACCCTGTCTCAATACCTTATAGAGTTGTAATTTTATAATGATCGGATGCTATAGCTTTCAGTGACAAATGAGCGAGATTGAAGTTATCAATCCATCACCGCTGATTTATCAAAGTAGGCATCTTATAGAAATTACACACTTGGCAGCGGTTAATCGGTACACACCTAATCCAATTATTCACAGGCAAAAGCAACGGTTTGTTGTCTTTTTTCGTGGAACTGTTTCTTCTTCATTAGAGAGAGGCTAACGAGAGGGTGTAGGAGTTATGGGAAATTTAACCAATCAGAAATCTCAACCCTAGGGAGTAGTACCTGTAGTCGTTAAGGCACTGGCTTGAAACCTGGCTTTTTGTACAGCCACCTTTCTCCTTCATACCCAGCAGTGGTAGATTTAATGCTATATCAAAGGCCAGTCCTTCTCATACCATGTCTATGTGGTGTGGTGTACAGCCACCTTTCTCCTTCATACCCAGCAGTGGTAGATTTACTGCTGTATCAAAGGACAGTCCTTCTCATACCATGACTATGTGGTGTGGTGTGCAGCCACTTTTCTCCTTTATCCCCAGCAGTAGTAGATTTACTGCTATATCAAAGACCAGTCCTTCTCATACCATGTCTATGTGGTGTGGTGTACAACCACCTTTCTCCTTCATACCCGGCAGTGGTAGATTTAATGCTATATCAAAGGCCAGTCCTTCTCATACCATGACAATGTGATGTGGGAAGTAAAAGAACTCTCACCTCAGTAAATGTGTAGGGGTTAGAATTCTACCTGAATTCATCACCCTCATGGTGTAAAAGACCCTTGAGAAAGTCCGGAAAGGACCTGTAATGGTTGACTGTACTTTATACAAAACCAACAAACAAATATTCTCCAGAATCTGGTTCAATATGATAGGGAAACTGGCTCACTGTCTTCGTACGTCAACAATACAAGGTAAGATTATTGATCAAATTAATCCCAACGCCGAAGCCAGAGGGATGTATCTGATTAATAATTTTACCAAGTCTTTTGACGAACTGAGAGAGTCAACCCGTTTTCGTATTATTTTATACAAAAAAATGGACATATTTGGTTCAGTCACGTGATCGTATGCCACTTTCGTCACATTGTGATATAGCTCCGAATTTATTTTACATCTACTTTAGAATCTATGAATCTTGCTGCTCCTGAAGTAGATAACAATTTTCCATTCAATGTCATGCTGACCCAGTACCACACACAGATACTAGGGAATGTCACTCTCCCAACACAGTCCTAGCCTGCATGGCAGTGCTGCAGTGCTGGCCTTAGACTTGCTCCAGTCCCTGCATCCTATGGCTACCCTCCTCGCTAGGATACAGGACTGGCTCCAGTCCCTGCATCCTATGGCTACCCTCCTCGCTGGGATACAGGCTCCAGTCCCTGCATCCTATGGCTACCCTCCTCGCTGGGATACAGGGACTGGTACAATCGGTAATGGTGTCCGATTTCTGGGGATGTATATCGCCAGTATTCCATCACTCTCCATACAGATATCCTGGCCACTGATCAGGATATCTAATGGGAGATTGATACCCTCTCACTTTGATCTCAATCAGGTCACTGTCAGGAGTGGGCTACATTTATTGCTATGACTACACAGGCAGCCAGAGAACTGGAGGAGGGGAGGGGGGAGGGGTAGGAGGAGGTGTAGGGTTACAGGGCGCGGCTTGAGGCCATAAACAGGAGATTCTGTTCATAGTGGACAAGTCTTTGATTCATGGGCCAGTCAGAGAAGGATACATACTAAAATAAACTATATTCTGATTGTGATTAATCATTTAGCGAATGTTCATAATCAAAGACTTGAGCAAGTCTATGCTGGCCTTTACGTAGGGAGACAGCACAGTCGCCGGGAGATAAGGCTCCTAATTAGACACTTCCTGATTAGCCCGGCTAATTACACGAGATGTAAAGATAAAGGACGCCATCACTTGAACACAAAGCGGAGGTGGAGATGAGACGGGAGGGGTGAGAGAGGTCCTCGGTTTAATTGCTGTGCTGTGATGAGGTGGTTGTCATACACGTGGTGTGTGGTGCACGCATTGGTACCTCTGACATGTGTCATACAACAGTATAGTGCACACATTGGTACCTCTCTCATGTGTCATACAACAGTATAGTGCACACATTGGTACCTCTCTCATGTGCCATACCACAGTATAGTACACACATTGGTACCTCTGGCATGTGTCATACAACAGTATAGTACACACATTGGTACCTCTCTCATGTGCCATACAACAGTATAGTACACACATTGGTACCTCTGACATGTGTCATACAACAGTACAGTGCACAGGTTACACATTAGTACTGGCTCTGACTCTGTCTTGCTTAATACAACAGTATAGTACACACATTGGTACTTGGCTGTCTTGTATCATACAGCCATAGTTTACACATTGGTACTTGGCTGTCTTGTGTCATACAACCATTCTTCACACATTGGAACTGGGCCACTTTCATGAGTCATACAATGGTATGATGCACACATTGGTACCTGGATCTGATAAAAATAGGTTTAGTGTTGAGGTAATTTCTTTAAATATGATAAACAAATGGAGCAATTTGCATTAATAAAAAACACTTGAAACGCCTCAGGGCTACAATGGGCACTAACTGTTCATTGAAATAGTGTAAAGGTCTGTGCTCTATGGTATCAAGATTGCTTAACATTTGCTCAAAGTATCTAATGCTGTATTTATATCAAGAAAAGTTTCATTAATACCTTAGACCCCGCACCCACCAACGCCGACGCGAGCCGATACAAATTTACCATATCGTAGCGCGTCGGGAGGCATATCGTAGCGTATCGGGTCACGTCGGCTTGCGTCGGTGCGCGTCGTAACGTATTGGGAGAGTGCATGAAAAGGGTGCCATGGTCCCGATACACCCTGATATAGCTCACGATGCAACCAGTATAATCAACCATATTTCCTTTATAATTCCAGAAATAATGCATGTTTAAGATTGATATTTTCTCTGTAGATACAAAACAATATTATATGATACCTCATAATAATATCTACTTTTTGCAGAGCCGCATTAGCATTATATATTCTAGAGATTCTGAAAATTTCATAATTTTCTATCGATTATTTCATATGATTTCCCGTTTAAAGAATCATCTATACACTGCGACGCGCACCGACGCGGCCCGACTCGCTACGACAATCGATACATGACCGATTGTCGTAGACCCTCTACGATATGGTTTTTTTATCGGTTCGCGTCGGTTCGCGTTGGTGCGCGTCGGGCCGCGTCGGTAGCGTTATTGTAGAAACCTGACCAACTGCCCCGATAAGCTCTACGATTCTGCTACGATATGAATTTTGTATCGGAAGGGCTATATCGGGGCGCGTCGGTTCGCGTCGGGAGCCCGGTGGACACCCCCCCCCCCCCCCCTTAGTGTGCCTTCCACAGTTGTACTTCAAAAGAATGACTACATTATTGAGTATGGGCCACACGCTCCCATAAGCTGCTTAAAAGTTACAGTGGTAATATAGACTTTGAGTTCACAGCCAAGACTAACTCTTCTCCATCTGAATGCTAACACTGTGACATTGGGAAAGGAGCAGATGGCCAGTGTCTCAGTGTCTTAGAGGCATGCCCAGCTGACAAGGACCAATCACTAGGGACCAGAATACCACATTGACCAACTGGTGCTTGATATATTTGGATCCTGGAAATGCAGTTGCAGAAATGGAAAGGTTGACTGGGTGCAAGTGGGTCACAGTGGAAGGCTGAATATAACACTTTTTAATTGTTATTCATTTTAATTCCACGCTCATACATCAATAGTGACGTACCATTTGCTCCTAGTTTTTCTGGTAATAAAGGCAAAACAGTTGCCTGGGGTCTTTTTTTTTTCTTTTTTTTTTAATTGGGTAAAGATTCGTTGGTTACAGTACCTCGCTCTTCCATCTTCCCGTACAACAACCGTTTGAGTTCAACACATTACATTCCTCAGTTTGAGATCAGGTCGTTTCATTATCTGGTACTATAGAGGAAACCTATAAAATTTCTGGGTAAGAGCTCGTATCCTATAGTATTTTAATTCAACGCTCATACATCAATGAAGAACATACCATTTGCTCCTAGTGTTCTGGTAATAAAGGCAATATGGATGCCTAGGATTATTATTAGGTACTTCAGGATAGCGCTATTTGAATAGAAAATTGAAAAATAAAATCCAATATTCAGATCTTCCTGATAGTTGAAGCAGACGACAACCGAGAACAGATTCTACTTACTAACAAAATGGCGGGAAAGCGAGTAAAAAAATCAATTGGCGAGAAATAGCCTGCAGGACTGTCAATATCAGAAGAAAAAAGAGTTAATTAAGCCCTGAAGGGCAGCTGGGTTTGCCATCTCGCCCTCACTAGCTGCTGATTAAGCCGCTTAAGACCCGAAATTACTGCCACCGTGACAAATCTGCCCATGTAGTACGATCAGAAACATCAAAATCGTGGTGCATCGGGAGGACTTCGAAAATTCTAAAAGGCGAGCGTCCACCAATCACGACAAGGCTACAAGAGCCGACAAGAAAGTTCCAATCGCCGGTTGTCGTGACCTTGTCGTAAGGAGGGTGGCTTTACGACAGCGTTGTCGGGGGGTGTCGGGAAGTGCACGCTCCACCAAAATTTAGTATCGTAGAACTCTGCGACAGGCCCCCGACACGCCATGACACTCCACGACAAGGGTCCACTTGTTCGAAAGGCCCCCGACAAGCTTCCCAGTCGCAGCCTGTTGTGCCCTTATCGTAGACTCTTGTCGGGAACTGAGGTCCACCAACCATGACAAGGCTACGACAAGTCCACCAGTCGTAGGCCTGTCGTGAACCTTGTCGGAATACCATTGTCATAGCCTTGTCGTGGTTGGTGGACGCCCGCTTTTAATGTAGAATATTAGTGTGTATTCTAGTTTCCTTTCAACAATTTAAAGAAAAAATAGAGCAACCTAGAGGCAACAAACAAATGAAATAAATGTAAGATAAAGAAAAGGAAGACAATTTAACAGAGATCCAAGGAAGTGACTTTTATTGAAAAATGAGAAGTGCAATTCAGACATTGCTTAAGGGGGTGCTCCACCAGGCCGATTTCTTACCCGATCAATTGTTCCTGGGCCTTTGAGAGGTAGGTCACATGTTGTAACATATTCAATTCTTATGATAATATTTTAATAGATGACCATCATCAAAGACTTGAGAAACTCTAGAGCATCCGATAATAATCAACGAGTGTCTGGTTACCAAATTGGCGACCGTCGGTCCAGTGGAGCACCCCCTTTATAGGAATGAATATCCTCGTCCAGTGGGTTTTCTATGAGTTTTCTATTGAGACTTCATATGAGGATGATAATCAAGTAGGAAAGTAGATTCTTCAGATTCAGATTTGAAAAAACGAAACTAAGCAGAATGTAAACGCTTCCTTCCACCACCGCCTTGCGACCGCGATCACATCTTTTCTTTCCAACCACGACGTTCTTCAAACCTCAACGGAATGAGAGAATTACAAAAACAGAATCTCCAGATTCAGCCTCATCAAAGTGCACTACTAGCCAAGTTGGAGGTCTAGAAGATAATGGGTGAGTTAGGAGGGTCTATAGGTTGTCAATCGTCTAGCCTTTAGACACTGCCCTTCCAGTTGTACACGTTTTGTCCATCGCGCGCCCAGCCTCCGTCGCCCTTGGCAGCTCCAGGTCACGTGGTTACCCAATTAGCCAATAGGGTGGCTCGTCTCTGCTGGCTTATTTTGTTACCCGTGTCAGGGTTGTAGATCTACATTTGTTGTTTACTTAGACTGTCCCTATCTTGATGGTCAACTAGCAAGTTTTATTTGGTGCTATATCAGACGAATGCGAATAATAGTTGGAAACTATGTTCCGGTGAAACTTAATTTCCCTATCCCTGTTAACCTTCCAATGTATTTTAATAACGATAAATAGCATTATTTGCTTACTCGTCATCAAATGCGAAGCCAGATCCAACCTTACCACCTCATCACCACACCACCACCGCCTCACCATACCACAACCACCCCCACAAACGCATACCACAACCACCCCACTACCACCACCACACCCCCGCCACACTACAACACAACAGCCACCCTACCACCCAGCCACAGCACACCCTACCACCCCACAACCATCACACCACAGCCACCCCACCACCCTACAACCATCACACCACAACCACCCCAACACACCTCTACCACCATCACCCCATAACCATACCACTACCACCATCCCACCACATCACTACCACATCACAGCCACCCAACTACCACACAACAGCCACCCATCACCCACCCACAGCCACCCCACCCCACAACCATCCCACCACAACCACCACCCCCACACCTCTACCACCACCACCCTACAACCATCCCACTACCACCATCCCACCACATCACTACCACATCACAACCACCCAACTACCACACATCAGCCACCCTACCACCCAACCACAGCCACCCTAATACCCTACAACCATCACACCACAGCCACCCCACCACACTGCCTCACCACCACCCCACCACAACCACCCCACCACCACCCCACCACCACCCTACCACCACCCTACACCACCCCACCACCACCCCACCACCACCCTACCACCACCCCACCACCACCCTACCACCACCCCACCACCACCACCCCACACCACCACCACCACACCACCACCCCACACCACCACCCTACCACCACCCCACCACCACCCTACCACCACCATCAACACCCCACCACCATCCCACCACCACCCTACCACCAACACCGCCACACCACTACCACTCTACCACCACCTCATCACCCCAACCATACCACCAAACCACCACTATACTTTACCACCACCACCCCACCACCACTACACCACCACCCCACCACCACCCCACCACTTGACCACCACAGTCTCCGCCTCATCCTGATTTCCAAACACACACAGCCCAGGAAGTGTCCTGGAGGTGCCCCTCAGGGAGCAGGAAATTGTCGCTAATGAATTGAGAGACAATGCTCGTGGGGTCCTCCTGGACGTCCACCGACTTGATTTCCAATGCAAATGGCGCCTGAGTGTGTTTGAGAGAAGACAACACTGTGGTCTGCTCCTCCCACTGTGAGCAGGGACACAAATAAGTCTGTGGTGTGGGAGAGAAGGGAGGTGGGGCTGGGGAGGCTGAGAGTTAACCCGTTACAAGCCCCCACACAGTGAGCAGATCGCTAGGAGTGTACTATACGGAAACAGGGTTACTGCGGATGTATGTGATAGGTCTGTGGTGTGGGAGAGAAGGGAGGTGGGGCTGGGGAGGCTGAGAGTGAACCCGTTACAAGCCCCCACACAGTGAGCAGATCGCTAGGAGTGTACTATACGGAAATAGGGTTACTGCGGATGTACGTGATAAGTCTGTGGTGTGGGAGAGAAGTAAGGTGGGGCTGGGGAGGCTGAGAGTTAACCCGTTACAAGCCCCGACACAGCGAGCAAATCGCTAGGAGCGTACTATACGGAAACAGGGTTACTGCAGATGTATGTGATAGTTCTGTGGTGTGTGAGTGGAGTTGGGGCTGGGGAGGCTGAGTGTGAATCCGTAACAAGCCCCGACACAGTGAGCAGATCGCTAGGAGTGTACTATACAGAAACAGGGTTACTGTGGATGTACGTGATAGGTCTGTGGTGTGTGAGAGAAGTAAGGTGGGGCTGGGGAGGCTGAGAGTTAACCCGTTACAAGCCCCACATGGTGAGCAGATCGCTAGGAGTATACTATACGGAAACAGGGTTACTGCGGATGTATGTGATAGGTCTGTGGTGTGTGAGAGAAGTAAGGTGGGGCTGGGGAGGCTGAGAGTTAACCCGTTACAAGCCCCGACACAGTGAGCAAATCGCTAGGAGTGTACTATACAGAAACAGGGTTACTGCGGATGTAGGTGATAGGTCTGTGGTGTGTGAGTGGAGTTGGGGCTGGGGAGGCTGAGTGTGAATCCGTAACAAGCCCCGACACAGTGAGCAGATCGCTAGGAGTGTACTATACGGAAACAGGGTTACTGTGGATGTACGTGATAGGTCTGTGGTGTGTGAGAGAAGTAAGGTGGGGCTGAGAGTGAACCCGTTACAAGCACCCACACAGTGAGCAAATCGCTAGGAGTGTACTATACGGAAACAGGGTTACTGTGGATGTACATGATAGGTCTATGGTGTGTGAGTGGAGGGAGGTGGGGCTGGGGAGGCTGAGAGAGAACCCGTTACAAGCCCCGACACAGTGAGCAGATCGCTAGGAGTGTACTATACGGAAACAGGGTTACTGCGGATGTATATGATAGGTCTGTGGTGTGTGAGGGAAGGGAGGTGGGGCTGGGGAGGCTGAGAGTTAACCCGTTACAAGCCCCCACACGGTGAGCAAATCGCTAGGAGCGTACTATACGGAAACAGGGTTAGTGTGGATGTACGTGATAGGTCTGTGGTGTGGGAGCGGAGGGAGGTGGGGCTGGGGAGGCTGAGAGTGAACCCGTTACACAGTGAGCAAATCGCTAGGAGTGTACTATACGGAAACAGGGTTACTGCGGATGTACGTGATAGGTATGTGGTGTGTGAGTGGAGGTGGGGCTGGGGAGGCTGAGAGTGAACCCGCTACAAGCCCCGACACAGTGAGCAGATCGCTAGGAGTGTACTATACGGAAACAGGGTTACTGCGGATGTACATGATAGGTCTGTGGTGTGTGAGTGGAGGGAGGTGGGGCTGGTGAGGCTGAGAGTTAACCCGTTACAAGCCCCCACATGGTGAGCAAATCGCTAGGAGTGTACTATACGGAAACAGGGTTACTGCGGATGTACGTGATAGGTCTGTGGTGTGTGAGTGGAGGGAGGTGGGGCTGGGAAGTCTGAGAGAGAACCCGTTACAATCCCCCACACGGTGAGCAAATCGCTAGGAGCGTACTATACGGAAACTTAGTAAACCACTGCCTATTGTTTTAGACTGTCGGATGCTATAACCATACAGATTGAAATCAGCGTTATACGGCCTCAAAGCCATGATATACGGGAAAATAGTCCCTCTGTACTGTAGTGCAAAATAATAGTCCCTATTAATGAGTCTTTAATGGGGCAGTTCCTGGGATTAAATCACTCGAGAAGGTGGATAATAAGTACAACAACGGATTGTCTTGTGGACAGGCGGCTCTGTAAACCACTCAAGGCTAACCTCGTAATACACAATAATATTGGTTTCTATATATAGTGAATAAGAATCATGAAAATAATATCTACTTTGAATTTGCAATCATTTAGCTCTTCTTTGAAATGTTACTACGAAAAATGCATCCAAGCATCTTCTAGACTAAGAGAGCTAAGACAGAGTAAATCTCCTTGTACCCGAGGCATACCTTCCTTGTTAGGGGACCTCTAATTGAACGTCCTGTCAGTTCTAATAGAAATAAGTGGATTATTCTTGGTGTTTACCTGGCGGCAAGTAGAGGAACTGAAGTACTTTTTGTCAAAAGCCTCCATACGCTTAAAATAAAAAATGGATTGTGTTTTTCCATAGGAGAGAGGGTTACTGCAGTTGTACATCAAACATGCCTGGTGGAATTGTCAATCATTAGATTATCCCTCTGCCGTCGGCGTCGGGAAAATCTGATTGATCATTTTTCTTTTTTTTTCAAATGTAAAATTACAGTTAGTCGGTTGTTTGTAGTATTATGATATTAGGAGATGACTAAGACGTGGGGAGCGGTGGACGGTAGATGAAGGTCACAGATATAAGTCATAGATGAAGGTCATAGATGAAGATCATATATGAAGGTCATAGATTATTGTCATAGATGAAGGTCATAGATGGAGGTCATAGATGAAGGTAATAGACAAAGGTCATGTATTAATGTCATATATCAAGGTCATAGACAGGGTCATAGACAAAGGTCATAGACAAAGGTCATAGATAAAGGTCATAGATAAAAGTCATAGATGAAGGTTATAGATGAAGGTCTTCTATGAAGGTTTTCTATAAAGGGCATAGATGAAGGTCAGAGGTAAAGATTATAGATTAAGGTGATTATCTCTCGAATCTGGAATGGGCTGCACTCTTATTTTGATAATTGTTAATGAAGGAATGGAGGCGCTAGATGAGCAGACCCAAGGTAGGGCTGAATCTCCCATCAAGTATTGTTGTCTCACCAGAAGTAGTTAAAATACTAATATCTGCTGAGGTACTTTTTTTCATAAGAGAGCTGAACTCCGTTTATTAATCCAGAAAAAAGCAGGTACATAGTCAAAGTAGTAACTTGTCTATTCTGTACGAACATGTGAACAATCCACCGATGAACAATTGTATATCCAATAGACCACACTTGCTCATTCCAATGATGAACAATAACTGGAAAAAGAAAGCATACCAGAACCTCGCACCAGAGAAACAAATATAGAATGTTTGCACATGGTTCTTGCAATACCTTGAAAAACTCGGAAATAAATGCATAATAGATGCATAGAATGCAGCACCAAAAACAAGCTATGAGGTACTTGATCCTAGCCCGCTTATAAATCTCCATAGACCGAGCACAATAGAATTGGAAACAACCCCCAAGAGGGTGTCCAGGGTTAAGGAAATTTGAACCCCACCAATTTTCCATTCTCTGACCCCAAATCAATCAAATAAAATAAAACAAAAAATCATTTTAGCACAAATGGCCTACGACAAAACACTTCACAGCACACTTTCCCCATTTGGAATAGAGCTATACTATCAGGGTTTTATCTATTATGCAAATATAAAAAAAACAACCCTTGAAGAGCACAAGTAATTTGAGTCTTGACTGTGAGTGAGAGTTTTGCTAAGTGTCTGCAACAGCTACATCTACTCGACCCCCCAGAGTGGGAAACCTGAGATGAACATTAATTATCAACTTCCCTCCAGTGCCTGTCATAGACAGAAAACATAACCGTCAAAAACACTACCTAATACTTAGATCTGCCCAGCACAAGCTCCCAGCTCTACCAGCATCACACAGGTGGCTCTCCAAGCACTTTTATTGCTTACACCATATATCTATAGGCACACAGAAGCAAATCCCATGCACAAAACATCGGCATGGAGACTGAACGGCGAGCTGCAATCTGAACGCTGGTGCCCAAAAAACTAATGTCTTCTTTATTCATTGAAGCAGCCATGTCGTCTGTGGGTAACGGTAGGCAGCTGCCGGGGAACAGCGCAGTTTGCCGGAGAAATATCGTCTGCTCATTTTCCCGCGTCACACGGCGTAGGATATTGCACTCTCCAAGCACATCTTTCATGCCGCTCGACTCACTAAGCTCTGATCCAGGTTTGGAAAGTTCTGAAGCCTTCCCAATATTTTCTATGTAATTCTCACTATGGGAACCCGTCAAACAGACATTATGT
The DNA here is from genome assembly GCA_950022655.1 of Alentia gelatinosa. Taxonomy (NCBI): domain Eukaryota; kingdom Metazoa; phylum Annelida; class Polychaeta; order Phyllodocida; family Polynoidae; genus Alentia; species Alentia gelatinosa. Next base: position 55,879,280 of record OX465589.1, on the reverse strand, counting down.
TTGTCCATGTATGATTAGATACAACTAATCTGGTCTGATTCTATCTATTTAAGGAAAGAGTTATCCCACTTTGAATTCAAAGCTGCAAGTTTATGGAACATTCTCACACCCGAGACACGTAAGCTAGACTCTATTGAACAAGTCAAGGGTTTTACAAAAAGAAAACTAAAAAATAAATTATTGATGGCGGATATATAAGACATGACTCGTTGTAATGGGTCTTTAAGGGTTTTTATTGACAAAACAGGACAATGATGTAAGATGTGTATATAAGTTATATTGAAATGGCTAGTGTTAACTTGAGGTGGAGGTAAATGGAGTGAACAAAGAGTACCCAATTTCTACGAACATCACAAAGTAAATAAACTACCAAACTGTATAATTAATAAAAACGAAGTTGTATGTATACTACCTAAACCGGGTACCCTGTAGGTAGGGAGTGATGAAACTGATAGTGATTAATTATACATTGTATGTAAGAAATTAGCGGTAAGGAAAAAGCCATGTCTGTAAGTCTACTAGTTAGACAACCGGCTACAAGGATACAAAATCTGGAATGAGTGGAAGATAGGACGGCTAGTACGACCTAACTCATGTTCCAGTATAAATAAAAACCTTTTTTAAAAAAAGAAGGCAGGTCTATATATCCTCAGTGAGGTCCTGTACCCCTTCATTTATGACCGTCAGAGTTACTGTCTATAGTTATTTGCCCACAATAGGCCGGGAAATAGCCACCTGGACTATGACGAAAATCTCTGATAATTAGAAAATTCCCCCATCAGGGCATTTTTTTTACTAAATACTCCATGGGAATTGAATATGAGTTCCAAATGCTAAGGATGGGGGTAAAACACCAGGGGTGAAATAAAGTGTGACTCCATAATTGATGTATCTGCCACTTTGAGAGAGCACTTATTGCATTTCTGCATACCAAGTCGTATATGATCCATTGTAAAACAATATACATAACTGTGTAAGTTTTCTTGTTATAAGACTACATTTAAAAACGCCAATTGAAGGCGAACTGAATGTCTTCTTGTTTCCTGAATTAAAAAAAAACAAAAAAACTTTCTGGTAAGTTGAGCTCAGCTCAATAAAAAAAAAATATGGTCACCCTCCTTGAATAAACTGTTTATATGAAACACTTACCTTCATAAAGAAACCCTAGATTTGTTTTTATTCAGGAGAAGATGACAACATATATTCGTCTGGTCCATGAGGGCATAATAATGGTGACTGTACGACACCAAGGAACTCGCGAAGTGAAGGCATCCACCATTTTTAAATCTTGCGCCTATCCCTGTGTTGTCGGCCTCTCAGCCAATCAGATTCCGTCATTTCGTCAAAGCGTGCAATATGTAGCTCAAAGCGTGCAGCTAAGGCTCAAAGCAATACGAGTATAAATCACATGAAACACGTTATATAGCTTAGATATGTGATATCGACTGATACCAACACGGACACTCACCGAGCGGGCGACTCGTAGATGTCAACAAATGGCCGCACCACTGTCAAGTCGGCGTGACTTGGCATTGAGTTTTGATATCGGTCGATATTGAATATCTAAGCTATTTAAACGGTATCTGGTACTCCATACTCGTATTCCACCTCGATGTTTGATGTATTTTCACACTAACTCGCTCCATGGTTGCTGTACGACACCACGGAACTCGCGAAGTGATGGGATCCTAGCGTACCCAGCATAAAAGAACTATCAAACTAAAGAGGCCCAAAACATCTTTCTTCCGAAAAAGCCCGGTTTATTACAGTATGAACTACTGGAATGAACTCCCATTTGAAATACAGAATAGTAGTCTCTATAATTTCAAAAAACATGTGAAGCTGAAGTATTTTGAGCGGTACAATTGAACTAGCCTACTGGGTTTGCCTAAATCGAGTAGGCTGGTCTCAATGCGATCGGTGATCTTAATACACTCATCTTATCTTCCATTTCCATTACCATCATCATCACCTTGTATAAATCTTCTCTAAGCGAACGGATTTGTTTAATGTTCGCTACGCTCTGTAATTCGTCACGTGAAAAGACGACCTGAAAATCTGCAATGCAGAGTTCGTCTGTATGTACCCATTTACAGTACTAAATAAACAAAAAAGTATTAAAAAAAAAAAAAAATCCACCATTTTTAAATCTTGCGCCTATACCTGTGTTGTCGGCCTCTCAGCCAATCAGATTCCGTCATTTCGTCAAAGCGTGCAATATGTAGCTCAAAGCGTGCAGCTAAGGCTCAAAGCATGCATTTTGTCATTTAAAGCGTGCAATCTGTAGGTATCCAAAGTAACCAGTACATCGTTTCACGGCGTACAGTGCAATCTGTGTACGATAACTGTACCCCTAGCAGCAGTGTGTATTTACACTGACTTTGTGCATAGGTATATAATAATAAATATGCAGTACTCGCGTTCTTTCTAATACGTAGAGGAAACACTAAGTGCCAGCGTGACCGGGCCATAAGATATATCATATATTAGCTTCTTCAGGGCAGATCTTGCCCTAAACAGGCAGGTCCGCGCTGAGATACAAGCAGGGCGCAGGATATGTGCTTGGAGATTGCAGGATCTACGCTTGGAGAGTGAGGATATTGCGCCTGCTCACCGCCCTCTGGTGGCAGGAGGAGACGTTAATATGGCCGCAGTATGTCTTCAGGGATGTTTGGTTTGAAGCTTTGATGTCGCGAGCAATTGGTGAAAGTTGTGAAGTAATATGCAGGATCTCAGAGGGAGGCTCGCTTCCATGTCGCCGTCACTCTCCCCCCAGATCTTTCGCGGCGCTAGTGCTGGCTTAAAGCCTGCCCCCACCTACTACGATTCTGGTCCCGATTGGCCTTACGACGGCCTTCCCGACACCATTCCGATTGTAGCGTGAGGTCTAGCAAAATTGTGGTAGGTGGAACAGGTTTCTGCGATTCCGTCTACGACAGCTCACGATAGGCTGCGATGAAAACGCCAATCGTAGAGGTCCCGATAATTTCCAATATGGTGGAAATTTTGTAGCCTGTCGTAGGGTATGGTAGCCTATTGGGAAGATATCGTGGTCAGCGTTTATGTTATTGGTCCTCCCAAGGCGTTGCCACGCTCTACGATTTCAAACTGTTGGACCTATCGGGGACCTCCCGATAGGTCACGATTTCCCCATTTCAAATCGTAGCGATCGGGAAGCATGTCGTGGCCTATCCTGGTAGGTAAGGGTCCCCTCTTAGTCTCTGCCCCAACCCAAAGCTAGTTCCCTGGGTATCCACTAAAGACAGGGAAGACCAGTGAACATTTCAGATTCAAAACAAGGCAACTGTCAAAAGTTATACAAGTCAAACAAGTCACGTATCATGAATTAGGAAATATAGGAATTGTTTTTATAAAGGAGCTTCACAGATAATCCAGCTGTTTCTTTTTCACACTTAAACCATTTTACAATGGGAATTCACAATTGATTAGACTGCCCCTTCAGAGGAGCACATGGGCATTGTTGACAAAACAAAGCCCTGCAACACATGGGGTGCTTTACACTGTAGAAAGTAGTCCCAGAGACTGTGTCTGGTTTCAAATAAATAATAACAGAATGAGAGTATATCATTTACCATACAAATATGTACATCTCTATTTACAAGTAAACCACAAAATATTCCCCAAAGCCCTAATAATTTAGGATATTTTGAGAACTTGCGTATTGGCCAGATTTGGGCCCAAACAGGCAGGTTGGGGCAGAGATATAAGTGGCCACAAGAAGTAGAGCGCAAGATCTCTGCTGGGAGAGTGTGTCGGCATATAATATCTCCGCAGAGTCGGCCACATACAGGTGGCGCTGGTGTAGCTTCTCATTAGCATAACTTATTAGCATAACTGCATAGCAATGAGGCTGCATGTGCAATAACACACTGCATATAATATAAGGCCTGGAAACCACTGAGGTATCAACACACTAAACCTTGCACCAACCAACGCCGATTCTGGTCCAGATGGGCCTTATGATTGACTTCCTGACTGGAATGAAATTTCATCGGGAGGTCAGACAAAATCGTGGTTGCGAACCATGTTTCTACGATTGACTCTATGATAGCCCACGATTGGATACTGATAGGCTACAAAAGGAAATGCCAATCTTAGAGCTCCCGATAATATCCAACATGTTTGATTTTTCATAGCCTTTCGTAGGATATTGTAGCCTATCGGTAGCTTATTATAGCCAATGAGCATGATTCACTGATTGGATCACAACAAAGCTACACAATCAAGGCCTCTTTCAAATACCTCCCGATAGGCTACGATTTTGCCATTTCCAATCTTAAGGGGGGCGTCCACCAACCACGACAAGGCTATGACAATGGCTATCCAACAAGGTCCACGACAGCTCTATGATTGGAAGCCTTGTCGTAGCCTCTTGTCGGGAACTGTGATCCACCAACCATGACAAGGCTGCGACATGAAGCTTGTCTGGGGCCTGTCGGGGGCCTTCCGACAAAGTTACGACAAAATCAAACATGTTCGATTTTGGAGCTGTGTCGTGGCGTGTCGTGGCGTGTCGGGAGAGGTCGCAGAGGTCTACGATAGAATATTTAGGTGGAGCATGCACTTCCCGACAGGCTGCGACAAGGGCTCACGACAACTCCCCTCCTCACGACAATGCTGCGACAAGGCACCGATTGGAATTTTCTTGTCTGCTCTTGTCGTAGCCTTGTCGTCGTTGGTGGACGCCCCCCTTCCCCCTCCTAAGCCTATCAGGGCTCTATCATAGACAATCGGCCCAGGAAACCTCTGAACTACTGACACAGTGCGACACGCCTTCCGACACACTATGACACAGAATCTTTCAACATTCCGACACTGCAACAATGCAGTAATTCGGTTAAGTACTCTGATATTCTATAAAACCGAATTCTTCAGCATTCTGAAAACGCCATGATGCAGTATCTTTGATTCATAGCTATGTCATAGCCATGTCGGAGCCATATTGGAAGCAGTTGGTGCCTAGCTTAACACACTGCTATATAAGGCTGGAAACCCATGGAGTAGACTGGTTCCCTGCCAAAATGAACTAAGGGACTGGTAACTACTTCTTATGTAATACTAGAGAAAGACCTTGAACTGACAGTCACGCCACCTCTCTTGGCTCAACGTACACTTGCTCAAGTCTTTTCTTTTTCTATTTTCTTTTTTATTAGGTCATAGATCCAAACATTTCTTAATCTCTTATTTTGAGGAAATACTGCTGCTGAATGTTTAACAGCAATCATGTTGTACTGGCTGTAAGGAAGATAGACCTGCAGGCCTAATACAAGTCCAGATAAAATAAATGAAATAAAAAAGAAAAAGGATACAGGGACTGAGGTCTGTCTAGGTTCTACAGTCTAAGTCTGCCATCTTTTGGGGAAGTAGAGTAGAGAAGAAGAGATCTCTGCTTGCAGATTGCAAAAGATGGAGGCGTTACCCATAGTGCACCCAAAAAATGGAAGCCGTCACCTGGCCTATGATGTGAATAGGCCAGGCTTCCAGGCTACCCACGGAGCTGCCTTTCTCGCTTGATTGGTTTCAGATACAAGCGGCCGTATGCTCCAAGAAGTTAACGCATAGTAATATCCGACATATTTGAGGATATTGCGTAGAGTCAACTCCGAGGAGCATACAAACGCTTTTATCTGAAACCAGTCTATATTGTATTTATTATCCGCCTTTTCTGCACAAGTGACATGTCGATATCAGTTCATTTTAATTATGCACTATTTTTCCATACGCACTATTTTTCAGTATGCGCCACCCGGAGCATACAACATATCTGTATGCGCCAGGTATGGTGATACACACTCCCCATGTGTTTTCTATGGACACTTTGTATTGGGTTGATATATCTGTATGCTCTGGGTATGGTGATACACACTCCCTATGTGTTTTCTATGGACACTTTGTATTAGGTGGATATATATCTGTATGCGCCGGGTATGGTGATACACACTCCCTGTGTGTTTTCTATGGACACTTTGTATTAGGTGGATATATCTGTATGCGCCGGGTATGTCCATACACACTGCCTATGTGTTTTCTATGGACACTTCGTATTGGGTGGGTAATAATAAGTCACTTACGACCTCCCTCACTCCCCACGTTCATTGCCGTTGTCTCCTGAGGCCCTGACGTGTCTTAATTCTACAAGACGCCACCAGAGGACGCAGCAATTGGCTGCAGGTAGGGTTTCCGCGCGACTACCACTAAGAGGACGTATACGCACGCACTGGTTAGGCCTGGCTCAGGCCTGGCTCAGGCCTGGCTCAGGCCTGCGGGCACTGGGCGCTCGACTGGCGGTGGGAGGGGGCCTGAGGTTCGATCGACCTTCACAGGGGGAGACTGACATTTAATGATGGTGGCGGGAAGCCTTGATGAGACCAGAATAAGTGGGAAGTTGGCGGGAAGAGGACTTAGTTCACGCGTCACGGGTACGCGAATTGTTGGAGTTGACGGGAAGAAAACTTACTCCATGGGTCACAAGTATGTGAATTGTTGGAGTTGACACGAAGAAAACTTACTCCATGGGTCATGAGTATGCGAATTGTTGGAGTTGACTGGAAGAGAACTTACTCTATGGGTCACGAGTATGCATATTGTAGGAGTTGACGGGAAAACAGGGGATATCTTAGTCCACGTGTCATGAGTATGCATATTGTTGGAGTTGACGGGGAGATATCTTAGTCCACGTGTCATGAGTATGCATATTGTTGGAGTTGACGGGGAGATATATTAGTCCATGTGTCATGAGTATGCGTATTGTTGGAGTTGACGGGAAGAGAACTTACTCTGTGCGTCACAAATATGCATATTGTTGGAGTTGATGGGAAACTAGCAGGAGAACTTAGTCCAAGCGTCACAAGTATGTGTATTGTAGGAGTTGAGGGGAAAACAGCTTACTCCACACATCAAAAGTATGCATATTGTTGGAGTTGACGGGAAGCTAGCAGGAGGAGAACTTAGTCCACGCTTAACGAGTACACATATTGTTGGAGTTGATGAAAAGGTAACAGAATGAGAACTTACTCGACACGTCACAAATATGCATATTGTTAGAGTTGACGGGAGGGGTACTTCCTCCACACCTCACAGGTATGAGTATTGTTGGAGTTGACAGGAGGAGAATTTAGTGCATGCATCATGAGTATGTGTATTGTTGGAGTTGACAGGAAGCTGGTGGGAAGAGAACTTAGTCCATGCGTCATGAGTATGTGAATTGTTGGAGTTGATGGGAAGAGAACTTAGTCCGTGCGTCGTAAGTATGTGTATTGTTGGAGTTGACGGGAAGATATCTTAGTCCATGCGTTATGAGTACATGAATTGTTGGAGTTGATGGAAAGAGAACTTAGTCCATGCGTCGTGAGTACGCGTATTGTTAGAGTTGATGGAAAGAGAACTTAGTCCATGCGTCGTAAGTGTGTGTATTGTTGGAGTTGACGGGAAGATATCTTAGTCCATGCGTCATGAGTACGCAAATTGTTGGAGTTGATGGGATGTTGCATCATGAGGACACATATTGTTGGAGTGGACAAGAAGCTGGCAGGAGGAGAATTTAGTCTACGCGTCACGAGTATGCATATTGTTGGAGTTTACATGAAGCTGGTGGGAGAAGAACTTACACCACGTGTCACGAGTACACCTATTGTTGGAGTTGATGGGAAGAGATCTTATTCCACGGGTCACAAGTATAATCATATTGTTGGAGTTGACGTGAAACTGGCAGGAGGAGAACTTACTCGAGTACTCGAGTAATCATATGGTTTGAGTTGACGGGAAACTGGCGAAAAAGAACTTAGTCCATGCATCACGAGTATTATTGATTTGACAGGAACCTGGTGTGAAGAGAACTTAGTCCGTGTGTCACGAGTATGCATATTGTTGGAGTTGATGGGAAGAGAACTTATTCCACGCATCGTGAGTACACATTTTTATTTTGGTTTGACCTGTAGGTCAAGACCGAAATATATTAGGGGAGATGGGGAACGTTTTTTGCGGCTTATATTATAATACATTACAGTAATATATTCAGGAATCCTGAATAATTATACCCTCAATACCCTCGATACCCTGTAGTGAACTGGTCAGATGTGGTCCGCACCCGGCGACAGTAGTGTATTTTTATATATTGCACAGGGACCCGTTACGGTTCAATGAATACCTACAAGCGGGTGGGGGCATGGGGGTGTGCTATTTTTGTTCTAATCGAAGTATGGCAATGCCATATCAACTATCAATCCTTGTTTTGGAGTTGATGAAAAGAGAACTTATTCCACACGTCACAAGTACAAGTATGGTCTGAGTTGAAAGGAAACTGGCGAAAAATATCTTAGTCCATGTGTCAGGAGTATGCATATTATTTGACTTGACGCGAAGTTAACAGAAGTTACTCCATGTATCACGAGTACGAGTATTGTTGGAGTTGACGAGTTGCAACCGAAAACAAGATACCAAACAAGACGAACGATCAAACCAAAAAGGCCCAAAAGCTCATTCTATATACGTAGCCCGATGTGCCCAAATCTGGAATGACTTGCCTCTAGAAGTCCAAGAAAGCTCAGCGTATTTGTTTAAAAAGAAAATAAAAAAGAGGCTACACACATATGGGCCATAAGCGTACTTTATTCTAGTATCATAGAAAACTCCTTCCATCACCATCTAAACTGTAAATAGTGTCTATACCATTGCTTAAGACTGTACTATGTTCCTGTCGAAAAAAAAAAGTCTGCCAGAATACCTGCCTTACAGAGGCCCTGTATGTATTTATTCCCAGTGCAAATGAAATTTTTTTTTTTTAAATACGAATATTAAGAAATTTGTCCAGAAACAAAGTCGCCCTAGGACAAATTCTCCTCTCCAAAACAGTTTTCTTATTCTTTAGGGTAGAGAAATGCTCTGTCAGTGTTTTCTATGTGTCTTTTTTCTATCTATCTAGAAAAAATTGTTGACTCCAAAACAGTCTACTTCTTTTCGTGTAAACGCCTTGAACATGGAGCTGGGTCCGGGTCGGTTTGTTTGTACGGATATTGGGAATCCAGCCACAAGCGCGTGCAGTGTTGAAGATGTCTGGCACGGAGAAATGCTTCTATTATCGCCCACTCAAAAGAGTACACACGACCTTCAAACGACCTTCACATGGACGGGGTTTGTGTGGTGTACGGCATATATTACCAACAAATCCGTATACACATGTCATATACATGTATTATGAGTTAGGAAATACTAGAATTGACAAATGGGCTTCACAGAAATTCCAGCTTTTTGTGGACAAGCGGTTCTGTAAACCAATCGAGGTTGACGTCGCAATACACTCGCTAGCTCTCCTGTATTACTACGCGTCAGGATCTCGTGGTTTACGGCCGCCTTCCACAAAATCATCGATTATTGTCTATGTATATTAAGATCAATATAACTCGAGTCTCTCGAGCGTTTGTACATAAAGTTCAGCATATGTGCCTCCCAACTGTTACATAACATAGGAACACCAGATAAAATATGTAGATTTTGAATCGAGGTGTACCTTGGGGCTTTCAATCAAATCTTTAAACATCTGTTCTGTAATTGCTGAAGGGTAGTTAATTATTTCTGAGGTTTTTTTTGGAATGACAGATCTCCATAATAAAAGTGAGGTAAGATTGCCGCATAAAGTTGAATTGCTGCTGATTTCCACAGACATGGTCGCATTTTCGACGATTGATTCTTTAAGGAATAGTTCTTTTTAGACGAGTTGACAAATGGGCTAAGAAAGTTGACAAATGGGCTAAGAGAGTTGACAAATGGGCTAAGAGAGTTGACAAATGAACTAAGAGAGTTGACAAAAGGGCTAAGAGAGTTGACAAATGAGCCAATGAAGGAGGTAATCCCAGAGACTACGCTTTAACTTACTTCACAAATAACAGGAATGGGTGTATTGTATTTATGATAAACTATGTGCATCTATTTTTCAGAAGGAAAAATTCAAAATAATCCTCAAATTCCTCAGAATTTACGATATATGAGAATTGGCGCATTGGACAGATTTCGCCCCAAACAGATAGATCGCTACAGAATACAAGCAGGGCAGAATAACCTATGCTGGGAGAGTGTCACTTGTGATGGGAGATTGATGGGCATGCGCAGTGGCCACCTCACTGTCAGGGATCACTAGGACCACTGAGACACCTTGTTTCTATGGTGACAACCCTATTCACCTGAACCCCATCTGCCCAGTGGTTACCATGCCAACAGGCAGGTACCCAGAGTGACTTAATCATAGCCTGATGTGGGAACCCGCCGGGAACAAGCTGCGTACGAGCGATCGTTAACTAAAGATAGATTGTCGTTAAGCAGAAAGGGCGCCGTAGGCCAGTCATCAGTGTGTGGGGTTCTTCATAGTTAACTCACGCCTGGTATTTTTTCTCCATAGACTTAACATTGGGAACTTGTATCTAACGCCCATTAGATATTTAGCAGTTATGGCCCAAAGGGCCAATACGGAGGTGGAGACGATGTGAGACAAGTTCGTGGCGGGAGGGGCGTACTGATACAAACGGGCCTGGGTCAGAGATTCGGCATTGGTCCGTACAGTATTTTTATGTTATATGTCAAAACGGTACGTATTTACAGTAAATACGGCATGGGTATATAGTAAAAGACAATGTTCATGTGATTATATATATGATGTTGAGTCATCTAAAAAAATATCAATTGAATTATCATTCCATTATCATCATTATTGGTGTACCATGCATTATCTGTACCATATGTTATCTGTTATATGCCATTTTACTATATACCCATGCCGTATATACTGTAAATACGCACCGTTTTGCCGTATAACGTAAAATACCGTAAAATTTACGGTTTGTACGGAACTCGGCGTAAACACCTCGTTCCTTACTAACCGTAAATTGTCATCTCGTTTTGTAGCTTGTACAGCATGGTCAGGACGTTCTACATAAGTACTGATTTATTATGTTAGCATATCAAAAGACGAACTATCTGACCGATTGTAGCTAGCATATGTATTACGACTAAATGTAAGCGGGACTTGGTGAAAGAACGGCCCAGCCCAGCTTCGAAATTATTGTAAACATAATGCCCGGAAACAAAAGTACTTCTATATAACGTCCTGACCATGCTGTACAAGTCACAAAACGAGATGATAATTTACGATTTGTACGGAACGAGGCATTTATGCCGAGTTCCGTACAAACCGTAAATCATTGAGTTCTGTGACTTGTACAAGCATGGTTGGACGTTAAATATTTATTATATACCTGAAATTAAAAAAAAAAATCATTAATTAAATTTTTAACAACCAATATGTTGATAAACGTGTATGCCAAGGTGGTCAGTATTTTAGTGTATGGACCACTGGTCCGTACAGTTTTTTTACGTCATATGCCGAAACGGTGCGTATTTACAGTATATACGACATGGGTATATGGTAAATAAAAAAAGAAGGTTCTGACATGATACATATTCCACAGTGATCAGAACCCATCTAAAGTGGGCTTCCATATCACTACCAGTCTGAAATGGAATATGTAAAACGGAACCAACATGCCCCCGCCCCGCCCCGCCGCGCCTAAACCCTGACCCCTGGTGGCCACCCGCTACTCTCACTCTCCCCCCGCAGGTTAGCCTCCCGCCCTCACATCCGGGGCCCTTCATCACTCTCCAATCACAGTCATCAAGCTGCAATCACAGGAGGGGCGGGGATGGAGTGTTCACAGGGTGACTGATGGTCGGAGCATTGCCTGTCAATGCTGGGTTCTGAGCGTGCCTGGAGGGTTGGAGAAGGGGTGGCGGGTGTAGCTGAGGGGTCGAACTAGATATTACTATATACCCATGCCGTATATACTGTAAATACGCACCGTTTTGACATATGAAGTAGAAATACTGTACGGAACACTGGTCCGTACACTAAAATACGGACCAACTAGCCATACACGTTTATTAACATATCGGTTGTTAAAAATCAAATAAATGATTTCTTTTAAATTTCGGGTATATAGTAAATATATAACGTCCAACCATGCTTGTACAAGTCACAGAACTCGATGATAATTTACTGTTTGTACGGAACTTGGCGTAAACGCCTCGGTCCGTACATACCGTAAATTATCATCTCGTTCTGTGACTTGTACAGCATGGTCAGGACGTTCTATATAACTATGTCCTACTCATCATGTTCTACTCATCACATCTTACTCATCATGCCCTACTCATCATGCCCTGCTAGATAACTCTTCCCCTAACACTCTACTCATCCTGCCTTACTCATCACATCCTACTGGTCATGCCCTAGTCATTATATCCTACTTAGCATGCCCTACTCATCATGCCCTAATACTCCTTGTGCCCTACTTGTTATGCCCTACTCATCATGCCCTACCCCTTATGCTCTACACATCGAACCCTATGCATTATGCCCTATTTGTCATGCCCTACTCATCATGCCCTACTCAATATGCCCTACTCATTATGCCCTACCCCTTATGCTATACACATCGAACCCTATGCATTATGTCCCATTTGTCATGCCCTATTCATCATGTCCTACTTGTTATGCCCTACTCATTGTGCCCTACTCATTATGCCCTATTCATCATGCCCTACTCATTATGCCCTACTCATTATGCCCTACTCACCACACCCTACTTACATCATTGTACTTGTAATACCATATTTTCATGCCCTAGTCATTATGCCCTCCTCATTGTTCCTTAATCATTATGCCCAAATGCTCTACCTGTCACGCCCTACTTGTTATGCCCGAGTCAATATGCACTACTCCTGCCACCGTCTCTGTCAATTCCTTGCTCGATGGAGTCATTAAGAGTGACTCAGGTATTCCATACTGACCCGTAGAATACCGTCCCGCCCTCAACTCGCCCCTCCCTGTGCACATTACAGTGCATTGACCGAGCGCCCTCCCTCACCACTCCCCCTGCATGCTGAAGTCTGGGCGTGTCTCCGCCCCAAGCCTAATTCCATTCCACCCACAGGTTTCACCAGTGTCGCGCTACATTTAGGAGCGGCTCGGTGGACCTGCTCGGGGCACCTCACCTGGTGTCAGGCAGGGCGTGATTAAAGGCACAAAGCCATGTTATTGAGCCTGCTGAGTCACGGAGTGCCACCTGCCGCGATTCATCTACTGACTTACCGGGCACGCTATGACTGCAGCACAGTGTCACAGAGATGTAGATATTATCCATCGTGCACAAAATCCCCATTGAAAATGTATGGGGCCAGACGCAAACAACTAAAGCATCAATCTATAATTTATCAACATAAATACATTGTTAAAGATATTTTTTGCTCAAATATTTGTGTGTAGGAGGTACGATGGAAAGTAAAATATTAATTCTGAATGGTAAATGTTGCACTGAAAAAAAATTGCCTGAGGTGTTGGATAAGAGATTGGCGAACAGTCATGTTGACTGGATGAGTTTGACTCTAAGTCTAGAGGAGGGGGAGATCCTAGGGTATTCCATGCTGACCTGTAGATTAACGTCCCACCCTCAACCCCCTCCTCCCTTGGCACATTACAGTGCATTGACCATGCCCCCTCCCCTGCTCCATTCCCACCGTGCACGCTGAAGTCTGTCTGGGCGTGTCTCCGCCCCAAACCTAATTCCGTTCCACCCACAGGCTTCACCAGTGTCGCGCTACATTTAGGAGCAGCTCGATGGACCCGCTCGGGGCACTTCACCTGGTGTCAGGCAGGGCGTGATTACGGGCACAAAGCCGTGTAATTGAGCCTGCTCAGTCGTCGAGTGCCACCTGCAGCGATTCATCTACTGACTTACTGGGCATGCTATGACTACGGCTATGTGTCACTGAGATGCAGATATTATCCATCGTGCACTAAGTCCCCGTTGAAAAAGTAAAGGGACTCTGCTACCTATTATATAAAACCAGTCATATTATTATTATCTACAGATTTTGCCAACTGAAATCAACAGTTCCTGCCCTGAATGCAGTAGCGCTATTCCCGGTGGATGATGGCAGAACTAGCAATCACTCTGTGCCCTATGTCCTTTAGTGTTTTCCATTTGAATGGGTTTGCTGCATAATTCTGTGGGGTTCATCATCCCTTTTTCCTATATACCTATGGCTGAACATTCTATGGTTACACCACACTACGGGGGTAAAATAACACATGTTTACTACCCAAGGCTGACGTTTACTACCCAAGGTTGACGTTTAGATCAAGGGGGTGTTCCACTGAACCGACAGTAGCCAATTCCGTAGCCAGACAATCGCTGATTATTATCGGATGCCCTAGAATTTCTCAAATCTTTGAACATTTATTTAACTATTATTATCAGAATTAAATAAATTACAATACGTGAGCTTCCTCCTAAGGGCCCAGGAACAATTGATCGGGTGAGAAATCGGCCTGGTGGATTTTGCCCTTATATCAGATCGTCTCTTACAAAATAACGCTATTTACCGTTATCATACTACATTTGAAGGTATATAGGAAAAGGGAAACCAAGTTTCAGGAAGGAGAAACTCAAAGGTTGACTGAGCTAAACTACTGAATGTAACCAAATATATAAGGTGATCTTATGTTAAACTTCCAAACTGGAAGTACACTCGAAACGGCTGCATAGCCGATCTATCTTTCCAGTATAGATAAAAAGTCTTTTTAAAAAAGGTTACTCGGTAAGGCTCGGACAAATTTGACTTTCTCTCACCGGAACATAGATTCCCTCTATTCTTTTATATTATTTTTCCATCTGATTGAATTTGTTGCATAATTCTATCGTGTTCTTCATCGCTTATTAGTTTCTGGGCACGCTTCACTGACTCTGTTCTGCATACACCGCGACCCTCAGACCTCCTAGCGGCAAAACATCAAATTAAATCTGCAAAGCGTAGCATGGGTTCTCAGAATATCATGAATATTCATATGGAATATTCACCATGTTACAATTAATTAAGTCTACAATTGGAACTACTTGGGTAGACTCTCAATGCAAGCATCTTGGCGCTGAAGGGTATTTTCCCGGGTAAGATATTTAAAACGAGAGATGTGGAGAGGTGGGGTGGGCACCTCTGTCTCTGACTTCGAGGTTGGTCCGGTCAGATCACTGTTAGACCGAAAAGCTCTAAACTCAATGCGATACGAGCTCTGAATATAAACTTCATAGGTTTCCTCTATAGTACCACACCCGATATCCCATCTCTCTCCTAAGTATCTGTGGCGTACTTTACATATTCTACCTTGTGAATTACTACGTGATTCAAACTCGATGGGATACAAGCTCTGACCCTAAACTTTCATAGGTTTCCCCTTTAATACCACACCCGATATCTCTCCTCTCTCCTACGTCTCCATGGAGTACCGTATGAATTACTACGTGATTCAAACTCGATGGGATACGAGCTCTGAACATAAACTTTCATAGGTTTCCCCTTTAATACCACACTCGATATCTCCCCTCTCTCCTACGTCTCCATGGCGTACTTTACTAATTCTACTCATCTTTGTTGTTTTTTATAATGTATGCGTTACAGTCACGTGATCACCGCGTGATTTGCCGCGTGAAGATAGCGCCGCCTGGTGGGACGCCCGCTGGTCACGTGACGCCGTCTATTTATAGCCTCGCACGCACTGCCAGCCATCTGGTGTAAGCGCTATCAGTAGTGATCGATTAGAGTCCGCACATCCTAGTCATCGATTGGTCTGTTGATCATTTCTCGCCCGGACGCCCGTGACGTCACAATCAGAGCCTCGCTCTCAGTTCCCGCCGCCAGGTTTTTATTGCCCTGTCCCCCTGGTGGTGGCGGTGGTCTCCGAGGCACAGCTTATAGCTATATATAGAAGCTCTTCTTTCATTGAGAGTCTGGTATGTTCTATAGTTAGTATCCATATATATGTGAGATGGTAGACGATCGTATCAGGGATGAGGGCGATATTGTGCGCACATGGTCGGTGCAGGGCTTTGTGATTGAGGGCGTGTAACTTTCTATCGTCTGTATGTATGGGGGCGGGCGGGGGTGGCAGATATAGCCTTGCAAAATTAGAGGTGTACTATAGTGCCTATAGCCTATAGCCCTGATGAAGGATTAACATCCGAAACGTTGGCTCATTATGATAATACAGAAGCTCGAAGTTGGCGTCCTAAACTGTCATTAAGTGTGTCTGTTATACTTCAGGAGTTCGTGGGTTTCTTGATTCTTTTCTATAGCATAGGGGTACTAAAAGACGAGTTATGAAGAGACATGAAGCTAGACTGGTTCCCTGCCCATATGAATAAGGGGCAGGTAACGGGTTCTACAGGCATGGCCTTCAACTTTGGCTGGTGCCCGCCTGTGACTAGCGGATACCCCGGGAACCAGTCTAGTGGTTTGGCTGGTATCCACTTGTCACATACCTAATTCCGCCGAGCCCTCTAGCGGATGACCAGGGAACCAGGATGCGTTACCAATAATGCACCACGAAACTGGAACCCGTTACCTGGCCTATAGTTTAACTAGGCCAGGCTTCCAGGCTAGGGTGAAGCACACACCCATCACCAGTAAGAGAGGTAGCATGAAACACTCACTTCTGGTCTCTTTGTTATTTGTGCCCGCGCTTTTTTTACAATTTTTGTTATTTCCTTATATTGTATTATATCCTTATATTGTTATTTCCCTATTTTGTATTATATTTAATTAAAATGTACTTAATAGATAAGAGTGTTAATCTTCAAAAACGCCCAAAATTCCATTTACTTGTACTTATCCTTTTTACAGATTAATAGGAAGTTAGTAATTATTACAATGATACAGACCAAGCTCGGTGGCTAAGTAATATGGGTGTTCGCCTCGAGCATGGGAGGTCATGGGTACAAATCCAAGTCGCGTCATACCAAAGACCTACACACAAATGGTACCCACTGCAAATTCCGCTCAACACTCGCCATTTGGATGCGGAGTAGGGAATTAGGCCCTGAGTGGAGGGGGATGGGTCAGACATAGTCTGGTAGAGTGGAGGAGATGTGTTATAAGACATCTAGGGCACAGAGTAAAAGCTAATTCTACAATCATCCGCAAGGAAATTGTAAGATAGCGCCACTGTAGTCGGGGGGGGGGGGCACTGTAAGAGGGGGCGTCCACCAACCACGACAAGGCTACAACATTGGCTTCCCGACAAGGTCCACGACAGGCCTACGATTGGAAGCCTTGTCGTAGCCTTGTCGTGGTTGGTGGACCACAGTTCCCGACAAGAGGCTTCGACAAGGCCACGACAGGCTGCGACATGAAGCTTGTCGGGGACCTGTCGGGGGCCTTCCGACAAGGTTACGACAAAATCGAACATGTTCGATTTTGGAGCCATGTCGTGGCGTGTCGTGGCGTGTCAGGAGGTTGTCGCAGAGGTCTACGATGGAATATTTAGGTGGAGCGTGCACTTCCTGACAGGCTGCGACAAGGGCTCACGACAACTCCCCTCCTCACGACAATGCTGCGACAAGGCATAGATTGGAACTTTCTTGTCTGCTCTTGTCGTAGCCTTGTCGTAGCCTAATCAGTTGTTATAATCTGAAGATGATATTGAGATGAGACTAAAATTCCTCTATGGCAAGCCGCAAAAAAATATTTTTGATAACATCCATTGATAATTGGTCCCGCCACCTGGTGTTTTGGATGGCGTCGGGTAACAAGATGGCCGTCTTCATAGCACAATAGCTATGTCCCCTTTATCACAGGGGTAATAGTAGATGAGTTATGAAGAGAGATAAAATCATAATATAGAAAATCATAACGACAGAGATGGTGTTAGGAGTGATTGAAGTAAACTATGCAGTTAAATACAAAAAGGTACATGTTAAGGTATGAAATCGAAAGTGTTATCACCCATTGAGTATGAGTTACCGTACTCGCCAACATGTTGAGTATAAGCTCCTAATGTCAAGACTATGAACGTTCATGCCAGGCTACGATAAAAGACTGTAATCATTTAAATCCGTTTGTGTGAATCTTACCATTTCATGTTTTATCTTTGCAGGTGAGTAGAGTTTATACCAGATCTACATGATAAGCCGAGTCTATTTTCTCTCACAAGGTCCCTCAGGTATAGTACGACTTATATCTGATTGTTATCTGTTCAATATGTATATTGCAGGAGGTTCCTCTTATTAATTGAGAATCACGACATCTGATGCGTCAGTTCTTCCTGCGTGTTTTTACAGGTAATAACCGCTGCGATTAGAAGACACTCTGTTTATACAATGTTACAGTAAAGGTTTGAGAACTTGATGAGATGAGATGAATGAATTGAAGCAAGTAGATATATGAGCAATTTTACAAAAACGAAAAAATAAACAAACACAAAAGCAAGCAAACTCTACACCTATTTCTCGTATTTTTACAGTCATCCTAATATCTTCCCAAGCTAGCTCCTTTTATTGTCTGCTTAAAGATAAATGCTGGTATTTGGCTGATTTTTAAATTCTATTGTGTTTTGCAAATAACTCAGGATGATATAAGTTCCATATATCAGTAAATAGAAAATGCAAAAAAAGGGCATGTCACCATGCTAACTTCTATGGGAGGGCCATCTGAAAATGTAAGTGCTAAACTATTGGTGTCTATGGGAAAATGCAATATTTTGACTTCGTGGCTAGATGACACTGGTGTTCTATTGCTACATTTAAATAATTATAGATTCTGATAGTTGGGAACATATACAAATGAGAAATGCTAAAAAAATACCATGTCGCCATGCCAACTTCTATGGGAAGGCCATCTGAAAAGATGAGTCCTTAACTATTGGTGTCTATGGGAAACTGCTACATGACACCAGATGGCAGCCCCAGTGTAAACTGAGTAGCAACAGGGGCAGTGCGATACCTACCCGCATTTGTCTTTAAATGCTGCAACAGAGTCGCTATGTAGTACCTCTGTGTTCAGGGCATCCCAAAAGGATGTCGATCCTTAAGCTGATAAGGCCACTCAAAAAAAGACAACTTGTTTCTCATCGCCAAGCTATGAAAGATATGATGAGGGCGCTTTTTTTTTTTTTTTTATTGCTTGATCAAAGATGGCTTAAAAGTGTCATAAAATGGGCTTTACAGTAAAACCCTGTGTAAGCAGTGACCTTCCGTTCCGGGCGAAAGTGTCCGCATATGCAGGGTTTTCAGATTTATACTGTTTATACATTGGAAGCATCCCTGGCATCAGGAGCTTTAAGTTGATACTAAATACACATACTTTTCATAATTTCTATCAAGGTTCATCTTATTTTAACAAAAAAAACCAAAAGAAATCTTCTTCTAAAATCGTTTTTGCAGATGCACGCGGTGATGAGAAACAAGTTTGTTTTTTATAGTGGCCTAATTATTGTCTCTAACATGTAACATTGTTAAGCCCATCCTGCTGTTATAAAACCAAAATGTATTAACACCATATCTATTTCTCTCTGGCCCTGGAGCCTACTGAAGAGGATCTTATGTTATCCTAGTAGAAAACTCCAGACAAAATAAAAACGTCAAAATAAAAGCTCATTAAAGGGACCACCGATGGGTAGAACTCTAATTTTGGGATGGTTATTCAGTTGATTAGCAGTGGCATATATCTCTGTGCATGTTCACTGCTATGGATGATGATTTAATCAATAGCTTACAACTCAAATCATCAAAAAGAAAATAGTCGAAGTCATTGATTGTCGAGCTGAAATTTATGGAAACCATACAGGAATGAATTGCATACAAGGCCAGAGATAATGCATGTCACAAAATGACCGGGGTGAGATAAAACCATGTACCCACTGCCGGAGGATTCTATTTTGTCAGAATAACAAGATAATCTATCTTTTTGTAGCTGAAGGTTGAGAGAAGTACTTAAAGTACAGAAGATATCAAAGAAGATCTTCAACAGAGCCTAACCCGGCATTTACACTGTTTACACTAGACGACTAAAACGTGACGACTGTAGATCGTCAAGGAAATAGTCGACAGGTGGTGCTTGATAACGCAATATCCGCCACAATAGTCATCAACTAAAGAATTCCATCACGCGTTTACACTTTTTATATGTACCGATGTCTAGCTATTCACAGCTAAAAGTCGTCAGGCGATACAAAATTAAAGAATCGCCGCCTATAATCGTCTAGTGTAAAACCGGGATGGATTAAAATGTTACTGCACTGAGTATGAAAAAAACAACAACTTAACCTTGAGAAATAAACAGAATTAAAGAGGACTATCCTAAAGAATCCCTTCTGTTTACGCCAAATCCCCTTCAAAGGGAACCGGAAACTCTGTAACTCACGTGACCAGGAGACGCTGGTTGTGGCCCCCTTGTGGTCGATTCTGGAACCACGAGACGCAGCGAGGAAATGGAACTACTTTCACAGGCGGCTATCGAGCGCAGGTCTTTTCTCTTCTTGACTGCGTACAGCGGTCCTGCACTTGTCGATATCACTCCGCCGACACCTCCTACTCTCGCGAGATGACTCGTGGTCACGTGATTACATCCTTAATCACGTGATCCGTGACGTCAGCACCCGTGTAGGTGTAGTACCTTTCAGGAGGGTGGTTCCACAACCGGAAGTGGACTATTATTTTGTTATCCAGACGAAATAGAATTCCGTTATTTGATGGCAAAAGGTTATTGATGATTTACAAAATACATTTACTTCGATTTCTTGTGATATTATTTCACTTAAAAAGGCCTATTTATTACAGGGATGCCAATTTTCCACTTTCCATGGAAATCCTTGTTTTCCAGCCTATTTGATTATTTTTCTTGTTTGAAACTTGATACAAGTAAGTGTAAAAAACGGCACAACTCCAAGCCGGTTGGTGTTTCCGAGACAGTTTATTAGATAAATAGCTGATAACAGGGTAGACATCAGGAATCTTGTCCTGTCGTAGACATTTAGGTTACAATAACTTTCTTCAGGACACAGCCCAAAATGTAGATAGTGTAAATCTAACCTCATACAGGGAAATAAAACTGTGGTTTGAACCTCTCCACACACGTATTTCTTTTTTTTTCATTTAGTAGAACAGACATTTCTTTCATACGAGAGTTCCACTGCTGGTACAGAATCTCGGCTGTTTTCCACTTTTCCATGGAAATTCTTGTTTTTATTTCCAGATTATATATCGCGTTATCTTGTGTAAATTTAGATAGTCTAAATCGAGCTACATTCACGTCACTCAAACTGTGGTCTGAACTTCTCCCAACACCTTTTTTTTTATTATTTAGTAGAACACACAGTTTTTTCT
This sequence comes from Alentia gelatinosa, assembly GCA_950022655.1. Lineage (NCBI taxonomy): Eukaryota > Metazoa > Annelida > Polychaeta > Phyllodocida > Polynoidae > Alentia > Alentia gelatinosa. The sequence goes on along the minus strand of OX465589.1, from coordinate 55,858,062 downwards.
TTTGAAAGATCCTCCATTGCTGATACAGGGTATCAGCAGGAGTTTTGTATCTAGATAATGTGGTGGTCGCCGCCTGTCTAGCAGGTTGGATGACCCCAATCCGGAACGCTAGTTCCAGACAGGATCCCACCCTATGCACTCTACGTAGGTTGGTTTGGCTTTCAGTGAGTTTGCACATGCCTAGTCACACACAACACAACACACACTTTAATAAACAGGAATGTTTATTAACAAGTTACTTCCCAGAAAGATCTGGAAGATCTTTCCCACAAGTACAGTACCCTAGCACAGATGTGCCAGGTAACGCTGGAGAGGCTAATCTGAAAGACTCGCCTAACCACCAGGAAGGTTACGAGAACCCGCCTGCAAAGTGAGGGCCCAAGGGTCTGTTCCGTAGAAGAGACGCGCGAGGACAGCCTTTCAACCTACTGTGAACGCTGGATATATATACCCAGCGTTACGTAATCCTGGTCTCTGCCGTGCCACTCTTGTGTGCGGCATTGCCCGGAATCACTACACAGTAAAGAGCGGGATGTCACGCCACCTTCCGTAGAACCTACGAACACTGCTGGATTCCCGCCCCACTACATTAACTTAGGAAACCAAAACCTTAATAATTAACAGAAAAAAAACACTTGACTTCACCTCAGCCTTATTTCCTAGACAATATTGATTGGTGTATTTCCATGTTTTCTCACTCCCTCTGAGCCAGTTAATTCCACATGGAAAATATTCCACCTTATTTTCTGACCCCAACTGACTTCCCTGAGAATCCCTGAGATATTACTTCGTAATTAAATCTTCATATATTTATCACCTTCGAAACTGTCTTCCGGGATTTCAATTTAAATGACCGCTCACATTTCGATTTGTTTTGGAGTCCCTCTGGACAAATTCTTATTATTTGCAGTAATGGAGTTTGAAACAAACTTGGTTCTCATTCTCATTGGTGATGAGGTGATGGGCGGATATTGATAATGGTAATTTGCGATCTGACTCATTGTCAGATATTGAACTTCACATGTCGTCTGCGACTAATTGTCAAGTTCTGGGGCCAGTTGAATAATCTGGGATCGTACATGAATACCCTTTTATCCTACCCCTAATAACTAGGAGTAAAAAGTATGTTCATCACAGATGAATGAGCGTGTGATTATAAATGAATATCAATTAAAAGGTTTGAGTTACATTTAACCTATGGATAGTTTTCTGTAACCAACCTGCACCCAGTCAACTTGTCATTTCTCTAACTGCCTGAGTCTAGGATCAAAACATATCAAGCAACAGTGGGTCAATGAGGTATTTCAGTCTTGAAATTTATTTTCAGTCTTGAGTGATTGGTCATGGTCAGCTGGGCACACCTCTAAGAGACTGAGACACTGGCTCCCTGCTCTGTTCTCACTATCACAGTGAACAGCATGCAGATAGTAAAGGGATAGTTTTTTGGAAGCACAATCAAAGTTCAATGTGACCACTCTAACCCTGACTCTAAGCTCTAGATGATGTATTTAGGTGTGCAAGCACGCTCTAAAAAATGCCATAGGCTTAACATGGGATTTGTTTATTTCACGGGTGTGACATAAAGTGTTGTTTAATGCCACTACTTTCTGATACTGAAAAAATATGAAAACGGGGTAGGATAAAATCTAGACGCCACTCGTTTGAGTTTGAGCCTATTTATGCCACTCATTTTGTTGGCTCCGTAATGTCACTCGTCTTCGACTCGTGAAATTATGGAGTCAACACAATGCGTGGCATAAATAAACCCAGACTCAAACCTCCCTAACCTAGGTAGCGTATATGAGCATGTGATCCACGCTCAAAAAAACATGTTTAGGTGCTATGTGAGGTTCACAATGATGCCATGGATGACAGCAATCACAGGCCTTACAGGAACCAGTAACATATATAGAGAAGAACTGGTCTAAAATCCATAGCCACTGAGAATATCCTCCAAGTTGTCGTTGCACAGTAATCTCATGAGGCAAAGCCAAGTGAAACCAGTAGCAAACTTAAATGTAGGTAATTTTTTCAGTAGCTATGGATTTTATCTCACCCAAATCACTGACTAATTGGTTTATGTTTATGACATCATCGCCCATTGAGTATCACTGTCCTTTTGCCCTTCTGTCGGATTCCATTCTATATATGTCCAACATTTACTGACTTCTTTCCGTTGTGAAGCAAGGTGTAGTTCGTCCTCTCGGCAACAGGTGGCAGGTTGGTCGACGACCAATTGGTGGTCACGTGATCTGAATGTGGCCGTGACAAGATGGCGGTTCTCAAGACGCAGTGTGCCAAATCGCATCAGGAGTACCGTAAAGTCTCCGCTTGTGACCACACCCTGTATTATAGGGGACAGAGCCATTGTTAGTCCACGAAGCAGTCACTAGGTGGTCGAGGGACAAACCTGTATTATGGCTCTTTGTTCTTACGAAATTCAGCTGCCTTTCAATATTTTACCATGGTTCCCTTAACTCTCTACACCCATCCTAAAGCAGGATGACACAATGATTAAACCCAAGACATGATATTTTCCATATGGAACACTTTATATAAATATGTGAGCAAGGCTAAAGTTGTGACATTTCCCAATTATCACTCACTTCTTTTCCACCTCCTTTAGTGAAGAACACCTACTTTTTCACCTCCATTAGTGAAGAACACCTACTCGGGGGGCGTCATGGCGGCGCCCATGGATCATAGGCTATATGCCGCATAAGGCAACATTCATGGATAGTCCAAAGACTCTGATTCAAAACTTTACTGGAGCTTTCTGGGAGCTGCAGATTTTGAAGTCATATGTATTTACTGTCGGCTGTAAACCACGAAAGGATGATGCATAGTAATTAGAAGAAACCGAACGAGAGTTAGACTTGACAATGTTTATGCCACGACGGGCAGGTCGTGTATTACTACACGAGGCGATAGCTGAGTGTAGTGAGGAGCAGACCTGACCAGAGTTCGGTTTCGTATTTATCCTACCCCGTCTATGCTTTTGTATTACTAAAAGATAAATATTGACTCAACGACCAACAGAACTTTTTTCATATTAGCTGACATCCTGCTCTCTGATTGGTCAATATTGTTATTACTCTAGTGGCATAAAAATCACTTTATGTCACGGCCTGTCACATAAAATTTGCCCATGTTAAGTCTATGGCCGTTTTTTATTAGGGGTAGGATAATACACAAGCGTCAACTGATGGGCTAGTGTAGAGTCTCTATAAGGCTTGTTTCCATTGACCGACACAAACGGCAGGGAGTTACCGAGAAAGTCTGTCGGTGGTGCCACCAACTGTGCGTCGGCATCGAAAAAATCGGTACTTTTCATTCAGTAACCAAGCTTTCAATCAGTGGTAGGTGGTGCCACATTGCATAATCTACGCCGAAAGAGTCGTGGGGCACTTCACGCGCCGGGTCGTTTCCACTGACAGATTTTGGGTCAACTAGCCAGAAGTCCGTAGATGGTTCCTGACTGTAGATCGGTGACGGGAAATCGGCCAATGGAAACGGGCCTGTAGTGTTTGACCGAGCGAGGGTCTAACAATACAAAGCACCGCTAGCTGGCGCTGAACGGTAACTCGTGTATTGATCGGAAATGCTTTCCCATTACATATATAGCAAAGTGGTTGATGTCCCATTGGATTGCTGTTGGTGTTTCTCTAACTCTTGACCGACCCCTGAATTTGATGCATTGTAGTCATTCTAAAGTAGAGAAAATGTATTTGTCATCCATCGATTGCTAAGTCTCTATTGGAAATGTATTTTGACTCAGCCCCATAGTTTCTAAGGTGTGAGAAACCGTAACCATTGATAACGGATTTAAAACCCATTGATTAATACCTCAAAGACATTGCTTATCGGAAAATGGTTCCTCTGTTATGGAGAGCAAATAAAAGTCCCTATTATGTAACCCTAATATGGCATTTCCTTTGTTTGATTTAGTAGAGAAGAGTTATTATGAATACTGTTGTATCATAGGCCAGTCCTACTCATACCATGTCTATGTGGGGTGTGGCTACCCTTTTCCTCCAACCCCAACAGTGGTACAGTTACTGCTATACCAAAGGCCAGTCCTTCTCATACCATGTTTATGTGGTGTAGTGTGCAGCCACCTTTCTCCTTCATCCCCAGCAGTGGTAGATTTACTGCTATATCAAAGGCCAGTCATTCTCACCCCATGTCTATGTGGTGTGGTGCAATGCCACCTTTCTCCTTCATCCCAAGCAGTGGTAGACTTACTGTTATATCAAAGGCCAGTCCTTCTCATACTATGTCTATGTGGTGTGGTGCACAGCCACCATCCTCTATCTCCAGCAATGGTAGATTTACTGCTATATCAAAGGCCAGTCATTCTAATACCATGTCTGTGTGGTGTGGGAACTGAAAGAACTTTCTACCTAAATTCATCTAATAAATTTGATCAGCACCCACTAAAAGTAAGTCTAATGAACGTATTGGACATTAAACTACCCTCACTGACAGACAAATGCAAGAATGTGATAACATCAATACAGCTCCCTTTGGCTAAATTAGTTACCGGAAGTTATACGGTAACAGATGACTGTTTATCGGAACTTATACGGTAGCGCTGAAAAGAGGAACTTACTAACACCACTAGATCGGTCCTCGCTCTGCCCCGAATGCTCGCAAATAACGGAATTTACGTCATCGCCGACTTCTCGTAATGTCTCGCCAAGTCTCGCCAGGTCTCGCCCACGACAAAATGGCGGCTTAATTTCCCCTCAGCCCACCAGGCGGCAGCCCGGAGGGTCTAAGGTCAGTAAGGTGAGAAGGACTTAGGTGGTCACGTGATAAGGGAGAGCCAATCAGAATGGAGATGGGTTGAGGGCGGCAACAACATGGTGTTATCTTACACATTCCTTGAGAGGGAATGACTCTAGTAAACGTCCATTTAAGGGGCTACTTGTGCTATCTCTCATTACTAAGTCCCATTCCATCGTATATTATATATATGTATATGTATATATATATATATTATCGTAAAACTGGATGAGTTTAAATCTTGGCCACTGTATTCCATGACTGGAGTTTGGCATGGTGACTTCATGAGGCGAAGCCGAGTGAAGTCCGGAGCCAAAACTCCAGGAGTGGCATGCGGTGGCCAAGATTAAAACGAATCAGGTTTTGATTTTATCCTACCCCCTCTCCTCGATTTTGGAATATTACGTGATAACAATTCTGTATGCCACTAGTGGCATGTAAAACTCCGTATGCCAGTCAGCGTGGCATACGGAAACTCAATGTTAAGCCTATGGAATTTTATATTAGGGGTAGGGAAAATAAATATATATATACATATGTATTAGAGAGAGAGAGAGATAGAGAGAATGAGAGAGAGGGAGAGAGAGAGGGAGAGAATGAGAGAGTCTATAGCTTCTTGACCGCAAAAACATTGATTATTGTCTATGTCTACGCCTATATTTTGTTATGCAATCATCCAAGCAGTGTGTTATATCCTATGTGTTGCAAAAAACAGTCAGAAAGCAGACAGAGCGGTAAACAGAAACTATACAAGACCAGTTCAGTGTTGGTGTAAGGAGTCTGCAGCCTTAACCTCGAGTCTTGAAAGAGCCTGTATTGGTTTACTGGACGTTAAATCAAACCAACAAGCATATAAGCATACATCTATATTTCTCTGTCTCTCACTTTCTCTCTCTGTCTCTCTCTGTCTCTGTCTATATCTCTCTTCGTCTGTCTCTGTCTCTGTCTATACCTCTCTCTTTCTCTCTCTGTCTCTGTATCTCTCGCTCTCTCTCTCTCTCTCTCTCTCTCTCTCTCTATCTCTCTCTCTCTCTCCCTCTCTCTCTATATGTATATATATATATATATATATATATATATATATATATATATATACGCAGTAGAACCGGGCGTAAGGGGCACCCTCCGTTCCCGACCAAAGTGTCCGCTTACGCGGGTTGTCTGCTTACACGAGGTTAAAATAAACAGGGAACCGTTCCGAGGAAAGGTGTCTGTTAACGCGGGGTGACCGCTTAAGCGGGATGTCCGTTAGGCGGGGTTCTACTATATATATATATATGTATATGTATATAATCAGTGGTTTATTGTGATAATAGTCTATGACCCTATTGGTATCGACTGAGAATTCCTTTATTATCGCTCTTCAGCAGACAACGCAGACGCCAACTGGCAGTCGTCTGCTCTGATGAAGGTCATTTCCGGTGCGCACACTGCCCTCTGTTGACAGCGTCTTTAAACCATTTGCCTTTCTAATTTCCGGGTCTTTCTAATCCTGCGTTCAAGGTAGCCACCACAAGATGGCAGCAGCGTCAAAGGCCAGCTCACTATTTCCGCTTCCGCCCGACGTGTACTCTCCTGCACTAGAGGCTGGGAAGTAAATTGGACAGTGAAATGTGTTCTGCGATAGGCCCTTTGACCTGGCGTTCCCCTTGTCGTATGGCGGTCGTGCTGGAACGTTTTACGACATTATTTGTGTATATATTAAGCGGATATATAATTGAGTTGCAGGGAGGGTTCACGGATAAAATGTCATTAAGGGCAATGTGACCTATCTTCATTTGGTTCCCATGGGATGTGTCATTGGCTCCAAATGGTATACGGTCAGCTGATAGGCACTAGCACCAGTAAACATGGGACCACACTGCCCACATTAGGAGCAAATAGTCTGTACATTATTGATGAATGAGCATACAATTATAAATGAATAACAAATAAAGGTTTGGGTTACCTTCAGTCAATGGATAGTTTTCGGTAACACAGTTGCACACAGTAAACTTACCATTTCTGCAAATGCCCATCTTGGATCCAAACATATCAAGGAGGGTGGTTGTGGCCCCTAAGATTCGAGGTCAACTCTCGACTGCAGAGCCGTCCCAAGGCGCGAGAAATATTATGTAAGGAAGTCAGGGTGAAGGTCGGGGTTTGCTGCGAATGCAGTCATTGGCTACTCGGTCTACTGTATTCCTTATATGGAATTAAGGTAATGGGACAACACCATCATGCAAGCAACCGTGGGTCTTGAGGTAATTTGGTCTTGAGTGATTGGTCATGGTCAGCTGGGCACGCCTCTAAGACCCTGAGACACTGGCTCCCTGCTCTGTTCTCACTATCATAGTGAACAGTATGCAGATAGTGAAGGGATAGTGTTCTGGAATGCGATGAAAGTTCAATGTGACCACTATAACCTATAGGCGATGTATAGAGGGCGTGCAAGCATGCTCTAATAATATACTAAATGTCAAAGAAGAAACCAACAAGTTTGGTAAAAGTTGACATTCCCCACGAGTTTCATGGAGAGTGATATGAACGAGGAGACATCCGGGTAAATATCAAGTAGGATTCAAAGGAGTTGGAGAACAACGATTTTTACCAGAACGAGTTGCTTTCTACATTCATCTCACTCCTGTACACACTAAAAGAATCGTCAGCAAGAACGAATATGAATGCATAAAGAACCTGAGATACAAACGAATAATAGTTTTAAAAAAAAAGTGTAAAGTCAATGAAATTTGCAAATATAAAAAAATCGTGGAACCGCAGTAACGTAAATAATCTTGTCAGCATGGAAAATGAGAATAATTCATATAACGGTCCGAAGATAATTTTTTTGAATCACACATTATTATTTAATAATTTTCTTATGTATTATAATGAATAAAAATATCATCTACGAAAAAAACAAAAATAATTTCTGAAATATGGTACGCTCAAAATCATAACCTCAATCTCCAGCAGATCCTTTGTAAAGAGTGATAGCTGGCCGAAAAGGCTGTATGAAATCCATGACTGACCTCGAACGAGAAACGTTTCGCCCACAATAAGGACGTTTCATGATACTACATCATTGACATGTATTTTCCTACTTCATTTATTGGCATTGTGGTAATAAAACTGTTTATGGCAGTTCAGTCTTTCATAATAACGAGGTAAGGATTTCCAAAGGTGAGGAGGGGTAAATTGAATGGACAGAACATCGATATTTTCCCGTTCCATCTTCGTACATGCTCCCACCTGTCGCAAATAGTAGGCACTAGTTCCCCCAAGAAGAACACGACCTACACTGGCCACCAGAGCAACCATGTGCTCCACCACATGAAGTCTGGGGCCTGTTTTTCAGACAGCGACGTCTTTATTTGTAGTGATCACAAATGAGTGACCAGTTGGGCGACCAAACCAGTGATCATGACCAAAAGGTGTTCCTCAGACCCGGTCACTGTTCAGCTGTTATGATCACTGTTGGTCCAAGGCCCATTCAAAAACAAAAGCATGTCTCACGTGTATATTACTCAACAGAAAATTGTGAAATTTGGGAATTAGATAAAACAGATATAGATAAGTCATCGCAGTAAATATTGTTTCATTTGATAAAGTGGAAGTGTATAAAATGAAATATGCCACCATTTGGGCTAAATGGTCACCAACTGGTCACAACTCTGGAACCCAAAACAGTGACTACGACAGTTTATCCCTTTAAATGGTCACACATGTTATGACGACTTATCTCTGGAACCCAAAGGTCTCCAAGCGGTCACTAACTGGTCACTATAGGAAATGGTTACGACTGATGTACTACACTATGTCTGTTGATAAAGTGTTGATTCCACCAGATTAAGGCTATATCTCAAAGTTTGTGGTCTGTCTCTTTGAAACGTATCAAAGAATATCTTATATGGTAAATGTACTCGTATGATAAATTGTATCAGCGCCCTTTTCCCCAATCTCAATTTCGGCAATTTTCGGTTGCTCGGTGAAATCAGCGCTTAAAAGAAGATGAAACTACAATGTAAATCAGGTAATACCCGTCTCAGATACATTAGTCTCTACATGTGAATCCCATTTCATACTGAGTGAAAGATATGAAGTGCAAGCGTCTCAGGTACATAAGTCTACGTGTGAATCCCGCTTGAGACTGGGTAAAAGTTGTGAAGTTTACTTATCCCAGGTACATAAGTCTCCACATGTGAATCCCGCTTTGGGGGAAAGGTGTGAAGTACATCTGTCTCGGGTGCATTTGTCTTTATTATGTACCTATCACAACGTATGTAATTACGTGACTAGCTACAATTTCGCCATTTTTAGGTATATAATGATACGAAAATGGGCTGGCTGTCTTCGTACATGAAAATACTTGTTGAAATTATGAATCAGATACATCCCTCTACCTTCGGCATCGGGATGTATCTGATCAATGATTTTACTGCGTATTTTTGACGTAGGAAGCCAGTTTCCGTATAATACGTGTGAATCCTGTTATACAGGCGGTTTACAGCAGCGAACCATATACGAGGAATATTATAGAACATATCACGTGACATTACGTGATATCACGTGACATCACGTGACACCACGTGCCAACACGTAACATCACATGAGATCTCGTGAGATCTGTGAATTTCTCGAATCACGCGAGAACTCGCTAGATACGAGAATGACACGTGTTCGTCGCCCCGGGCGTCCACACGTCATATCCGGTGGTCCATGAGGACAAAGCTTAATGCACGAAACCTTTTTGAAAACGTTAGAAGTCCCACATGGCTGTCCATCCCCATAAATGGAGATTCAAAACAGGGGAACTGTCAAAATTTATCAAACTCAAACAACTCATATATCATGAGCTGGAGAATACTGGAAAATTCTTAAATAAGCTTCAGAGCTATCCAGCTGTTTCTTTTTCAGCTCTAAACCATGTTATAATATGAATCCACAGTTGATTAGACTGCCCTTTCGAATGAGCAGAAGGATTTTGTTGACAAACATGCAGCACATGAAGTTCTTCCCACTGGAAAAACTAATCCCTAAGACTTTATCTGGTTTGAAATATTAAATGACAAATATAAGTGTACATCACTTTTTACAAGTAAAATACAAAATGCTTCAGAATTTAGGATATATGAAAAAATGGTGTATGGGGTAGACTTTACCCCACACAGGCAGGTAGGGCGGAGATACTAGCGGCAGCAGGAAGTAAATATATATATATATATATATATATATATATATATATATATATATATAAATCTTTTGACATGTGATTAGCTCAAGCGACTGCTGGTATGTGACTAGATCTTTTCCCGCTTCCAGGCTGGGACTGGGGAAATTATGCTAATGTTTGATGTCAACCTACCCCTTACTGGTGTAGTGTGGTCACATGTACCTAGTTCTCCTGCGTGATTGGTCCATCTTATAGACAAAGAGATGTTTCATGTGGTATTGTCCAATCAGATCTCTTCTTGTATGTGTCTATGGCCTGTGATGGCTGGTTACTGGTGTGTGTGTAGTATTGCCAGTCACCTGGTGGTCAGTTTGGGAGGCGTTTCTTCTCCACTAGATGGCATGACAGTTTGATACTGTCATTTTTATGGGTTTAGGAGAGGGTATGTCCTGTAAAGTCAGTTTTTATCCGCTTTACCATACCAGCAGTTTCGATTATCGTTAATCTTATTCAGGCTATGATTGCCTGATATTTCTGTGCCTCCACGAGGAATAGGGACTCAAAAGATTGGAAGAGATTTTTTCCACAGAAAAAATATATATATACCTAGAGGTTAGAATGGTCACATAACCTCCAGAGTAGGTTACAGAAAACTATCCATAGACTGAATATAATGCAACGTTTACTTGTTATTTATTTATAATTGCACGCTCATTCATCAATGATGAACATTCTATTTGCTCCTAGTTCTCGTGGCCAGTGTACACGCTCTACTGCACTCATACGACACCTGGTGCGAGCCAGAGGAACCACTATTTTAGTCTCCTGCTAGTTCTCGTACATGTCACTAGGCGGCGTCTCAGTACACCAGCAGAACCCAGTCTGCGTTCCTAGCCTGGAAGCCTGGCCTAGTTAGACTATAGGCAGGGAACCAGTCTACATAGGAACCCGTTACCAGTCCCTTTTTTCATTTGGGCAGGGAACAAGTCTATCTGCGTTCCCAGCTCCGTACTGGGTAACAAATATCAGGCTGGAGAGTGTAATTCCATCTACCCCGTCATCTCCATCATTACAACATTGTAAATATTTTAGAGTAAGGAGCCGTAAATGGCTGCTTTCTGTTTGATGTACGAAACACAACTTACAGTTGAAGATCTAATCTTAATTGTGTTGAAACTGTTTGTATATGTTTTGAAACAAATACAAAATCAGACTTTATTTTTTTCTACAATTTGTTCAATTTTACATGAACGATTGTCAGGTTTTATAGCTAGAATAATAACCAATGCATTCTGAGTTTCATATGTATCGAGTAATTTCATCATACTCCATCTATCATATTTTTTTGTATTATGCTGGATGTTACTGAAATCATGTCTTCATTTCACTATGCCGTGCTAATAACAGAACTGATACTCTTTAGATATTATACACATAATTTGTTGTATTTGTTATCTATTTTCTAAAAAAAAAACCAGCCAGGAATCAATATATTGAATAGGGACTATTTTTTCCTTTATAGCACAAGGGACTTTTTCCTGTATAAAATAGTCTTGATGCCGTATATCATGAATTTGAATCAGTGCATACAATCGTTGTGGTATCTGACTGATTTTACATAATGGGTAGTATTTTAGTGGGTCTCCAAACATTCTCAATGGGGACTTTGTATACCATTGATAGTTTGGCAACCAACCCCTTCTACGATATAGGGGTTGGTCGGCTTAAATCATATACGGTATCTCCCTGTGTCCCTTGTGCACTGCACCGCTTTCGGGAAAACAAACTGCAAAGTGAGAAAACCGAGTGGTGCAGTGTCCGTATTTGCGGCCGGACGTACCCATTACTATGTTGCGTGATGTCGGCGCCACTCCCGAGAATGGCGTTAAAATAGTGAAAATGAACTTCCTATACCCAGTGAAATAGCATAAACAACCAGTTACCACGCCATGTGAAGGTCATTGTTCAGTTTAACCCGACCAGAACTAACTTTGTGTAGCTCTGGTTACCAGTGTATACCATGGACAGTAAAGAGTAGTTTACTATAAATCCACCAGGTGCCACCAGCATGCTGTGAGCTCCTCCACACCAGAAACTTCAAGAGTTCGAACCACCAAAGTATTTCAATGATTCCACATAGAAAACATTGTTAGGCAGCTTGAATACCATTCATCACGTATTCTAAACATTAGATGGAAACTGGTTCCGGGTAAAAGAATCCGGAAGATACTTGGCGAAAACGATAGAAGATATTTTCCAAGGTTTTGGATTTTCATCATCCTCGCCACTTGTTTCTCACCAATAACTTTTTTCTCTATTCCAATATATATACCTTGAAATATGATAACACACAGAAGTTTACCATGATTTTGATTTGCGAGGTTGAACTATCCATGAAGTTGACACGTAGTAATATCCGAGCGATAGCGAGGAGTATTGCGTGGTGTCATCTACAAGGAGAATCCTTAGTATTTACCACCTTATGTTCATTTTCTGTTCCCATTTAACTGACTTGGTAATCATAACAGTTAACATCGAACCTAAGACGGATTTTTTTTTAAATATGTTTTTTAATGCGTTTATTGAGTCAACTTTAATACAATTAACCACTAGACTCGGCTGGGCCGGTCTTCCGTCTGGGCCCTTGTAGAGAAGTAGTCGAACAAAGAAATATATAATATACATGGTTGTCCAATAGTTAGAGATAGTCCACCGCCAGATGATATATAGTTATACATATGATTATACAGGTGGTGCACCGAAAATAATTACCTTCTGATGAATCTATTGCATATTCTTCGGAAAATATCCTAGTAATTGCAACCCAACATATCCTAACAATAAGAATCCCCATTCTTCATGTAAGTAGTACTGGCAAATGGTAATTGTGGTCAGGCATGGCGATTTTACCATCAGCAGTCTATACTACATTTATTAATCTGTGGGTGTTTGATAACACCGCCAACGAAAGTATAGGTTCAAGGTTACCTTAATATTGGAGCTTGTTCGCGAGAACAATCTTAGCTGAGGATGTATAGAAGTTCGTCCGTATGTGTTACATGAAATTTACCGATTCTTATTTACAGTAGTGGGGGATGATGTCTTGTTTTATCTCTGAAATCCTAGCCGCTGATTGGTCAATTGCATATAGACTTCCAGCGTGCTGCAAATAAGCTATCCCTTCACTATCTGCGTGCTATTCACTGGGATATTGGGTAAGGAGCAGAGTGCCAGTGTATCAGTGTCTTAGAGGCATGCCCAGCTGACCATGACCAATCACCTAAGACCGAAATACTTCAAGACCCACTGATGCTTGATATACTTTCTCGGCTGAAAATCATGCATACCATATATGAATCCTTTATACGTCAATAAAGAAATCTTTACCAAAAAAAACAAAAAAAAACTTTGATCCTAGACTGAGGCAGTTGCCGAAATGGCAAATTGACTGGGTGCAACCAGATTACAGAAAACTATACATACACTGAATGTAACCCAAACCTTTTAAATGTTATTCATATATAATTGTACGCTTATTCATCAATGATAAACATACCTTTTGTTTCTAGTTTTTATTGTTATTCCTATGGCTAAACTTGTACCAGGGTGAGATAAACATAAAGGACCACACCCTTTCCAGCTTTTGGGTTTTGCAGAGCTACACGAGTGAAGGTGGGCCTTTGATGTTGGAAGGTACCTGCCGCCTGTCGCCTGTCGCCTATTGCCTCTTGCCTCTTGCCTCTTGCCTGAGGGGGAGGTGTAACCACGCCTGAGTACGAGCATCAAGCTGACGACTTTAAAAAAACAAACATGGCTTTGTATCTGTTAACTCTTTCCTTATCAATGTTGCCTTAAGGCAATCCCTTGTCTTTTTTGTGTTTTTATTGATACTTTTGTTAAGGGTTCGACAATATACATGGTTAGTGTGCCTGGATGGAAATTTATAGTACACAGTGGATAATTTACCTTTTTGCTATGCTTATCATAACTAAGCCCAGCTATCTGTGGGTTGACAAATAATTGTTCTGATTCCTCTTGACTATTTCCTCGCTAGAAACTAGATGGCATATTGGGACACAGAACAAACACTCATCAGTTTATTTCTTAGTTGCCATGCCGTACAGCGATGCCACACATGAAACGAACACATTTTTGTTAAAGTTGTCATTCTCCACGAGTTTGATGTGGAATGATATGAACTAGGTGACAGCCGAGTGAATATCAAATAACGTCCAAACAAGTTGGGGAACGACTTGGGTTGCTTTCTGTATTCATCTCGTCCATGTACACACTAAAGGAATGGGCGACACATAAGATATATAGACAATAATCGATGGTTTTGTGGACAGGCGGCCGTAAACCACGAGTGGTTGACGCGTAGTAATACACTTGCTAGTAACCTCGAGTGGTTTACAGAGCCGCCTGTCCACAAAATCATCGTTTGTTGTATTTATTATCCATATTTTCGAATAAATTAAACCCAGTTATTGCCATAATAAATGGTATAACAATAGGGACTATTTCTCTTCTCTATAGCAAAAGGGACTATTTTTCCCGTATACCATGGTTTTGAGGCCGTATACCACAGGTTTGAATCCGTATACCACAGTTATGGTATCTGACAGGTTGTATACAATGGGTCATGGTTTACTGAGTCCCTATGCATTTTCAATGGGGGCTTTGTCTACGATGGATAATAAAGACCATGGAGAATAGACTGTAATACTTGTAGGGGCATGGAGAACGAGTCCCCAATTAGATGATAGAATTATATTTACATATATATTTCTGTCATCTAATGGTAATATTGCCTACTAATATTATACTATATTACTATTATACTATATTATCAATAATAGTAATATTACCTAAGTACTATATGGCTAGACTTATTTGAACAGTCGCGTGCTGATGCCACCTGAACGGTAGGCTCATTGAAAACCAAATGTATATTTGAATGTGCCTAATAAAAAAATAAAAAAATAAATGTTAAGTCTATAGGACAAAGATACCAGGGGTGAGATAAAGGCCCCTTGTGTATTCAGTCGACCATGACACTTCCCATAATCAGTTCACCCTATGTTGTGTTATCATCGCTAATCGATATGTAATCATACTTGAAGTAATAGGCTATTAGGGCGTACACTATCATCGACACACATGTGGTAATTGACTGCATGACGTCACTTGTTTAGCAGCGAGCGAATGCCGGAGACACACCAAGCGAGTCAAGGCGGCGATCTCTGAAATCGCAAACACAAAATAGCATGTATATGTGAGATATCATTTCATAATGATATTTCCCACCGATAATTTAGCGTCTCGGAAGCAATAATCAGGTTAAATATGACATAATATCTCACATATAGGCCATTTAGTGATGGAGATTCCGGAATTCGCTGTGTTTCTCGCTTGGTGTGTCTCCGACTTAATGTCGGAGACACACCAAGCGAGTGAAGGCAGCGATCTCTAGAATCGCCAACACAAATTGGCGTGTATGTGAGATATCATTTGATAGGAATATCTCCTGCCTATAATTTAGCATCTTAGAGGCAATAATCAGGTGAAATATGAAATAATAGCTCACATATAGGCCATTCAGTGTTGGTCATTACGAAACTCGCTGCGTTTCTCGCTTGGTGTGTCTCCGACTTAATGCTGGGGACACACTAAGCGAGTCAAGGCAGCGATCTCTAGGATCGCCAATACAAAATGGCATATATGTGAGATATTATTTGATAGTCATATCTCCCACCGATAGTATAGTGTCTCAGAAGTAATAATCAGGTGAAATTTGAAATAATAGCTCACATACACGCCATTTTGTGTTGGCAATTACGGAACTCGCTGCGTTTCTCGCTTGGTGTGTCTCCGACTTGAGAGAGTAAATGTACAGGGTGCACATAATCAGTGGGATTTTCTATGGCAGCTGTAAACGCCACTTTACCTATTGTGGACCTCTTGTCAACCTTTAGATGCCTTACAAATGGCTGTAATTGGCGACTCTTACGAGCGCGACTCGTTAGAGCGATGTCAACACCAAACACACACCTCATTAGTGGCCACCTACCGGGCGAAACACCAACTACTACACTGCAGCGGGGCCGCAAGCACTAGGAACTAAATGTCAGGTAGCCAGGAATTCTTGTCGTTTTTTTTCTTCCTCCCGTTCGAGATAAAGGTTGGCAGTTTGCAAGTACCTGTGACAACATTTCGATTTGGGTATCAGGCTAATTTATGCCAGAGTCCCTAATTTTGTTTTTTATACTGTTTTTGAAGTTTTTGTTTTCCTCGGAAAGTTTGAGCTGTGTTGTTGGTCGGTTAGTGATTCTTGAAGCAGCTAGGTTCTATGTTGATGCCAGGAATGTGTTTTAAAACGGTCGCCAGTGATTATCGTTATGCCTAGTATAAAAGCCGGGCCCCCACCTACCACGATAGGCATTACGACTGCCTTCCCGACACCATTCCGGTGCTATCGTCAGGTCAGCAAAAATCGTGGTAGGTGGGACAGGTTTCTGCGATTAGCTGCGATAGGCTGAGATGGAAAACGCCAATCGTAGAGGTCCCGATAAAATCCAACATGTTGGATTTTTCGTAGCCTGTCATAGGGTATCGTAGCCTATCAGGAAGATATCATGGTCATCGAGTATGATTCACAGATTGGATTACGACATAGGTCTACGATTCTGGGGACTGTTGAATAAAGTTCGGTCGTTTCTGGCGAAGTGCTGGACGATACGATGACTCCTACGATAAACGAAATATTGGACTTTTTTTATATTAAGTGTTGTATGACAGAAGAGGAAATATTTTCTAAATGAACGTATTTGTATAGAACAACTTTTAAGAGGTTTAAATTACTCTTATTGTCAAGATATCTTCTGATTACAACACATTATTTCATACAACACTATGGCCCCAAAGACAATTCTGGGAGACTTTTTTCTCGTTCGTATTTTATTGAACAGCCCCCAAGGACCTTCCGATAGGCTACGATTTTGGCATTTCAAATCATAGCCATGGGGGAGTATGTCGTAGACTATCGTGATAGGTGAAGTTCGAGGTCTCTGTACCCTGTACTTTCGTTGACATATTTTCGTAAAACTGGATGAAGTTTAATCTTGACCACTGTATTCCACGACTGGAGTTTGGCATAGTGACTTCATGAGGCGAAGCCGAGTGAAGTCCGGAGCCAAAACTTCAGGAGTGGAATGCGGTGGCCAATATTAAAACGAATCAGGTTTTGATTTTATCCTACCCTATCTTCTCGATTTTGGAAAATTATGTGATAACAATACTGTATGCCACTAGTGGCATATAAAACTATGTATGCCAGTCAGCGTGGCATACGGAAACCCAATGTTAAGCCTATGGGATTTTTTATTAGGGGTAGGATAAGTTTTTAAACAAGTCCCTTATTCCGTGAAGATATAAAGCAATGGATACAAGAATAAAAAAGCTTTAATAATTAACAAGTTGCGTCTATAGGGCACATAGCTATTGTGTTTTGGAAGGATCCATCTTACCCGCGACACCAACCAAAACACCAGTTGCAAAATCCAGTTGTTAATGGATTTTTATCTAAAAAAAATATTTTGGGGTTTACCAAAGAGGGTTTTAGCCTCATGTCATGACTAAATATAGATTATGACAGCAGATAATAGTTGTTGGCCTCCGACGATAGTGGCGCTGTATTACAATTGCCGGGCGGATGATGGCAGACCTAGCAATCACTCTGTGCCCTATAGGTGTCAGATATGGGCTGGTGGGTGACAGTGGAACTAGCAATAACTCTGTGCCAACATTCTGAAAACAAACGACTGGATAATTGTTTTTTTAAGGATTTTTACCTACTATATCTAAAACGTTAGAATTTCGTCGAATCTGTTTGGAGATCTTCCCGCACATAGAGACATAGTGAACCAAATCTAGGGCTGGAGACTGAAGAGCCACGAGAGTGAGAATCTCGTGCAATTGAAAACTAGAATCTGTTCTTCTTTTTTGTAGATCTATTGGCAGATATACCTTTTTTCTTATGAAATATTTCAAGCCATGTCGAAATCAAAGTTTAGTAACGTAGTTTTTTTATCTGCTAGTCTCATGAGAAACCAATGAGATCTCAACTTTCGCTGGTGTCAATCCAAATAGTTCTGATCGCTGATGATCAGCTCAAGGACCTGTGTCCTACGAAATGATTACCGCTAGATATAATGATGGTTTCCCTTTCACCCGCTAGTGGGAACTACGGCAGTTAGAATCGTTAGGCAAATATGAATCGACGAAGTCGCTAGTATAAGGGTAAAATCCTACAATGAAGAAGACTTCCAGGCTCGGCTAGGGCAGTTTAGCCGCCTATTTTTTTTCGAATTTCTAATTTTTATCACTGATCTCTCAATACAAATTTAGCACGGTGACACCCTAATTTCAAGTTCGATATGTGTTCTACAACAAATTAAGATCATCATACTCAACTTCGAGGAAAATGGGATGCGTTTTAATTTTCAAAGCAAATTAACCGCAGTTGTAGTTATTTCGGGATATCCCACCCTCTAGTGGCATTTACTATTGACCATCCCCCACCTGCCCGTTCTGTCATTCAGTGGGACACTTACGCATAACCTGGGGCCTCGTGATAAGCGGAGTGGAGTCGAGCACCAGAATGAAATGCCACCGGAGCTTAAAGAGCTCTAGCCTGACCTTGATCTGGGTTAACAAGGCTTGGCTCAAGGTCACGAGTAATGGCATCGGCAGGCGGTGGGCGAGGGAGGGGGAGGGAGTAGAGTAGTGGGGAATAGTCTCGTCTTTAACGATGGGCTAGGAGCTTTTCTGAACGAGCGAGTGGTCAACACTGTCTATAGAGGGTATTTATATAGAACTGCATTGAGAATCGTATAAATAGACATTATTATATACCCATGCAGTATATTTGTATAATTACGTACTGCTGCTCCATGTGCAGTATATATTTTGTGGAGATATCTCTATCGTTCCTCGTTGTTCTTTGCATCAAATGCTACTTTGCATATACTTCTTAGATCTCAATGTGGTAATGCTACTATAGAGAAAGCCATTTAAGGTTAAGGGTCTCTATGTGATTCACACGGCTTAAGCTTGTGAATTATCGATTCGTACATGAAGAACCTTTTCTGTATGCCAAGGAGATCTAGGGAATATGTGAGTCAACTTTATTCAAAACCTACGGACGACCTTATAGATGGATAAGACTGTCTTAATTAGCGAACGACCTTAAATATTATTAAACAATGACCCTTGTACGAGTTAGAAATATTGGTTCGAGCCGCTGAGTAATTCACGTGGCTTCGCCTTGTGAATGATTGCGCGATTAAAACTTGATTGCATACGAGTTCTGACGCTAAACTGTCATAGGTTTCTTCTATACTATTATATACCTATGGCCGTATGACATACACATACTGTTCGCTGCTACCCATGACGTATTTATGGCCGTACGTCACAGTGTGAGGTACGGGGTATGACATCACAAAATTAGCTGAAATTTGCCATTTTTTAGGTATATAATAATACAAAACGTGGTTCCTGTCTTAGTACGTCAAAATACTTGGTAAAATTATTGATCAAATGCATCCCTCTGCCTTTGTCATCGGGATGTATCTCATCAATACGTATTTTGGACGTACTATGATAGATGACACAGAACATAGACCAGTAATGAGATCAGTGCAGGAATGAATGTGGGCATGGCTAGTTGGTTCTGGAATCTTTTAGACCAGATCGTTGCTAGCACTGCACGAAAACCATCATTTTACATATGAATGCGCCCTGCGTATATAAGTAGGTATTTTGCGTCTACGAGATCGTCTTAGTCCCCGTGTGTATACACCTCATCTGTGGGCGTATATATAAGCGTCCAGTGAACAGGGCTTCACTGAGAGCGGGCGGGGGGAGGTGGCAGGGGTGGGGGGGGGGGGGGGGGTTCAGGGGGAGGGTATCCTACTGAGGACACCTGTACTTCTACCAACATGGGAGGGCGCGGGGGCAGAGGGTATTTTCTCTCATATACGTCGGGTGTGAAATACAGCCAAGACGCGTCTGTCGTATATAAGGCCTGGGTGTATATAAATGAAAACAAGTCAATATTCAGCCAATACATGCACTTCCGTTATGGCGTATATATGAATAAAACGGTGGTTTTCGCGCAGTGTAGGTAGTAGATCAAGTACTTTATGTATTGCTGAGTATAGTAGAACTATACCTATTATCCATGGTATAAAAAGTACCCATTGAGAATACATCAAATATGTGGTATACGGCCTCAAAGCCACTGGATGTAGGAAAATATTCCCTTTGTACTATAGAGCGCAAAAAAGTCCTAATGTTATACCCTTTAATATAGGCATTCTGGGTTGAATCTATTTGAGAATATATATGAATAATAAATTTAAAAAACCCGATGGTTTTGAAGGCAGGTGGATATGTCAATCACTTCAAATTACTTCGCGTCAACCTCTCGTGGTTTACGGCCGCCTTTCTACAAAATCATCGATTATTGTCTATGTATTACCGAGTAGAACTATATCTATAACCAGGTACCATATAGAAATATAATGTGTGATAGAGAATTTAACATAGTAGAACTACATGTATTTGTTTCACCGGGTGCCATATGGTAGAACTATCTATCACATACGCATGACATTATATCTTACTTTTCTAAGCAAAATGAATCGGGAACACTATCATATCACATGATAAAGCACCCATACTATGAGCCCAGACAACAATATGCCCGTCCTCTAGCGTATAGTGTCCGTCCTTAAGTTCAATCAATGCAAATTCAATTCTCCCATATGCTCCACGGACCATATGCTTCGGAGATGAAGCCAGATATTCTCACAAAAACCTGAGCGAGTCAACTTTAGGCAAACCTTGGCTGCTCGTAAACTTTAAAGGCATATCTTACAATTCACGGTGGTGCCACCTGGTGACTTTTTGATATTGTTGATTATTAAACTAAACTGGTTCCTTGTGATTTATTCTGATACAACATGACTAAATTCAGTGTTCTTGCCAATCTATCTGAACTCAATATGTAAAAGAGGGCAATTTACATTTAATTGATTTGTATAGGGAATATACTAAAAAATTTAGTTTTTTTCTATTCTTTCAAAAAACAAGGATGGTGAACTATCATCTTTAAGATATAAATTTATCCTACCCCTAATAAAAAACGCCACAGGCTTAACATGGGATTTGTTTATTTCACGGGTGTGAAATAAAGTGTTGTTTATCCCACTACTTTCTGATACTGAAAAAATATGGAAATGGGGTAGGATAAAATCGAGACGCCACTCGTTTGAATTTGAGCTTATTTATGCCACTCATTGTGTTGGCTCCGTAATGTCACTCGTCTTCAACTCTTGAAATTATGAAGCCAACAAAATGCGTGGCATAAATAAACTCAGACTCAAACTCGTGACGTTTCTTGATAGTATAGTGCTACACATTTGCTATATTCTGTGAACATTTAAAAAAATTACATTATAATTGCAACATCTTAGAGTTTCTATATACATGGTGTATTCTATTTATCATGGCATAAGAAATGTACTGGAAAAAAACATGGTTTTCTTAAATTCTCTCAAAAACAAGGATGGTTTTCTCTGAATCTTAAAACCTAAATATGTTGTACTACATATATCGTATATTCTGTGAACGTTTGAGGAAACTGACATTGGTTTTACCACGTGGAAAATAACCTTTTGGAATTTCTAGTCTATTATAAAGTTATGATGATATTGATCCTAAATCAAAAACGAGCACTGTGAACCTCGATTTTAAAGTTAGATTTGTGTTATACAACACTTAAAGGCATATCGTACAATTTACCTTGAAAATTAAAACCCATGTTATTTTCCTGAATCGTGAATATGATGATCTTCAAGTGTTATGGAACACATATCTAACTTTAAAATCGAGGGTCACCGTGCCCGTTTTTGATTTAGATATCAATGTTATGATAATTTTATAATAGAATATATAGAAATTCTGAAATGTTGTTTTTCACATATCAAGGGGAAAAGCGCCAAATCCGTAGCTAATACATGGTCCCAACAATTCAAATACGTAGAAGAAACGCCGATTTTTACGCCAGTGTGACTGGGGCATCACGCTTCTGTACGTATTGTGGCTTTTTTTTTTTCTTTTTTTTTTTAAATTTCAAAATGCGTAGAAGAACGTAGACGTGCGTACACGGAAAAACGCCAGTGTGACTGGGGCATTAAGCAAACCAAACGGATACGTTCCAAATCCGTAGCTAATACGTACTCCCCACCAATTGAAATGCGTAGAAGAAACGCTGAAATGTACGCCAGTGTGACTGGGGCATGACTGGGGCATAAGATGCACCATCACGATACATTACATACGAACAAGTAAAATGACCAACATTTCAAAGACCAAATTGCCCGATATGCCTTTAAGACAAAAAGTCGTCTGGCTTACTGGTGTAGACGACAAAGCGTCTCACGGGCGTCCCACCAGGTGTCTCTCGTCACTGGCCACACGGGGGCGCTGCTACAATAGCGTCTGATGAAGATAGAACGCTACCGTCTGCCCGGAAGTGACATCATGCGTCACGTGGGAGCGCGCATGGCGGTCGTTATGGCAGACTGTCGGCGGTGGGACTGGGCTCCATAGGTCATGGTGAACGTGTCTCTGCGGGGAGAGTGATGGTGAAAGTGGGTGTGCTGGGAGAGTGAAGGTGAAAGTGTCTGTGCTGCGAGAGTGAAGGTGAAAGTGGGTGTGCTGGGAGAGTGAAGGTGAAAGTGGGTGTGCTGGGAGAGTGAAGGTGAAAGTGGGTGTGCTGGGAGAGTGAAGGTGAAAGTGGGTGTGCTGGGAGAGTGAAGGTGAAAGTGGGTGTGCTGGGAGAGTGAAGGTGAAAATGGGTGTGCTGGGAGAGTGATTCTCCTACGGCGTCGGGCCGTTGTTACAGAACGAAGAAACTTCAACATCCATCCCTATAGTCTCAGAGAGTGCGTTTCCTCATACTATCATCATCCATTTCGCACCCCTCTCATAAGATCTCACACTCTCTAAGTGGTATTCTGTACTCTCGCTACGCTCTATAGGAGAGAAATCCTTAAACGAACCAGGCTCAGAGCCTTGAGAATCCACTGGCCTGCCTCCCGTGCTAAAGACGTACATCAATGCAACCCAAAGATTCCTATAATCTCAATGATGCCACCTAGCGGGAAAACTGTGTGCCATCTTCAAGGCTCTAAGCCTAGTTCGTTAAGAAATCTTCTCCCATAGAGCGCAGTGAGAACCTTGTACAGAATACCACTTAGAGAGTGTGAGATCATATTAGAGGGGTGCCATTTCCATATCCATTGATGTATCTTCATCATGTGATTTCTATTTCTAACATCCCTGTCCTCCTTAGAAGACAAGCCTCCTCACCCCAATTAGTATCCTATTTCAGGAACGGAGTCAAACATGATAGAACACATCTCCAAAGTCTCACAAAACGCCGCCATTGAACTCGAAATCGCTTTTCTCTCGTCGTCACGTGACCAAACAGAGGCGAGATCTCGCGGGCGGTGCCCACGTGATAGGTCGGCGAGACTTGCCGCGAGAGTTGACATTTAAGCGACTTCCGGGTGGGGTTTATTTTTAGTAGCTTCACTTGGGGACCTTAATGAAGAAGTGTCATCGCTGAAATGTTGGGTGGAATTATTTTCCCATCTCTGTTTTCCCGGGAGTGTGGGTCCATGTGACAGACTGTCTGTACACTGGGGCTTTGTCGGGTGTCTGATATTAATTAGATGAGTATTCCTGGGTTGTTGTTTTATCATCAGAAAAGAAATTGACCTTTTTGCTATGCTGCATAGCACCAAATACACACCCTGAAATATGCCGCTGCATTTTCACCCCTGTAGAACGCTGGCACTTTTCACAATATCCACAGTGACGTCATTATATAACACCTCCATTGTAATCCAAAATTATTAGGATGATTTAAAATAGTAACAATATTACCTGAGATATGGTTTTACATAGCTCGGAAATAAATCATCGAAATATTTGCATTGTTTCAATAAAAGATAGCAGTTACTTTAATTTCTAGCTACTTCCGTTGGGGACCTTAATGAAGCAGTGTCATCGCTGAAATGTTGGGTGGAATGATTTTCCCATCTCCATTTTCCCGGGAGTGTGGGTCCATGTGACTGACTGTTTGTAGACTGGGGCTTTGTCGGGTGTCTGATATTAATTAGATGAGTATTTCTGGGTTGTTGTTTTATCTTCAGAAAAGAAATTGACATTTTCGCTATGCAGCATAGCACCAAATACTCACCCTAAAATATGCAGTACCATTTTCACCCCTGTAGTATGCTGGCCCTTCTCACAATATCCATAGTGACGTTATTATATCACACTTCCATGGTAATCCAAAATAATTAGGATGATATAAAGTAGTTATGATATTAACAAATATAGCTTTACATAGTTTGGAAAAATACTATCAAAATATTTGCATCAGTTCAATAAAAAATAGCAATTACTTAAATTTCTAGTAGCTTCACTTGAGGACCTTAATGAAGTAATATTTTTCCCATCTCTGTTTTCCCGGGATTGTGGGTCCATGTGACAGACTGTTTTTAGACTGGGGCTTTGTCGGGTGTCTGATATTAATTAGATGAGTATTTCTGGGTTGTTGTTTTATCTTAGAAAAAAATTGACATTTTCGCTATGCAGCATAGCACCAAATACACACCCTGAAATACGCCACTGCAGTACCATTGTCATCCCCTGTAGATCTAGAACGCTGGCGCTTTTCACAATATCCACAGTGACGTGATTATATCACACCTTCATGGTAATACAAAATAATTAGGATGTTATATAGCAATAATTATATTAACTAAGATATAGTTTTACATATTTTGGAAAACATATTATCAAAATATTTGCATTATTTCATTAAAAAGAGCAATTATTTAAATTTCGGAAATGATGCCTTAAGGCATACTACACTCGGGAATACCTCCAGGCATCATAGCGTACCGTTATTATGTTTCGTATTGACTTGTTTAGACTATGTCATAGAAGAACGCCAATATTGTGGTGGTGAATTTGCATTTTCTCCTAAAACTTCTCCTGCATAAATAAAAAACAAAAACAAGAAGTAGCGTGTGACGTTACCATGTCCCTATCCAGATGGTGACCATCGCTGTCAGTCTAAAGGGGGTGTTCCACTTCACCGACGGTAGCCGATTCCGTAGCCAGACAATCGCCGATTATTACCGGATGCCCTAGAATTTCTCAAATTTTTGAAAATGGTCATTTATTAAACTATCATTATCAGAATTAAATGAATTACAATATGTGAGCTTCCTCTTAAGGGCCCAGGAACAATTGATCGGGTGAGAAATCGGCCTGGTGGATTGTGCCCTTAACCTGACACCGTAGATGATACTCCAGGAGGTCATAACAGGGTCACTTCAACCTACATATATCATAAATCTGAAGTCTCGCGAGAGTCGTTACGAATAGCGTCAGGAACGAGAGAGCGCGAGACCCCGCTGAGACATGGCTGAGTCTGGTGACGGTTGCCATGGAAACGGACAGTCTGGCAGACGACAATTATCAGTGAGAAGAGATGAACTGGTCATGTCTGTGTGGCATGTGTGGCAGTATTATTAAAGATATATGGGAAGATTTGGCCTGAAAATTAAAACCCATGTCATTCTGGGGATAGAACGACAAACGTACATAAATGTTCCGAAATCGGTAGATCGGCATTGGCCTTAATCAGTAGATGGGCATCGGGCTTCAGTGGGAATGCCTGGAATTTTAAAGCTCGGAGGACAGACTGAGTGGTGTTTGACCAAGCGATGGCCTTAATTGAACAATACACCGCTATGCGCGCTGAATGGTAACTCATCTATTACTGGTAGCACCGGACGTTGAAGCCAAACCATTAAAAGCATATAAGCGTAAGCAATTACATATGATTTATCAATACAGTAAAACACAGGTATGGCATATATATTTGAAGCATTTATTTCATTCGATAATACACTATCTTTCACCCAATAAACATGCCTTTTTACCTATAATCATTAAAAATAATAAAAGGTTATCACAATGATTTGACATTGAAGCTGGATTTTGATTATGATGGTTTTGTGGTTGTAGGAGATAAACAAACCTGAACTGCTCGATGTGTTCTATCTAGACAATGTTACATCTCAGTTTGGTAATTCATCTTGATATGGGGAACTCACCATAAAATAAGGGTATACTGGCTATGGCATACAGCAACATAGATAATCAATACGTTTTGATAGTGCCTATGTTTATTAAAAGTCTCTTATATATGTGTGTAGTGCAGAAACAATACCATTATACTATGCACGAATGTCTCAGACTTACTGACCAGCTGCACAGATTTCATTCTGTACACTGTACAAGAACTATTAGTTTGTGCACATGACTTGCTTTAAAGTGGTGTTTTAATGATTTCAAGGTTTTTGATAATACGGAGACATAGTGAGTGTGACTGAATCCAATCTGTGATAGCAGATATTCCTATATCAATAATTGATAAACCTTCAACAATTCGAAACAGATTTCATTCAGGCACACTGACCATTCGAGTAGTTGACGTAATAGATAAACATGTTTTGGGATCTTATTTCTCATATTGAGAGTATCCATAGTGACAGGGTGATTTGTGATGTACATGTTTGCTTATCGTATGAGCTACCGGTGTTCCCGTTATGTCTGAGTTTCCATGGCCTCAGACAATGGCCACAAAATTGTGCCGGTAATATTTGTTAGTGCTGCTGACATGGAAGCCCTATGAATTATGCATGTTTGGAGGACAGCCTCATTTTGTGACACTTCCCGATCGTTTGTCCGTACATAATGGGAACATTAACGACCAGATTTTCTGATACAGCGCTACTCTATGTGCTAGATACGAATATGAATAGAGCGTTATAACCCGGCGTTTACACTAGACGATTATGGGCAACGACACCTGAAGTTAGCACCTGAAGATGCCTGGAGCCATTGCCATGTAGGGCCTGGAGATGCCTGGAGGCATTGCCATGTAGGGCCTGAAGATGCCTGGAGGCATTACCATGTTGGGTCTGAAGATGCCTCCAGGTATTGCCATGTAGGGCCTAAGGATGCCTGAAGGCATTGCCATGTAGGGCCTGGAGATGCCTGGAGGCATTGTCATATTGAGCCTGAAGGTGCCTGGAGGCATTGCCATGTAGGGTCTGAAGATGTCTGTAGGTATTTCTATGTAGGGCCTGAAGATGTCTGGAGGCATTGCCATGTAGGGCCTGAAGATGCCCTATGACATTGCCGAAGATATCTCGAGCATTTTTGATAAGTTATCTCCAATGAAAAATATGTGCAAATATAGATGATTAATCATATATTTTCATGATTTTGTCATAACATAAAAAAACAATTTTATTGATCCTAATCACTCTGGCATAGAATGTTGTAAGCCAGGAACCCCTGAGTTCGTTGGTTTTAATTGTAAACTGTATGACATCGGTGCACATTGAGCACTCTAGAGGGGCACTTAACAATACTGTTCAGGACTAGCGTGTAATACAAATTGCTGGACAGAATGAGTTAAACGTCCATCATAAAACTAGTAATTATGGCCCAGAAGTTAATATTGTGTATTTATCTGATTGCTGGGAGGCTGGGGAACGGTCGTAATTGGTTCTCGGTATTGCTCGTTGATTGATTATTATTCAAATGAAAACAGTGATGATGATTTTATTGATTGTGACCATGTGTGCATTAGTAACTTAATTATTTATCAGAATTTCTGATTTTATGAAAATATCTGGATGAAATATTTTTTGTATCTGATAAACCGGACAAAATGTTAAATTTACTCATGTAGAAATAGAATAAATCCCAAAACACCAGTATCAAATAATAATTGACATTATTCTAAAATCACCAGGTGGCGCCACTGTGAATCAAAGGATATGCCTTTAAGTCTATGGAGATGTAGAAAAAGCTGAAGTCGGTCATGGTATCTATACACGCCTAGTTTCTGTGAATCGGTATATATATAGGTGCAATAAAGTGGGTCAGTGTTAACCCTTTCTAGCCGGGTGGTGCCTGGAGGATACAACTCGTGTGTATTTCAAAATGGCTTCAAGAGTAAGAAATATCATACTCCAAGCATAGGTCCAGATCACATAAAAGCTCCGCAGGGAGAGTCACTGACACCTACAGGTAGTGGTCTAAGGTGCCCGATTTGGAAAAAAAATCCCTCACCGTGGGTGAGTGATTCTGATACACATTGTTCTACACGCGGCGCGAAATAAAAAGAGAATATTGAGTTTTGGAAAATAAAATTTTATTTTTGTGTGTAAAATTTTATGAGATACATTTTAATAATTATAGACGTTTGAGACTATTAAAATGGTAGACATTGATAAATTGATTGATTAAAAATAGATATTTGTAATAAAATGCGATGAGCGAATAGCGAATGGAATGAAAAGGATGTGGGTGGGTGGGAAATAAATATGTGCAGTGTGCGTTGTATGAGCAGCGATGCGAGAGTGAGGGGTGTCAGTGCGGGCCGTGTGTGAGCGGTGGTAGGTGCAGTGTATGTTTGTTTGTGAGTATTTCGTACTGCGGAGCTCAATGACCCGCCAGAGGACACAACCTCTGCCGAACCAATATTAACATCATATCCTTCGGCAGATCATTTACAAAGAAAAAAATATCAAATATAGTTTCCTAATAGTCAAGACAACTTCAAGATGTTGTAACCAATGAATTAATGTGATGATATGGGGTTTTGACCCGAACGGAGGTAACGTAGTGTAGCTCTTGCGGCAAGTGTACGACGAGCTTAGCCTTGACACTTTACCCCTCTCATAAGATCTTACAATCTCTAAGTCGCAATCTGTACAAGATTCTCACTGCGCTCTATGGGAGAAGAATTCTTAACGGACTAGGCTTAGAGTCTTGAGAATCCACTGGCACACAGTATTCCCGCTAGGTGGCATTAATGAGATTATTGCACTCTTTGAGTTGCATTGATGTACATCTTAAGCTCAGGAGGCAGGCCAGTGTATTCTCAAGGCTCTAAGCCTAGGTCATTAAGAATGCTTCTCCTATAGAGCATAGTGAGAGTACAGAATACGACTTAGAGAGTGTGAGATCTCATAGGAGGGGTGCACCCAGGCGCCCGGTGTAGTGCTAAAATCGGTTTCCCTGCCAAAAATGGTAATTATCGCCCACCCAATACGCGAATGCGTCTGCACACGCTATTTCGGTCAGATTTCACGGACTATCGGACGTAATACTATATATTGATGTGATTTTAATGTAAATAAATGAAAAGAGTAGTATTTAGACATGATAATTACATGTCGTGATATATGCATAATTTCAGCAATTTTAATCACTGCGCATGTTCACGCATGCGCAAAAGACAATAGTGAGCCATAATTACCACTTATGGCAGGGTAACCAATTTAGGCACCACACCATATTGGACGTTAAACTACCCAGACAATAACCCCAGCTTCCTAGAATATCTGATAAATCCTGAGCCTGCTCCTGAGCAGCTCCCATATTAAAGGCCCTGAGCAGCTCAAGTGGAAAGGGTTAATCCACTTATCTCGGTGTCAACGTGAGACAGTTCACCTCCCGACCGAGTGCTACCTGCCGTGAGGCTGTGAGTGTTACAGGTACGCTGTGAGTGTTACAGGTACGCTGTGAGTGTTACAGGTACATGGGACGTCTACAGGTAACTCAGTAGTGAATACCTGGTGTGTTAGGCATGCACTGTACCCAGGTGAAAGAGAAACCCTAAGACACACCCATAAACCGAGCCAGCTGAATGCAATCCCGCAGTACACTAGAACAATGGCGGCTGTTACCCATGATGCACCATAAGAATGTTTGTATTACCTGGCCTAATATGTGACAATCGTATCAAAGTAAAGGCCCATTTCCATTGGCCGCAAAAATGTTGTGAGTTCTCTGGAAAGCCCATTTTCATTTTGTGTCAGCCATGATAAAGGGCCGTTGGTGGTTCTTGACTGTAGATCGGTGACGGCCAATGAAAAAGGGCTTTTAAGGCCCATTTCCATTGGCCGATTTCCCGTCACCGATCTACAGTCAGGAACCACTGACGGACTTTTGACACTGTGGACCCAATATCGGTCAATGGAAACAACCAAGGTTGTGAAATGCCCTACGACTTTTTCTGCTTAGATTATGCGATGTGGCACCAACCACTATTGAGTGAAAGCTAGGTCACTGGGTGAAATCTACTACCCTCAGTGATTTTTCTATACTGACGCAGTCAGTGGCACCACCGATAGACTTTTTGTGTAACTCAAAAAGTCTAAGCAATCTTCGTCGGCCAATGGAAACGGGCCTATAGGAGAACTCAAAATATCTACACTGCTTCCGTTGCCCAATGAAAATGGGCCTTAGGAAGAGTGTTTGTAAAACTGAATAGATGTTTTGAGTTCCCCCTTAAACTCTGTTTCCACTCACGGATTTTGCGTCCTTCGGTGGTTCCTGACTGCAGATCGGTCACGGGAAATTGGCCAATGGAAACAGGCCTTTAGGGGAACTTCTAAGCTCTTTTCGTCGGCCAACGGAAACGTGCTTTGAGCGAGCTCAAAAACTGTCATTCTGTTACCAACATTTTTTTAGATTTCACATAATAAAACCCATGTCATTTTCATTAAGAATTCGCAGAATATAGGAAATGTGTAGTACTGTACATTCAAACACTAAAAACTATAAAAACTATAAGTCAGCGTCTTTCTTCATTGATATAATTGACGAAAAACCATATTTTCCAGTACATTTCCTACATAAATCTATTCAATGAAATAGGCATATTTTACAGATTTAATTTGGTCAAAGTATACGAACCATGATATTTCGGAGACTTTGTTTTATAGTCAGTCAAAAAGAACAAGTTTTAACTGATAATTGGCAATATGCGAAAATCAAAGTCGCCACTGTGAATTGTGGGATATGCCTTTGGAGGCATATCCCACAATTTGGCATGAAAATTTTAACAAATTTAATATGATTATCTCACTTACTTAACTTAAAAATCAGGGGTAACCGTGCTACTTCAGATTTTATTATCAAGTGAATGTAAATTGGCCTACTTTACATATCAAGATCGGATAAATTGGTCCAAAACAATAAATGTACGCTTTTAGAATTAGAATGAATCACAAGGAACAAGTTTTGATGGATAATTGATAACATTTGAAAATCACCAGGTGAATTATAGGATATGGGTTTAAAGGCATATCCTACAATTCACAGTGGCGCCATCTGGTGTTCTTAAAATAATGTCAATTATTAGTCAAAACTGTTTTTTGGGGATTCATTCTAATTCTACATTAGTAAATATAACATTTTGTCCAGTTTATCGAATCTTGATCAGTAAAGTAGGCCAATTTACATTTGCTAGATTTACATAGGAAATGTACTGAAAAATAGGGTTTTCTTCAATTCTTTCCAAAATTAAGGACGGGTACATATGGTTTTTAAAACCTAAATAAGTAATACTATATGTGTATTATATTCTGTGAAAGTTTGAGGAAAATGACATGTGAAAAAATACTTTTTACAATTTCCGTATATTCTAATTTAAAGTTATCATATTATTGATCTATAAATCAAAAACTAACATGGTAACCCGCATTTTTCAGTTAGATATATGTTCCAGAACACTTAGAGATCATCATATTAACCTTTTCAGGGAAATGACATAGGATTTAATTTTCAAGCCAAATTGTCAGATATGCCTTTAACAGTCCAATATCTAAACTGCCGCCAGATTATCCCAGCTAAAACCCCCTAACCGTACCCTCCACTCCGAGCTAAATCTCGCTAGCTGCCTCGGGTTGTCGCTCCAGGTAGGATATGACCTGGGCTCTGCTGATTGGATAGCAGCAGTCACGTGACTAGGGTTTGATGGGTCACGTGGGTTAATGGCGCCGTTCCCAGGGTTCCCTACTGGAGGTGGTGCCCGCTTCAAACGCCCGTCTCCCGCCCCCCTACTCCACGTTAGTCTATTCGGCAGTGTGTGAAACACGGGCAAGCGATAGGCCTGTCTTTATCCCTTCAGTCCTTACGATGCCTCAAGGCATTGCTGTATAGGACCTGAAGATGCCAGGATACATTGCCTTGTGGGCCCTGAAGATGCCAGGAGGGATAGGCATGTAGGGCCTGAAGATGCCTGTAGGGATAGTCATGTAGGGCCTGAAGATGCCTGTAGGGATAGTCATGTAGGGCCTGAAGATGCCTGTAGGGATAGTCATGTAGGGCCTGAAGATGCCTGTAGGGATAGGCATGTAGGGCCTGAAGATGCCTGTAGGGATAGGCATGTAGGGCCTGAAGATGCCTGTAGGGATAGGCATGTAGGGCCTGAAGATGACAGGAGGGATAGGCATGTAGGGCCTGAAGATGACAGGAGGGATAGGCATGTAGGGCCTGAAGATGTCTGGAGGGATAGTCATGTAGGGCCTGAAGATGACAGGAGGGATAGGCATGTAGGGCCTGAAGATGTCTGGAGGGATAGGCATGTAGGGCCTGAAGATGTCTGGAGGGATAGGCATGTAGGGCCTGAAGATGTCTGGAGGGATAGGCATGTAGGGCCTGAAGATGACAGGAGGGATAGGCATGTAGGGCCTGAAGATGACAGGAGGGATAGGCATGTAGGGCCTGAAGATGTCTGGAGGGATAGGCATGTAGGGCCTGAAGATGACAGGAGGGATAGGCATGTAGGGCCTGAAGATGACAGGAGGGATGGGCATGTAGGGCCTGCAGATGTCTGGAGGGATAGGCATGTAGGGCCTGAAGATGTCTGGAAGTATTTCCCTGTAGGTCATGAAGATGTCTCCAGGCATTGCCATGTAGGGCCTGAAGATGCCTCTAGACTTTGCTGTTTAGGGCCTGAAGATGCTTGGAGGCACTATAATGTAGGGCCTGAAGATGCCTGGATACATTGCTTTGTGGGGACTGAAGATGCCTCAAGTCATTGCCATGTTCGGCCTGATGATGCCCCAATCATTTTATACGGCACTCCATCAAATAGAGTCACTCAATGTGAAGCCTATGAAATTTTTTAGCATGGGCCACAGGCAATTAGGTGGAATCATCAAAAAAAATAACAGTGGTCCATGCTGAAAGTCTATATATAACCACTCCATAACCAAGGCAGCGTATATGCTCGGGGACCATGCTGAAAATTTATAAACTCTCCCCCTAACCACGGCCTTTTATATGCGTTTGTGACCCGCACTGAAAGTCCATCACTGCACGAATACCACCGTTTTATTCATCTATACGCCATCACGGAAGTGCATGTATTGGCTGAATATTGACTTGTTTTCATTTATATACGCCCAGGCCTTATATATGACAGATGCGTCTTGGCTGTATTTCACACCCGGCGTATATGAGAGAAAATACCCTCTGCCCCCGCCCCCTCTCGCTCCTTTGTGTTGGTAGAAGTACAGGTGTCCTCAGTAGGAAGCCCTCCCCCCCCCCCCCCCGCCACACCCCGCCACCTCCCCCCGCCCGCTCTCAGTGAAGCCCTGTTCACAGGACGCTTATATATACGCCCACAGGTGAGGTGTATACACATGGGGATTAAGACGACCTTGTAGACGCAAAATACCTACTGATATACGCCCGGCGCATTCATATGTAAAATGATGGTTTTCGTGCAGTGCATATAACCTCTCCCTAGCCTT
The DNA here is from genome assembly GCA_950022655.1 of Alentia gelatinosa. Lineage (NCBI taxonomy): Eukaryota > Metazoa > Annelida > Polychaeta > Phyllodocida > Polynoidae > Alentia > Alentia gelatinosa. Next base: position 55,824,342 of record OX465589.1, on the reverse strand, counting down.
TGCAGCGTATATGAGTGTGGGGCCCTTGCTGAAAGACTATATAACCTAAGTCTATGTAACCTGTTCCAACCCTAGGCAGCGTATATATGTGCATGTGACCCACGCTGAAAGTCGTAACAACCTCTCCTACCCTGGACAACATATAATGGTTTGTTTCCTATTCTGAAAGTCTATATGACCCCTCCCAAACATCTTGAGGCAGCGTATATGAGCGAGTATCCCACGCTCAATAAACCTATTATGAGCCTGGCGGTAAACGTTGCGTTTCGAACACACCCGGCTCAGCACAAGATTGTCACCAACACCACAGGCCGGCACCAGCGAAACACAAACTGCAGGACGGGCGGGAAACCAGCAGCCAGCGTCCGCCAGCGCCAGCGCCACCCCACGGCAGCACCAGGCACTACACCACCACCCTCCCTCCTACCACCGCCACCACTTTACGGGACTGTCATCATAGCTCGGACCAGCTGTTCTAGAGCTACGACGTGAGCACAGCCGCTTCTCCAGCAAGGGTAAGCGTGGGAAAAATACTCTCCAGGAAGGGTAAGCGTGGGAAAATACTCTCCTCCAAGGGTGAGCGTGGGAAAATGTTCTTCATTTAGCTGCTGGAGGATAATGGTGTGTGAGTGAAGGACGGGGTGGGTTCTCACAGTCTCACTGGAGGAGGTGTGTGTACAGGAGGAGGAGCTGGTGCCAAACCCTGGAGGAATATACACCTGGCGTCACCTGGTGCTGGGATCTTCAGTTAGACGCTAGGCTACGCCCTGGAGGATACAACCACCTCGGCCCCAGACAAGGTGCCACCCCTGTCTCCACTCTGTCTCAACCCTGGAGAGGCTGGGGTTGTTTAATCTGTGACAGGCCCACGGACATCAAACTCAGGTCATTCTCTTCTGTTTAGGTTCTCAAAGCTGGATTATTTACAAGGAAATATCCATAGTTTGATACATTGACGATAAAGCCAGACTTTATTGTCACTTTGTCAACATTTTCTTCCGGGAAAATCGCTGAAATCGGCGAAAATCGGGACCCGATTTTCAGGATGTGAGAAGATTTCTTCCACTTTATTTTCACTTTACTGAAGATACACACAAAAGGAGAACTGCATGGAAAAGTCGATCTGAGATTATTGGATAACACAATCTTCAAGCATAGATCCAAGTGTCATAAAGAATCTGCAAGGAGAGTGACTGAAACACTTACAACTCTATGATTTGAACTCAAATCGGCCGCGGATCTCACTACCCCAGAGCGAACGTGGTGTAGCGGCAAGTCACTGCTCTGGTGGCCAGTGTATCTCACCACGCACTGACGCCAGCGATGCAGTGTGAAGTTCTATAGACGACCTGCCGAAGACACTGCGTAAAAAACACACTGACATAGATCCATCGCAGAATGTCGTTGGGTCCCCTGGAGCTCAACTGTTACTAGGTGAAAGGAGGGGAAACTGTGACCCTAACACCCTGGAGTGAGTGGCAGAGACATCCAGCCCCCACACCCACACTGGAGTGGTATATGTGTGATGTATGCATAGGACGTCCTACTCATGGAGGGACTTATATGTACAGAGCACCTGCAGGAAAAACATCTGTTCTGTCCAGGTTCCTGTGTACACTGAATGGCACTGGAGGAGGAATATGTATTAAAAAGCACGACGTATCTCTGTGGAAGGATCATTGAAAGGCTTATAACCTGGAGGAGAGGTATAGATACCTCTGAGATGTGTGTATCTTATAGGGCTATACATAGACGTTTTATATATGTATTATATTGAAGGCTTATGTATGTGCCGTATATTTAAGACACATACATAAAACTAGTGCGTAATTCGCTAGCATATATTGGAACGTACCTCTTATATATGTGTCTTATATAAACTTCATATATATATATATATATATATGCATATATATATATATGCATGTTATATACACACACATATATACAACACTATATTGTACTATATTATCGTAAAACCGGATGAGTTTTAATCTGGGCTCCTGTATGCGACGACTGGAATTTGGCGTAGTGATATCACGAGGCAGACGGTGGGGAGTTAGCGCAGTGGTTAAGAGCTCTGGGGGTATGTAGACGTTAGGGCCCAGCACCCGAAAGGCGGGACGTTAGGGCCCACTGATCGGGACGTTAGGGCCCACCTAAAGCCAAGCTAGGGTTAGGGTTAGGTTTAGGGTTGGGGTAAGGGTTAGAAATAGGGTTAGTGTTAGTATAGGGTTCGGGATAGGGTTAGGGTTAGGGATAGGGTTAGGGATAGGGTTAGGATAGGGTTAGGGATAGGGATACTTACTTATATTTACTACTAAATATAGTATTTATTCACAGTTGAGATGCTTGAGTAGGGAAGATTTAAAATGGGTTGAGTTCCTTACGGGTCGAGTTTTTTACGGGTCAAGTTCTCCAGTATTCAAACATTAACCAATTATGCAAAATAAGGTGGGCCCTAACGTCTATTTATGCCACATCTCCCTCCCAGCACCACAGGTGCGACCGCGGCATCGCGGTGCGGCCGAGGCGCGACTGAGGCTTTCACACCCCCGGTGTCGGGTGGGCCCTAACGTCCCGAATTTAAGGTGGTGGGCCCTAATGTCCTACAACCGCTCTGGGACATGGTTAATGATCTAGGGTCGTATATGAAGGCCCTTTTCTGTAACTCTTCAAAAGGTTATGTTTAATAATATCTAAGTCTATTCGCTAAGATAGTCTCGGCCGTCCATAAGGTCGTTCACAAGTGTTGAATGAAGTTCACCCACATCGTTCCTGGGTCTCTAGGGCATACTGAACATTGTCTACCAGTATGATCCTAGATTATTAAACTGCAGCCATTTTCTCCTTTATCTCAAGCAATAGTGAGTATATTGCATTCTGTTCACTGTGATAGTGAGAACAGAGCAGGAAACCGTGTCTCAGGGGCTTAGAGGTGTGCCCAGCTGACCATGACCAATCACTCGAGACCGAAATACCTCATTGACCCACTGTTACTTTATATGTTTTTATCCTAGACTCAGGCAGTTAGGGAAATGACAAGTTGACTGGGTGCAGGTGGGTTACAGAAAACTATCCATAGGCTAAATCTAACTCAAACCTTATAATTGTTATTCATTCATAGTTGCATGCTCATTCATCTGTGATGAACATACTTTTGATTCCTAGTATGTTTTCTAAGTGGAAGTTCTTGATTCTCAGTAACGGGGCGTGTTCTTGTCTGGTTCCATGATTGGTCTAGTCTTTTAGTTTTTTTAAAGATTTTTGACTGAAAGGTTCATGTACAAAGTTTTGATGATTTTCAACTGTCAGGACAACAATACCATACACTGAGGTTAACTTTATAGTTGGGCGGTATTACTACGCAAGGTGAAGCCGAGAGCAGTAATACGTGATCTTGCCGGAGTGCAATGAACAATAACACGACTAACTCGAGTTTGGTTTAGAATTTATCCTACCCCGCCCGTCTAAATTACTTCTACATTAACAAATGATGTCATTTGTCAAGTGTATCCCACTATAGCGATATTTTTCATTTTTCTGAACACCAGACCATTTATAGTGACTCAATGTTAAGCCTATGGAGTTTTTTATTAGGGGTAGGATAAAAAGTTAATAACCGGCCCAATAGCACGCGGGGCACAAGAGACATGGGGTCCCAGGACATCCAAGTATGCTTACTACAAAATATAAACATTTAATAGTTAAGACAAGGACAATACTTCACAAACAGTTAATCAGTATTGAGGCGAACGTGTGTTGTTTCACATCTGGATAATCGTGGTACTTTGGTTAATTAGTGGTTTCTAATTGGCTGGCAGCTGGAGTAATTGGTTCTTTCTGGCAGTGAGTGTGTTTTGATTCGTCTTTGTGGTGTTTTTGTTTTCTTTTTTGACATGGCGGAAGCACCAGTTCTTGGCACTCTAAACACTGAGCAGCGCTGAACCGGTTCGATTGAAGAGGCATTGTTTCAAAGACAGACTTGCTCAAGTCTCTGATTATGGATATTTCTTAACCCTGGCAGAGTTTCAGCTTACTGCAGAGAATCTAACACTTCGCTATCAATGTCCCAACTATAAAGGCCTGGGTAAATGAGCAGGGGTCCAGTATAACAGTCTGACCATATCCATGCCCCACAACTGACTTGGTTCCTTTTAATAGAACTTTCATGGCTGAGTGACCTTGTGATGCGCTGCCATTAGTGCATCAAGCGCTAAGGGGCTATCAGAGAGCGAACTGAGTGGCATAGCTGACCTGTTAGCCAGAGAAATAGGGCAGTTGACCAAGACCCTCAATGAAAAATTCAGTCACAACTGTGACGAGTTGAATGTGATACTTAGATCCATATGACTTGATTAAGAAACATTTTCAATGTATTAAGATACACCTATTTTTATTAAATAATCAGTTGCCATCTGTTGGCACATGTAGATTTCTATAACATGATAAATATTCCTGTTGGTGATACTTGAGAACAACTATCAAATCTATTCTCTGAGTTTATTGAAACATTCTTACTTTTAATTAATGAAATGATTTAGGTCTACCGCGCTCTTCCATTATAAATGGAAACAATATTTGCTCCTAGTCTCTTAATACCGTAGGTAGACACACGTAGTGAAGGTAGGCCTAGCACTCAGAGACTGGAAGACCTACAGCCAGTCTATTTTAAAGTCAGTCATATGGGAAATCAGCGGTGAAATATTGCACCTTTCTCCGCACAACCCCTCATAAGATTTTAAAAGCCACAGTGTCTCACTACTCCCCTGGTGAGAGCGTGATTCGCGACCAATTGGGGGAGAATTGGGTTAAGCCTCATCAGTCCAAACAGACACCCAGAAGTTTTAAATGGAATCATTAAGAGACGCAATTATAAGTAGAAAACCGAGTCGGAATAAACAGGAAATCGCTTTGGCAGACAGAGACAGGGCGTTTCTTATCCCCCTCTCTGGTTCCTGTGTCATTATCTGCTCCAGGTTAAATCCACGAGATTTTCCTGGAAGTAGTGGGTGGGGGGGGGGGGTGTCCTCTGGTCCAGCTGGCTCTGTGTACTGCCATATATTACCCACCGATTATGGAGTCTCCATAGGAAATGTATAGGGCACCTGGAATTAGCTACCCGGAGATTCTGGCATGTCAGAATCTCCTGCAGGAGATTCCGGAAAAATAGTCCTGCCCATAATGAGGTCGAATCATCAAGTACTTCGAAATAGGTTTCTTGAATGTTCATTCAATATTGATTATTTAGAATCAATCATAATAATATAATTTGCCATCAGAAATTATTGTAATAACAGACTTTGCATGCTAAAAGTATAGGTTAATGGTGAACTATATTATTGGTGTAAATATACACAGATTTACTGTCACACTTGACAGTGCTGTGATGCCTGGAACGAAATGTCTTGCAGAAATATTCTTATTGCAAAAGATTTGTTATTAATCTTGTGGGTGGGTAATAAACACAATAACGACTGGTTTTGTATGCATGCGTACACAGGAAAGTTACATTTTTTACGCCAGTGTGACTGGGGCATTATAAGTGGAAACTGGCATACTGACTTCGTAGGTCAAAAATATGCTGTAAAATTATTAATCAGATATATCATGTTGCCGATATTAATCAGATATATCATGTTGCCGAAGGCAGAGCGATATATCTGATCAATAATTGTAGAAGTATTTTGACGAACGAAGACGTATGGCCATCGCGTGAGATGTACGGCCATAAATACGTCATGGGTAAGAGCGCGCAGTATACTTAGGAGATATGGCCACAGTATATGATGTTCGCGGCAGGTTTAGGAGGGTATGTTGTCCGTGTAGTGCCTTTAGGAGGGTTTGTCATCTTTACAGGGCCTTTAGGAAGTAGTGTTTTCTCTGCAATGTCTTTCGATGTTTAATCTCTGTAGCATGTATAGGAGGATATGCTTTTTTTGTTTTGTTTTTACTGATAAAATTATCTTTGTAGATCTGGGACCTGTTTCACTAGTTTCGTGACATGTCTGTGACACCATACAGACATTGGGGTTGTCTAGTTTCGTGACAACACAAGTAGATGCCCTTAGGTTAAGACAGACCCCAAACATAAAAATTAGACAAATCTACACGTCATGGACCTGTTTCACTAGTTTCGTGACAAAAGTGTTAGACAGACATGAAAAGCCACATCAACAGTGCAAGCAAGAACGGACAAAACCAAGTCTGATGTCTAGTTCTTATGAAACCGGACACACCATCTAGACGCCCTCTACTGATCTAGACATGTCACAAAACTAGTGAAACAGGTCCCTGCAGCAGGTTTAGGGGGTAGTGTTGTTTGTGTAGTGCCTTTAGGAGGGTTTGTCATCTTCTGTAGTGTCTTTCGGAGGGTGTTTTATCTCTGTAGCATGTATACGGGATGGGGTTTTTTTCTCCAAATTTTTTTATTGATCAAATTATCTCTGTAGATCTGCAGCATGTTTAGGAGGGTGTGTTAACTTTGTAGCGTGTTTACGAGGCTGTGTTATATATAAAGCTTTTTAACCCTTTAACAGCATCATAGAGGCAACGTTGATACTTGTATACAAAATTCAATAGATAACAAGATAATTGTTTGATTGGTTGAGAAATATTGACAATGTTTAACAGCCATATAAACCTTTGATTTTTTTTTTTTTTTAATTCAGGAAAAAAGTAGACGATACGGTTCACCTTAGATGGGCTTTTTCGAATGTACGTCTATACAAGCAGACAACAAATGAGCATTCTCCTTATACGAGTGCTGAAGGACCTTGGTCCAGGTCTAGTCTACCAAGGAAAATTACTATGATCACATGACACATCACATGCCTTTGCTATTTCCAAAAAAAAGGTGCTTGCCGTAGCGGGGTCGTTTATGCAGGCAATGCCTGCCGTGTAATGCTGAGCAGGGGAACTAGGTGCTGCAGGGAAAGGGTTAAAGGGTTAATGACCGACTCAGAAGGTGGGAAGTGATCAGATAAATGCACTTGTGATGTCTGAGCCTTTCTTTCCAACTGGAGAATCACTGCCGGAATCGGATGGAATCCTTATTATTCCATGTCATTAAACGAAAGCAACAGATTATCATTAAAACCACCGACTTTTTTACCGTCTTCATAGATCATCGCATAAACGTGGCGTCAAAATGGCTCTACCCTCCTACGTATCACTCTCCAAGCACAGTTACTTCACCACCTTTCTAACACTGCATAGAATCTGCATCATCTCTGTAGCATGTTTAGAAGGTTGTGTTATATCTGTAGCATGTTAAGGAGAGTGTAAAATCCTTGTAGCATATTTAGGGGTGTGTATTATCTCTGCAGCATGGGTTGCCTGAGTTGTATAGAACTTGATTAAGAATTGTATAAATGCACAATACTCCACAGGTTTGGATGGACCACAATTATCATCGAGGCAAAGCTGAGTGATGATTACAGTGCATCCAAACAAGTGGAGTATTGTGTATTCACAATTCGATTGCGGTTCTGGATTTATCTCACCCCCTGCAAAGACATCGAATAGCATCACAATTTCAGAAGAATTCAAATTACTTCGCAAATCTAGTAGGGACGTTTAAATCTCCATATTGATGTCTTATCTACTTTCTGAAATCGTGGCCGCTGATTGGCCAGTAGATTGTTACATCATCTTGTATCACTCCGCCACGACCATGGCGTAGTATTGACCCTTTACGTGGGCGATTGTTGCGTATAACTTTTTAATGTTATTCCAATTGCTAAACTTGTACCAGGGGTAAGATAATGTGATCTACTAAGTGCTTGACTGGCACATTCTGCTTAGTATTGATCACTGAGGCAATCTTTAGCAGACTGTCTCATCAAACTACCTGATGTCATTTGCAATACCCTTCAATGGTGAATGCCACAATGAACAACAGGAAGATACCGCAGACATTGTGACCTTGAGTTTTACCAGGTCGATAGCTCCTCCTATATACAGAAGATGATTGTATTTATACAAGAACAACGAGCTAAGAAGGGTTCCTGTTTTAGCGATTCTTTTCACCTGCGTAACTACAGAGGGGGATTATATAGAACGTTCTGACCATGCTGTACAAGTCACAGAATGAGATGCTAATTTACCGTTTGTACGGACCGAGGCGTTTACGCCGAGTTCCGTAAAAACGGAACATCCAGTTCTGTGATTTGTACAAGCATGGTTGGACGTTATATATTTACTTTATACCCGAAATTAAAAAAAAAATTAATTTCATTTTTCTTAACAACCAAAATTTTAATAAATGTGTATTGCTAGGTGGTCCGTATTTTAGTGTACGGACCAGTGGTCCGTACAGTATTTTTACGTCATATGCCAAAATGGTGTGTATTTACAGTATATATGGCATGGGTATATAGTAAATGAAGTTCAGGAAGTGATCGATATTGACAATTCTCATTTGAATCCGTAAACTACAGTCATGGTATCTGACAGGTTTTATACAATGGGTCGTGGTTTACTGAGTCCCCATATATTTTCAATGTATACGGTGGATAACAGAGGACAGCAAGGCTCAGAGTTACAAAGTAAAGAGCATAGTATTCGTCCCTTGCATCTCAAATGAGCCATTAAGTCCTTCTCGTGTCTGTCACTGAGAGTAAACTGAGCAGAACAATGGGACATTGTATACACCTCCCGAGGGAAAAGGCTGCAAATGTAATCATTCATGGCGAAGCAGGGACACACGAGAATCTCAATTGAAATTCAAACTCGATTAAACGGGCGCGATGGGAATTGATGCTCATCTGTGACTGGTGCCTGAGCTACTCAGAGGTACACCATTGGTTTTGAGCAACTCGGTATCGCTCAGTTTCTGGGGGCTGTTTATGGCTGTTTATTTTTACACTATCCTGTTCACAAAGATATTTTCTTATTTTTGCTAGTTGGAATAATCGTTGACTAACGTTCTTGATAGTATCCGAAGTATGCGAAATAGCTTGTCAGAGCTGGTCAGAGCTGACCAGAGCTGCTGGGAGCTGTTCGGAACTATTCAAAATACAGGTGTTGCCGTTCAGCGCCGCCAAACGGCCCACTGCCTAGTTACGCGGCCGCTCGGACAAACCTGGCCGAGGCTGACTATATGTGTATAGAGAACACAGCAATCATACCTAAAGTGTGAACGGTGGGTGTGATTACAAGAGCGATGTTTTTGGACAGATTGGACTGCCAGAACAATTAAAGACGTTGTATCAACCAGTCTGGACTATCAAAACTTTATAGTTGATAATTGTTTTGGTTTTAATTTGGAGAAAGATAAGCATATAATAGCTAGGCCTGCCAATGTATTAATGTATATTCAATTTCAGTGATCCTGTGTTATCTAAGCTATATCTAAAGTATCATTGAGGTGATATACATGTATGATACATCAAATTGGAGCTGGAATACCATAGAATACGATGAAATCACTGTTATTTCTCTGCAAATGATATACACGGGTATTAAGACCGCATTACGCTCATATACTGAGTGATTCAATGCTAAAGGATACGTTGCCAGGGGCTTGTTTGGCTGCAGGCATTGGGTAACCAAGCAGATAAGGTGTGACACCGGACAGTGGAAAAAGGCCTATTGCTCGGAGCTGCTCATAACTGCTCGAAGCCACTTGGAGCTGCTCAGGGCTGCTCAGAGCTGTTCGTGACTGCACAGAGCTGCTTTGAGCTCCTTCGAGCTAGTCGGAACTGGTCAGAGTTGCTCGGAGCTAGTCGGAGCTGTTCGGAGCCGGTCGGAGCTGCTCGGAGCTTGTCCGAGCTAGTCAAACTGGTCCGAGCTGGTCCGAGCTGGTCCGAGCTGGTCCAAGCTGCTTTGAACTGCTCGGATCTACTCGTAGCTGCTCGTAGCTGCTCGGCGCTACTCGGAGCTACTTGAAGCTTCTCGGAGCTACTCGGAGCTGCTCGGAGCCGCTTGGAGCTGCTCAGAACTGCTCGGAGCTGCTCGGAACCGCTCAAAACTGCTCAAAGCTTCTCGGAGCTGCTCGGAGCGGCTCACGCGGTGTTAAGCCGCCCGATCCTGCTCCAGACCAGCACCTGGAGGTAGAGTATTGACGGAAGCCCCAAAGAAGCTGGCGGATTGGCGATCCCTCGAGTCGTTCATAATTGAGACTGCAGGTGGACTGGAGGGGGGTGGTGGGGCGTGTTGGTGGTCACAAGGCCCAGCCCAGCCCACCCTCCTCCACCATGGTTCGGCCGCCAGCTTACATGTATCTGCTACAGAAAACTGCCACCGGCGAATGCGAGTGATAGCAAAGCAGTCTCAGATTTTTCCAAGAACAATGTCTTAACTGGATCAATTTTGTACAAGATTTTAAATTTTTTTTTTTTTAATTAGTTTATTGTAGTTCATATATAGTTAAGATATTTAATTGCAATTGTGTGTCAGGTTTCACAGCAGTTGTAGACTAGGAGCAAATAGAACGGTCATCATTGATGAATGAGCGTGTAATTATAAATGAATAGCTAGCAAGTAAAAGGTTTTGGTTACATTCAGTTTATGGATAATTTTCTGTAACCCACTTGTGGCCAGTCAACTTGCCATTTCTGTAACAGACTGAGTCTAGGATGTAAACATATCAAGCACCAGTAGGTCAATGAGGTATTTCGGTTTTGAATGAGTTCAATTATAAATGAATTACAACTAAAAGGTTTGGGTTACATTCAGCCTATGGATGATAATCTGTAACCCACTTGCACCAAGTCAACTTGCCATTTCAAAGTGGAAACATCCTGTAATTACTATCCAGGTATACTTTTTCTACATACCCTTAACCGAACACTCTAGGGATCCATACCACTTTGGGGTGTAGTAACTACAGATTTCATACCAAGGCTGGCGCTTTCATACCTAGGTTGACCACGTGGGTCCGTCTACACCAATCAGATCAAAGCTTAGTCGACGTACACCTTTTAAAATACTCGAAATAGGGACGGGTATGGCTGTCCACCGATTGCAGATCATCAAATCAATATTTGTATCAATATTTCAAAGTATAGGAATATAGAAACTAGTTCCCAGTGGAAGAATCCTTGAATTACTCTGTTAGGGTGGCTAAAGTTATGTACATTGAGTTTCACCCTTGGTAAATAATGTTAGTATTATATACCTGTGGCTGTATGGACTACGTATACTGCCCGCTCCTACCCATGTCGTATTTATACCCGTACGCCACACTGTGACGTACGGGGTATGTGATCACATAACTAGGTGCATTTTCGCCATTTGTAGGTATATAATAATACGAAAACAGGCTGACTGTCTTCGTACGTCAAAATACTTGGTGAAATTGTTGATCACATACATCCCTCTGCCTATACGGCATCGGGATGTATGTGATCAACAATTTCACCGCGTATTTTTGACGTACGAAGACAGTAAGCCAGTTTCTGTATAGTGTTTCTTACCTTGTTATTTTGAGATTCTTTCACCAGGAACCGGTTTCCCTCTAGTGCTTATCTCACCATCAACAGGCCTCGTGATAAAGAGGATAATGTGTAATGGCGATTATTGTGCGTCGTAAATGTGGTTATAAGTTTTAGAATTAGCTAGTTAGTCTACATTTTATATTGATTCGTCCCTAATAAGACTTTTCAACAAATTTTCTTCAACAATTGACTTAAAGGTAATTGCAAGATCAATACGAATTTAAACAACATCATTGCTAACTCGTTTAGAACTATAGATTCCTGGAGGCATTGCCATGTAGGGTCTGCACATACCTCCAGGCATTGCTATGTAGGGTCTGAAAATGCCTGCAGGCATTGCCATGTAGGGTTTGGAGATGCCTCCAGGCATTTCATTGTCATGTAGGGCATGAAAATTCCCCATGGAGATTTTTTTTCTGTTATTTCAACTTAACTATAAGTACAGAAAAGTGAGTCGTAAAAGTGTAAAATGGTGTTGTAAATAATTTAAAAGCTATATAATAAAAATGAGACATAGTGAGTGTACCTGAATGGAATTCATTCCTCGATATTTCTATCGGAAATATTCACCGAGTTCGAAGAATGAGCTGAATATTTCCCGCCAAAATATCTCTGAACAGATTCTATTCAGGTACACTAACAATGTCTCCATATATTATTATATACCTGTGTCCGAATGTCTATTAAATACTGCCCGCTGCTAGGGGTGCAGTAATAATAATATTCGTGCCCGCTGTGACTGCGATTTTGTAAGTCATTAAAATGGCGTTTTTAATTAGTTTAAGGTATATAATGATAAGCAAACGCCGTAACTGTGGGCAAAACGTTTATCGTTCTCGGCCAGTCACCGATTTCATACTGCCTTCTGCCTGTGGCGTCAGGCCGTATGAAATCGGCGACTGACCTCGAATGATAAACGTTTTGCCAAGAGTAAGGACGTTTCCTAATATTCCAGAGGACGTAGAACGGCCATCCATACGGGCTTAATGACCACGTTTCCTCTTACTACCACACGACCAGAGCTCACAGCGGCAGTGCACAGGCTTCAGGGCATATCCACAGCTGCCCCTGCTTGCTGCGCCACCTTCTGGGAGTTTCCTTAGACAGACTGATCAGATCAGGATCTATAAATAGACTCAGAGGGATTCCCCAAGGATCGCGTGGCTATAAAGGAACCCCCCTGCGGAGTGTGGCTGTCTACAGTGCCCAAGTGGATTGATACTGACTCGGACAGCCTTCATGATCAGGAGTAAATGGTATTTTTTATCATTGATGAAGGAGCGTAGGATCATAAATGGATAACAATTTGGATTATATTCAGTTTATGAGTCATTTACTGTAACCCACTTGCACCCAGTCAACTCGCCATTTCTACAACTGCCTGTCTAGGATCCAAATGTCTTGAGCACCGTCCACTTGCCATTTCTACAACTGCCTCTCAAGGAACCAGATATAGCAAGCACAACTGTGTCAATGAGGTATTTCGGTCTCTAGTGATTGTTCAACTGGGCAGACCTCAAAGACAGTGAGACACTGGACCTCTGCTCCTTCCCCAATGTCACAGTGTTAGCTCGCCGATGGTGAAAGGTTAGAATTTTGCATCAAGCTCAAAGTCTATGTGACCACTCTAACCTTTATGCAGCTTATATGAGCGTGTGGCCTATGCACAATAATAGGACAGGTAGCGGGATATTCTGAGCGACCTTGACCTTTAATCTCTACGTCCTACCAGGATTGCTCAGTGTGTAAAAAACTTGACAGGGAAGAAGGCCATCGGATTCTGACACTGAAATGAGACTTGAGTTGATGTGATTCATTTAGGAAACTGACCCCTGTTTTTTTCGGAACCCACGGGATTTATAGTAAAGAGGATAAACAGTAGAGGTCTGCTGGATTATCTTGCACGTAAATCCTCGGATTATATCGGGATAATCCGTTTAAGACGGTAAGAAGGCAGTGACGTTGAGATGGATTAAGGTAAGATCCAACACTAAACGTGCGGTGCTGGACACGCTTGGAGAGTGCTGGACACGCTTGGAGAGTGACCACGGATTAAAGACATATCCGACAATTCACCTTGAAAAGTAAATCCCATTTAGTGACCACCAATCTAGATTTCGATGAAGAGATAAATACATTGTATTATGATAGTATTGTAAAAAGAACATATAGATATTCTAAAAGGTTATTTTTCACATACTAAAGCCAATATTATTTTCCTCAGACTGCCACAGAATATAGTAAATATTTAGTATTAAACATTTAAGTATTAAAAAGTATAGATTACTGCCGTTAATTTTTAAACAATTGAAGAAAACCATATTTTTCAGCAAATGTAAATGGGCCTAATTTAGCTATTGGGATTGGATCAATTGAATTAAACTTTAAACCTACTCAATTGGCAATAGAATGAATCACAATAAAACCAGCGTTAACTGATAATTGACCATATTATAATTATTCTACGGTTCTTATAAAACTTCTGACGTATTGAACAAACTAACGTTGAGAAACACAAGATTGGGTTTGGAAAACGTTGGTTAATGTTCTCCCTTATTTTATTCAGTTGTAAAGAAAAAAAAATTCACCAGGTGACGCCACCGTGAATCGTAGGATATGCCTTTAAAGACCTGTGCTTAGTGATAGTTGTTAAACTAGCTCCATGCCCACTTCTCAGCTTCCATAAAGACGCCTATCAATAGAAATCACAACATTGAACTAATAATAATAAAAAAACCCACAAGAACACAACAAGGTGTGGAGATCGACAAAGGCCATTCGATAGCCGCATCCTTTGTTAATTAGAAGCCCAGCGTCTCTCCCTGCTACACCTGGTGGTCGGACCAAGAACTAGAGCCACGTGAGGCGGTTTCTCTCGCGAGATCTCGCGAGATTTGGCGCTCGGCTTCCTGGTAGAGATTGTGTGGTGTTTGCATGAAGCCCAACGAAACCAGAGGGACGCCTACAGTATGTGTGTATATGATACATACATCTGTATATCCATTTGATGTAGGTGTGCTTGGATATGCTACAGCAATACTAGTATCACGATAGGATATATAGATACACTGACAGCCACTGAATCCAATTGTGGTATTCTGAGGAACAAACAGACCTACTTCTGCTAGGATTACCATGTCGTCTATTTATAACCACACGAATTAGCTGCAGAAAAGAAGTGACTGACAACAAAGTGGAGTATTTGTGTGACTGAGAGGAGATCGTCACCGTAGACGAAGCACGGAGTAAAAAGATCGGGTGACGGTGACTTGATTAGGACGTAGAGACAGAGAGAGTCATAGGCACTCCTGTCTGACTGCACCAGGCATGGGCAAGAAGGATGAAGAGGTAAGTTGGTCATATCTGTCATTGTTATTAACCCTCTAACAGTAGGACAGGGCCCTAAGGTGTTGCCAGGCCATTTTAATTAACCCTTTAACCCATTCAGGGCGAAAATGCCTGCAGGCGTTATGTACACAGGGGCCGAAAATGCCTACAGGCATTATGTACACAGGGGGTGAAAATACCTACAGGCATTATGTACACAGGGGGTGAAAATGCCTACAGGCGTTATGTACACAGGGGCCGAAAATGCCTACAGGCATTATGTACACAGGGGGTGAAAATACCTACAGGCATTATGTACACAGGGGGCGAAAATGCCTACAGGCATTATGTACACAGGGGGCGAGGATACCTACAGGCATTCATGATATATTCAGGCATTTTCCGATAAATACAAGACAAATTTAAGGAGTTTGTATGAAATATAGAAAGATATGTGTGGAAATGAATACATTTTGTATACTGTTTCAAAAAAAAATTGAACTATGGCAAAAAAGAAGTTCTCTAGGTCAAATGACAAGTGAAACTTTCCTGAATGCCTCAAGGCATTCTCGCCCCCAGACACATACAGCCCAGGGGCACCCTGGGCCCTGCAGCTTCTGGTACCCACCAACCTGCTCGCCTGGAAAGGGTTAAAGTAGAATAGTGCCTTAACCATTTGAGGACTGGTGCGGTGCTACCTCTGTGAGGACGGATGCTGGTGTCAGTGTATACCGCTAGGGGACGGGCACATATAGCTGTCAGAACCCATCATTACATTATCCCCTCGATGAAAGGACAGAAGCAGTAGCTGGGAGAATACAATTTTATTTAATTTTATGGAGTAAATGAAGTAAAATTATGTCGACCTTACTGGACGGCATATTAATGGTAATATAATATGAAGGTACGTAATAGTATATGATAATTGACAGGTAGAATATAAGTAAATTATGATAGGATAAAATATGATATACAATAGACATATTAATTGTACGATATACAATATATAGGTAATTGTATAAGTAATAATATGGCCTACGTGAGTAGGAAGAGAAGAAGAGAGGTTGTGGGTGGGTGAGACGAAAAAGTACTGTAGTACGTGTGTACTGCAGGACGGGTGGAGGAGAAGTGAGACCGTGGTCGGGCTGTCAGAACAGGATATAATCACATGGTATAATACTTCATCCTATATATTTATTTGTTTGCTCCCTAAAATACTAAAAGGTTCCACTGTAATAGAACTGCACTCTGGGAAAGTTTGATGTTCATTGATTTATTATTTCTTTGTTAAAAAATGATTTTGTATATTTTTGAGAAGTGATGCCTTGAGGCATCATTCGGCCTGGATCGGTTAATGCCTCAAGGCATCGTTCGTCCTTAAAGGGTTAAGGCATTGTCAGGCTATCACAGGATAACTCCTTAAGGTATTGCAAGTCCACAGCAGAACAATGCCTTAAGGTATTGTCAGGCTACAGCTGAATAATGCCTTAAGGTATTGTCAGGCTACAGCTGAATAATGCCTTAAGGTATTGTCAGGCTACAGCAGAACAATGCCTTAAGGTATTGTCAGGCTACAGCTGAATAATGCCTTAAGGTATTGTCAGGCTACAGCAGAACAA
This sequence comes from Alentia gelatinosa, assembly GCA_950022655.1. NCBI lineage: Eukaryota > Metazoa > Annelida > Polychaeta > Phyllodocida > Polynoidae > Alentia > Alentia gelatinosa. Next base: position 55,807,955 of record OX465589.1, on the reverse strand, counting down.
TGCCTTAAGGTATTGTCAGGCTACAGCTGAATAATGCCTTAAGGTATTGTCAGGCTACAGCAGAACAATGCCTTAAGGTATTGTCCGGCTACAGCTGGAAGATGCCCTCAAGTGTTGACCGTCTAAGGCCAGACAATCCCTGATAGCATTGCAAGTCTATGACAGGATAATGCCTAAGAGATCGCCAGGCTACTGCTGGAAAATGCCTTCGCTACGGCAGGATAATGGTCAGGTCTGTTCCTCACTACACTCAGCTAACGCTTCGCGTAGTAATACACATCCTTCCCGTCGTGGCATAAACACTGACAAGTCTAACTCTCGTTCAGTTTCTACTAATTAGATAAGTGAGAACTTATGAGAGGGGTGCACGAGAGGGCATGCACTAATCGCAGGCTTACCCCTGCCTAGCTACCCCCGACAGCCTACTAGGACCGACTGCATTAGGATTACTTGCCTACGACAAAGCACCGTTCCTTTGTCGCCGACAAAAGTAATGTTCTGAGATGGGTAGATGTGCATTGGGCTTCACGGGGGATGATTTACACTGATGACCTTAATGTTTTGTTAGCATCAGGACTTCTCGAGTCCACACACACTCATCTGTGATGGAGGGTACACAAGGGGGGACCTGGCCACTGCCACTGCACACCTATAGATCATACCAGCACAGTCCAAACACCATACATCATACCGAGCTAGCTACAGGTCATAGCACGTATCGTAGTATCATTTATCCCACCCCTGGTACAGGTTGTGCCATTGAGTTAACGTTGAAATAAAATACGCCACGCTCACCTAAGTAAAGTTACACTACTACGCCATGGTGGTGGCAGAGAACGTAGCAACGTAGCAACCAATGAACGTCGCGGAAAAAAAAATAGTTCCGACGCTATTGTTTGAACAATTCAATACATGATTATATTATTGCTTAAAATCGACTGTAAGGTCCGTGTTGGGGGTGAGATAAAAACAGAACCGCTTTCGAAACGTATTTTGAACCACTATGCTCACTCGTTTGGATGCTCCGTATCGTCACTCGGCTACGCCTCGTGACGATTACTACGCATCCAAACTCGTGGCGTAGTGGTTCAAAATACGTTTCTAAAGACAATTCTGCTTAACTACTGGGCTAGATAGGTATATTATCATGGGGCTCCATGGTATGGGAGAGTATGAATATAGCTGGGGCCTGTTGCATGAACTAGGATCGTACATTAAGACCATTTTCTGTAACTCGTACAAGGGTTATGTTTAACTCTTTAACCCTTTAAGGACGGCCGATTATGGCAGAACTACACACTTGGGGACGGCTACTAGTGACTATGTATAAGTCTAGGGGACTGGGGAATTTTCCTCTGAACTCGGATTTCGAAGGTTTATCACGTGATATAATTTGTTATCCTTAATATTTTCATTTCTATCATTTAGAATTAAGATATATGATGTTATATCTACATTCTGTGCATATTTCAAATTTATTGTTAAAAAATTTCCTTTTCAAAAACAATTTCATAAATATCCAGTATATGATGGGTTAAGGACGAATGTTGCATTGAGGCATCAACCATCCCAGGCCGAATGATGCCTCAAGGCATCATTTCTCTGATATGTAATATATTGGTTTTAAGAAGGAAATAATTAATAGATAAACATGAAATTTTTAGAGAATGTAGACATAACATCTTATTTCATATTACTAGCAAAATCAAGTAAAATCCTATGGATTCCAGAAAATATCACATATCTAGACTGAATATATCATCTTCATTTTGTCATTGTTAGAAACTCTGAAGGATACTTTATCTCACCCCTGGTATTTTTGTCCCATAGGATTATCATTGGGAACTTGTACCCCATGCCCCCAGGAGTACTGCAGTTAGTTCTCCATGTTCTATACCCTGTGCATCGTCCATTCTGTTAGTGTATACTGGAGTGAGATAAATACAGAAAAAAAAACGTTATATTAAAAGTCACTGTTCTCCAACTAGTTTGAATGCAATTTGATATTCAGTTGGTTGTCGCCACGTTCAAATCACTCCACATCAAACTCGTGGAGGACGATAATTTTATACGAAACTGTCTTCTTTAATGCCAGTATGCATATTCATTTTAAAGTTGTTATTTAGGCTCAGCTTTGGGGAGGAACTTTCATCATCGAGGACAGGGCAATGACAGTTTTATTAAAAACATTTGGAGCACATTTCTAGTCTACATCCTCTTAAAGGCATATCCTACAATTCACAGTGGCGCCACCTGGTGATTTTTAAATATTCCCATTCATCAATTGAAATTGGTAATTTGTGGCATATTCCAAAATCAAAAGAGCAATATTTAAGTTTGGCCTGATCCAATTGGTAAAATAGGCCCTTTTTCATTTGCTTAATTTATATACGAAATGTACTGAAAAATATGGTTTTCTTCATTTTTTTCAAAACCAAGGACGGTGACAAATTATTTTTAAAACATAAATATGTAATACTGTACATAACCTTAATAGGTAGAACTATACATCTGCTATATTCTGTAAAGGTTTGAGGAAAATGACATGGGTTTTACTATGTGAAAAACAACTTTTTATAATCTTAATATATTCTAATATAAAATGATCATAATATTGATCTATAAATCAAAATCTAGCATGGCAACCCCCGATTTTTAAGTTAGATATGTGCTCTACAATACTTAGAGATCACTTTATTTAATTTTCAGAAAAATGACATGGGTTTTAATTTTCACGCCAAATTGTCCGATATGCCTTTAAAGGACCAGACTTTGTATGTAATCATGAAATTTGTATTGTTATCCTACCCCTTATATAAAATTCCATAGGCTTAACATTGAGTTTCCGTATGCCACGCTGATTGGCATACAGAGTTTTATATGCCACTAGTGGTATACATAATTTTTATCACGTAATATTCCCAAATCGAGGAGACGGGTAGGATAAATTCAAAACCTGATTCGTTTTAATCTTGGCCACCGCATGCCACTCCTAGAGTTTGGGCTCCGGACTTCACTCGGCTTCGCCTCATGAAGTCACTATGCCAAATTCCAGCCGTGGCATACAGTGGCCAAGATTAAAACTCATCCAGTTTTACGATAATATGCCCCAAATGGAAGACCATCCGTATGATGAATTTGTGTGCTAATAATTAAAAAAATCCATATTAATTTAACATTGACTGTGGTGTGACTGTCCTTGGAGAGTCCTTCTATATATTAAATGGTCCCTGGAGCTCGCAGGTAATAAGAAAGAAATTAATGAGTGTTTGGTCTGTGTCCCTGTTCACCATCGAGTTTGGAGTACGCAGTAATATGAACAAGACGATAGCCGAGTGAATATTTTCAAGCGTGCCAAACTAGATAGTGAACAGGGACATGAATATGTTTCTAATTTTATCTTAGCCTGGAAATATTTATTTGTTTAACACTCATTGGGAATGAATTACCATACTCGCAAGCCTATTGAGAACGAGTTCCTGATGTTAAGCCTATAGACGTTCATACCAGGCTAAGATAATAAAGAAGAAACCAACAAGGTTTGGTCAAAGTCGTCGTTCTCCACGAGTTTGATGCGGAGTGATATGAACGACGCGACAGCTGAGTGAATATCACGTAGCATTCAAACGAGTTGGAGTATGACTTCTTTGACCAAAACGAGTTGTTTTCTGTATTTATCTCACCCCTATACACACTAAAAGAATGGATAACACACAGGATATAGAACATGGAGAACGGACTGCAATACTCGTAGGAGCATGGAGAACGAGTTCCCAATGTTAGACCTATGGGCATTTATTCCAGGGGTGAAATAAAGGACCATATTTTTATTGTTCCACTTCGATTTTATCCTCTTTAGTCTCGTTCATGTTGGTAGTGTTTATGTTTCTCGGGGAAGATGTCAAGTCCCGTTTCCGCGGGAATGATGCTTTTTAGTAAACTCGATCTGGCTCAATTGGATCATGAATCTTGGCCGGCATGCAAATCATATCCTATTTTATGGGGAATCTGATACTCTCCAGACCGTCCTGGTCTAAATGAATCCTTGTCCATGTTGTTTTTTAAATCGTCGTTTCCATTTCTACCAAATAGAGTCAGGACTTTGGAATCCAGGGTTCAATCTGCTACATTATTTATAACCAAAAGACCGTATCGTAAAATGCATATGAAAAAAAGCATCGAATACCACGAAGCGCCTTTATGATTCAAGATGGATAAAAAACATAACTGGACTTAAAGAAAGAGCACAAAACAGTTTGGGGTGTAAGCCGATCTACATATCTCGATGGCACTTTTTTTGGTTATATGGTAGTACCAAGACTTCTCACAAGGGGTCTTCCAAACAGTCTGAGAACTGGGTTTATGTGATAGCAATATAGGCTTAGTTAATTATTTTTTTCTAAAAATTAGAAATATGTAACACTTTTGGCACAGGTGCATATCACATCTTCTCTATTGTTTGATATCAAAAGCAAACCGCTCGACTGAGGAAAATTATAACGAGAACTATTTTGATTTGGGAATGGTTAAACCAAAGTGATATCCCATAGTGCATCTGACAAAATGGCAGTATCTGCTTATTACTAAATGCCTGTGGCAGTAACTTGTCTCATCTGTCTGTATAAAATGCTTTTAGTGTAACATAGTCATGCGACTGTTACTTTGAAAAAAAACCTGTTGGGTGAAAGAAGTAGTCAAAAAATAAATTCATTAAAAAATAAATCTCATATGTATACCTCCCGCTCCTACCCGGGAAGCATTCATCTCTCTACGTCACACAGGGTATACAATCACGTGACTATGTATTATTTCACCATTTAGAGGTATATGATAATAGAAAAAAGGCTGACTGTCATCGTATATCAAAATATTTGGTAAAACTATTGATCATAGATATCCCTCTATTATTGGTTATAAGTATCCCTCGGCGTACTGCATTCAGATACATTTAGTCCATGAATTCGATACCAAGTAATATGAAGAAACCAAACAAGAGTTAGTTGTGTTGTTATTTATCGCACAACGGCATGATCGCTTATTACTGTGCGAGGTGAAGCCGAGAGCAGTAATATGCGATCTTGCCGGAGTGCGCTGAACAATAACACGACTAACTCAAGTTTGGTTTAGAATTTATCCTACCCCGCCCATCTAAATTATTTTTACTTTAACAAATGACATCATTTGTCAAGTGTATCCCACTAGACCAATATTTTTCATTTTTCTGAACTCCAGACCGAATACAGTGACCCAATGTTAAACCTCGGTTTTTTTTTATTAGGGGTAGGATAAGTCAGTAAGCCTGTTTACATATACTACGTGTTCATGGGCCATGCTACCATGCTATGGATTGCCTCTCGTTACCCATGTTCCCCCTTATTGATGCGCCTACGCTAGCATGTTATCATTACTACTGTCAACACACGGAAATGGCGATACCTTTGTTTCTCTGTCTCGTCGATTTGCTCTTCATGTTTGTTTCCGGGCCGAGTTTCGGTATCACACGCACTGTAGTGTGGCATGTCACGGCCACTGGGTCCTATGGGGGGAGAGTGAGGCCGGAGCGATGTTACTGTCTCACTCTAGTGCACTCTCCTAGCAGAGATCCTGCTCTCTACTTCCTGCGGCCCCTTGTATCTCTGCACCAACCTCCCTGTTTGGGACTAAAGAAGAAACCAACAACTTTTGGTCAAAATCGTGGTTCTCCACGAGTTTGATGTGGAGTGATATGAAAGAGGCGACAGCTGAGGAGGAAAATAACTTTGGTCAAAACGAGTTGCTTTCTGTATTCATCTCACCCCTGTACGCACTAAGAGAATGAGCAACATGCGGAAGATAGACCATGGAGAACAGACTTCAATACTCATAGGGGCATGTAGCATGAGTTCCCAATGTTAAACCTATGGGACAGAAATAAAGAATATTGCCCATACGCCAGTTTTTAGAGCGTGCTTGCGATATACATCATCTAGAGACCTACAGGTTAGAGCGGTCACTGCCAGAAAACTATCCCTTCACTATCTCATGCTATTCACTGTGATAGTGTGAAAGGAGCAGGGTGCCAGTGTCTCAGGGTCTTAGAGGCATGCTAAGCTGACCATGACCAACCACTAGAGACCGAAATACCTCATTGACCTATTGGTGCTTGACCTTGATATTTTTTGGATCGGAGACTCAGGTGGTTGCAGAAATAACAGGTTGACTAGGTTCCATTAGCTTACAGAAAACTATCCATAGACTGAATGTAACTCAAACCTTTTAATTGTTATTCATGTAGGATTGCACGCTCATTCATCTATGATGAACATTCTATTTGCTCCTAGTTCATCGGGGCAGGGAACTAGTCGAGAGATTAGTAGGTGCCAGTGCTGCGAAAGACCTGGGACCTGTTTCAGTAGGCTTGTGACATTAGGCCTAGACAGACATCAACAGCGGCACCAACAGTGCAAGCAACAGCGGAAAAAGACTAGCAAATATCAGAAAATCGGAGTGGCCAATCTTCTTCATATTTGGAACGATTATAGGTTATATGTATCCCCTACTCATGTTAAAGTGTCATTGCTTAATTCCTATGAGAAGTGAGTGAAACTCTGTGTGTCATTGATTGCAATCTTATGATCTGTCCGTATGGTGTCACAGACGCCATCTAGACATGTCACGAAACTACTGAAACAGGTCCCTGCTGGGAGAGCGTTCATTTTCGCCAAGCTGAACACTCCCCAACACACAGAGTGCTTGTGGCTCTGTAGATTGGATACTGGCGTGGCAGACTCTATTTAGATAAGAGTTATCTCCTAGATGACATCTTCTGGTGCTGTGTTGGTGCTTTATATAGCAATGTTAGTAATGGTAGCCTTCCATGGTTAGATCCATTAATAAAGGTTGTAATATTTATCAATTTATTATCCATGGTGTTAACATAGTCCGCATTAAGACTCGTGAAATTATGGAGCCAACAGAATGCGTGGCATAAATAAACTCAGACTCAAACTTGTGACGTCTCTTTATAGTATGAGATACCAGATATTACAACACTGTGTAGGCTTAGATCTAGATACCTGTATTAACACATTTTTCTTGAGCAGCAAGCTCCACTTTTATTGTTATGCAATCATCATATCCATTAACTCATCTCATCACTCACTTCGATCACTCGAACTAAGAGACCTTGTATTGTATCACATGTTAGTTATTATATGTACACTATTATGTAAACAGATTGTATAACTCGAGAGGGCCCGAACGGAAGACCAGCTCTAAGCTGAGCTCGGAGATTTGTATACAAATTTGAACCCTAATAAAATCCATTTTAAAAAAAATATAAAGAAAGTATTCTGTATGCCAAAAGGTGGTCGGAATAGAGAAAATATCAATACCACTATGAGCAACTGACGATTTCTGCTTGCCGAAAGAGGTTTGGATTGTTACCTTCCGATATTTTACTGATAAAGTACAGTAATCTGTTGGGAGCGCTACATACAATATTTACTGAGAAAAGGTGTTTGGTAAAGATACGGAATGGTCGCATCGGTTGGTAGTGCTCAAAGAGAACATATTTGTACTGATGGCCCAGTTCACACCAGCTGACGGAAAATACACCGATAAAATATCTGAAAAATAAAGTTTGGTCGGTTGTGCTCCCCGATAAAATATCGGTGACGATTACCAGTGACACTGCAAATCACTGAGGCGTTTACATCTGACGGCTGGTTATACATTCCATCTGCACCGGCAGATTATTTCTTTAAATTTATGATCTGTCCCCGATCAATGTAACCTGGTTGAATTTCGTCGGTGGCCCCCAAAGATCGGTCGGTGGTGCCAGATCACATTATTTGGGGAGAGAAAGGGTTTAATGGGCTTAGATTTTCACTGTTCAGACCTACCGATATTTAATTGGAACATCACATAATCGGTCAATGCTATCAGATTTTATAATCGGTGGTCAGAGTTGTGAGGTATAAACTCGCCCTCAGATTGCTGACACTTTTATCCTGTTCATGCTACGATCCAAATCACAATCAAATATAACCGTTCTAATGTTGACCTTTCTCCTTTCTTTCTCTAGGTAAGTTGACCTAATAATCTCCTCCATCACTCGCGAGTGGTCCAAGGTAAGGCGATGGATTAATTCTGATCACCGCTCATTCATCACCATGTTTAATGTGAGCCCATTTATCATCCTGCCTACCTGTGTCAACAAAACATTCACTTCCACAATGGATTACAAGAACTAGAATCATTAGTGTCATATGAGCGGGGCTAATCAGATTGAGACTGTACGAATAGAGTAATGACGCATACACATCAATCAGTGTGTTAATGCCAGTTATGGGAAAAAACCATCAAACTTAGGTTTTTCACCATTAAGTGAACAAAAATGGAATTAAGACTATGATGAAAGGGTACTAAAAAAGAACACTGCAGTATTATGATTGATATTTTATAGGTGTAAAAACAAAAAGGAATTTACAGGAAACCACTTCAAATTTGCGAAACATAATGTTTATAGATAATCTCTTTTACTCATGTTTGTATAAGAATGTTTCTCTAACTACAAAATCCACTGACTGCACCCCCCATGGTAGGATGCCAAAGGTAATCAAATATTACTGGCAGTGATACTTATGATATGCCTCAGATCAAGCTATGTTTTTTATAAGGCAGATAGATTTGTGTTATGGAGTTGGCCATCTTGCCTCCAACACCAAAAACAGCACCTGTTTGAGAAGGGGTGCAGATAATAATGGATTATTTTGGGGTTCTTTTGTCCGGCTAGCCAGAGAGGGCCACTTTCTGCTTCTCCGCCAGCAGTGGTAGATTTACTGCTATATCAAAGGCCAGTCCTTCTCATACCATGTCTATGTGGTGTGGTGTACAGCCACCTTTCTCCTTCATCCACAGCAGTGTTAGATTTACTGCTATATCAAAGGCCAGTCCTTCTCATACCATGTCTATGTGGTGTGGTGTACAGCCACCTTTCTCCTTCATCCACAGCAGTGTTAGATTTACTGCTATATCAAAGGCCAGTCCTTCTCATACCATGTCTATGTGGTGTGGTGTACAGCCACCTTTCTCCTTCACCCCCAGCAGTGGTAGATTTATTGCTATGTCAAAGACCAGTCCTTCTCATACCATGTCTATGTGGTATAGTGTACAGCCACCTTTCTCCTTCATCCCCAGCAGTGGTAGATTTACTGCTATATCAAAGGCCAGTCCTTCTCATACCATGTTTATGTGGTGTGGTGTACAGCCACCTTTCTCCTTCATCCCCAGCAGTGGTAGATTTACTGCTATATCAAAGGTCAATCCTTCTCATACCATGTCTATAAGGTGTGGGAAGTAAAAGAACTGTCACCTGTTAAATGTGTAGATGTGAGATTCGTACCTGAATTCATCACATAGATATGATCAACCATGTAAACAAGCAGTAAGAAAAGCTGAACCTTGAGAAAGTCTGGAAAGTACCTTTAATGGTTGACTGGACGTTAAATCAAAAAAAATTTAGAATACCGAACACAAACAGGTCATGACAGCAACGTCAAGACACTTGGTTATAAAATTTAAAAAAAGAAAAAAAAAAGTTAAATTAAAACAACACCACATTACGAAATACATTGTCATGCTCTGGGTGGCCTGTGGTGGATCTTGATAGCCTCTTGACAATCCAATTAATCTAGATGCATTTCTGATATAATAGGAATGTCTGTTATCTGTAATTTAATACAGTACAATTTTCAACCCAGGCTTCATAAGGCACCGTTTGAGATGAAAATTGTATCTTGATGTCCATAAATCACGACCCAATAAATGACATGCATTCAGAGGCCATTTTCTTTCTTTATATCCAACAGGACTAGGAAGTAGCTGCATCGAGAGATCCATAGTCATTAGAAATATACCATGAGGTTTGAGAGAAAAATTATTTCTTTGTTGATCTCCTCTTCCGCATGGGGGTGTGTGGAGACCGTAGAATTCTCTTCTTTTTTTTTTGAGGATCCGGTTGACAATCGACATTAACATAATCCCACCATTCCGAACACGGAAGCGGGAAGAGTCTAGGCACATACTAACAGTAGCTAAAGCAGGTCACACATTCTACTAAATATATTATGAGGTTTGGTTGATAAATAATCTCACAGGCAAAGCAGAGTGAGATTACAAAGCGAATTGTATATTCCTATATACCCATTATTGAACTAAGTAGAGTTACATACCGCTGCTGGGGGGTGCATTAAAAATAATTTATGTGTCTACGTTGACGTTTTCGTCCCGCTCTCATGTTTTCGTCCCGCTCTGACGTTTTCGTCCCGCTCTGATCACGTGATACAATTCAGCAGCAGGACGAAACAATAGCTGTTGTGGTTACTCGATAAGGGTGGCCATTTGCTTCGGAAGTGTTTCAGGTAAAGAATTAAGCATTTTTATCGATATTTAAAGGTATATAGGAATAGGGAAACCAAGTACCGGTAAGCAAAAGTCAAAGTTACTCTGTAACTCGGTAAGGCTTGGAAAAATTACTGCCCAAGGCGTCAGCCGCAGGCATTATTCTTTCCAAGCCTTACCTCGTAACTTTTGCTCACCGGAACATAGTTTCCCTCTATTTTCAATGGCTTCAGACTGAGTTTGGTTCAGGATGTTATCTCGCCCCTATCACTGACTGATCCCATCACCATTGTGAAATCATCCCCCAGTGAGTATTTGTTTAAAATACTCCATGTGCGTTCAATATAGGTTCCCAAAGTTCAGTCTATGGGAGAAGTATACCAGGGGGAAGATGCTATGCAGTATTATAGAGGAAACCTATGAAAGTTTAAGGTCAGAGCTCATATCCCATCGAGTATGAATCGCGTAGTAATTCGCTTGGCGAAGCCACGTGTATTAAGTGGTGATTCAAAACAGATCGTGCTCTGACACTAAACTTGAAATGGTTTCTGAATTTATCTCTGGGCCAACATTTGTGACATAATCCCCCAGTTTTCGTTAATATCTCATGGGCGTTAGATACACGGTCCCAATGTTAAGTCTATGGAGGAAAAATACTATGGATGACATGAGTCGTTGGATTTGGTTGTGTATGGTCGTATAGCGTGCAGTATGAGGGTGACGCCTTGTCCACCCTGCAGTGCCTACGGCGGTCTTGTATAGTGTAACCTGTAACTGAGTTATACGGGATACAACCCAGCTGGCCGTTTACCCTGCTATGTGCCACAACTGATGGATTACAAGTGTCCAGGGCCCTGATCCTAAAGTCAATCTCGGGTATTTGCTCACGTGGAGACTGACACTAGACTATTATCAATGAACGTCACGAAATTTCCAATGATTGTTTATATGCTGTGAGTTCGCGGAATGATATCACGTAGGGGAAGACAAAGAACGCCATGTAAACAACCATGTGAAATTGAGTTTCTTCATATGTTATACATGGCGTATGAATATTTTATGGCATAACCGTGGCATACAGTCACACCATGTTAAGTCTATGGAAATTTATATGAGGGGTAGGATAATATCAGGTGTGAGTGATCTTTGGGGAATGATATCACGAAGCAGAGCTGAGTGATATCTGTAGCGGAAGGCAATGAATGCAATGTAAGCAATTGTATGAAATTGAGTTTTTAACATCATATGCCACACATTGGATATACATTTCTCATGGCATAACCGTGGCACACAGTCACACTATGTAAAGTCTACGGAGATTTATATGATGGATAGGATAAATACGCTGACAGACTGAGAATAATAATCTGCTGCCTGGTACTGAACTAGGAGCAATTTATCCACAGTTAAGACACTTAAGTTCAGAAGATTTAAAACGGGTAGAATTCGTTATGGTTCGAGTTCCGAAAACGGGTCGAGTTCCGAAAACGGGTCGAGTTCCGAAAACGGGTCGAGTTTCCACTGGTCGAGTTCGTTATGGGTCGAGTTCTCCAGTATTCTCAAAACTATGGGTCGAGTTCATTTCGGGTCGAATTCTCCAGTATAGAACTATGGGTCGAGATCGTTTCGGGTCGAGTTCTCCAGTATTCTGAGAACTACGGGTCGAGTTGGTTTCGGGTCAAGTTCTCCAGTATTCTGACAACTACGGGTCGAGTTAGTTTCGAATCAAGTTCTCCAGTATTCTTACAACTACGGGTCGAGTTCGTTTCGGGTCGAGTTCTCCAGTATTCTTATAAACACAGGTCGGGTTCGTTTCGGGTCGAGTTCTCCAGTAACGGCCGTTCACCCTGTGTCTCCGTGTTTACAGTAGCACCCAGGAAGCTGGCTGGAGTGATTTATCGCCGATACTAAACCGGTTGATTTATACCGACTACTGGGGAGCCTGTGTTCTACCAAGAGGCTAATCTGCCAATTCACAGGCGGGGCCGGGACAATGAAGTCATGCAAATATTCCTCTGTTGAGGTACCCTGGGGACCGTTTAATAATCTAGGATCCTACATGTAGACGCTTTTCTATAGGGGACAGAGCCATTGTTAGTTCACAAAGCAGTCACTAGGTGGTCGGGGGACAAACCTGTATTCTGGCTCTTTGTTCTTACAAAATTCAACTGCCTTTCAATATTTTACCATGGTTCCCTAGACTCTCTACACCCATCCCAAAGCAGGTTGACATAATGATTAAACCCAAGACATGATATTTTCCATATGGAACACTTTATATAAATATGTGAGCAAGGCTAATGTTGTGACATTTCCCAATTATCACTCACTTCTTTTCCACCTTCTTTAGTGAAGAACACCTACTTTTTCACCTCCATTAGTGAAGAACACCTACTCGGGGAGCGTCATGGCGGCGCCCATGGATCATAGGCTGTATGCCGTATATGCCATAGACACCAAGGGAAGATGTGGGTCCCGTTTAATAATCTAGGATCGCACATGAAGATCCTTTTCTGTATGCCGTAGACACCCAAGGAGGATGTGGGCCAACTTTATTAAACACTTGTGGATGGCTTTATGGAAGGCTTATACTGTCTTAGCAAACGAACTTAAATATTATCAAACGATAACCCTTGTACAAGGCACAGAAAAGGGTATTTATGTAAGATCTTAGATTATTCAACGGACCCCTTGAAGCCAGGGGGCCGTTGGATAAGCTACGAACGACAACGAAGTATATCTTAGAATTGTCTTGGGGCCATAGTGTTGTATAAAATAATGTGTTGTAAGCATCAGATGTTTTGATGATAAGAGTAACCTAAATCTTTTGTAAGGTGTCGTATACGAATATGACAGTTGCCTTGTTTCGAATCTGATTAAAGCACTAGTGCCGCAATAGATCTGCTGGGAGAGTGCACCTCTACCAGGGGAGGGTTTACCCGTTATGTTGACTTCTTTGTGATTGCAGCTGCCTCTACTTTATCTTAGCCTGGTATAAACGACCATAGTTTTATCATTAGGAACTCATACTCAACAGGCTTGTGAGTATTGGCAAATGGGGTTTACCTCTCATTGCCACGAACGCGTACTTAGTGCAGTTGTCATGACATCTTTTTCTACTCAGATCAATATTTGAGACTTATAGATTCTGATCCATCATGTTTTAATAGCTTAAAAGTGCGGTCTGATGTACAATATGATAAATCAGAAATAACAGAAACACTTAACATGTCGTCCAGTTATATTTTCTCTTTATTGACAGCCTTCCACAATGTGCGTATTTAGAAATGCTATATATCATTCAAGCTGACATTTATTATACACTTTAGCTACCATATTCTATACTCCAGTTTACCTTGATACAAAACTTATTATTCATCTCAAATTTACCTCTTTTTTTTCTCTCTGTTGATTATCTCTCATAATGTGTGCATTTATGACTGCTATATATAATTTAAGCTATCATTTAAAATAAACTTTAGGATCCAATATTCTATACTGCAGTCTACATTGATACAAAACTTATTTTTCCCCTCACATTTACCATCGGCTACATCTGCCTATGTTTACAATCCTGAGCTCATTTATCTGAATTTAGATTTTAACAGTGAAATCGCACAACTAAACAAGATGGCGTCTGCTTTGTTGACAAAGTGAGGCGACGCCTGGTGAGCGATAGGCGAGGCAGACGACAACCGTTTGGCGGGGAAAAAATATCACGTGACAACATCCATAGTGATAAATGACGCGGTGGATTAAGCAATGATGAATCAACTGTCATGTCTGTCAGTGTGTTGGGAGTGGTAGACCTGGGGGTGGTTTGATATGGGAGAGGATTCTCATTGGACTGCCCTTATTATGTAGCAGAATGAGAGAATGAAGGTGTCACGTGGTACGGAGGGACGTATGAATAATCTTTCGTCACTCTATGGTGAAGGGAATCTGGGGGTTGTTTAATAATCTTATCATGAAACATCACGAAATTTCATATGATTGTTTATATGGCATGAGTTGTCTTCACGGAATGATATCACGAAGCGGAGCTGAGTGATATCTGTAGCAGAAGACAATGAATGCCATATAAATAATTATATGAAATTGAGTGATGTTTAGATTTTATCTTACCCTGTCACATGTTTTTAATTTCATATGTCACCAGTGGCATATAAATATTTTATGGCATAACCGTGGCATACAGGCCCACCATGTTAAGTCTATGGAGATTTATATGAGGGGTAGGATAAAGTAGAGGCAGCTTCATTCACAAGGAAGTCCACATGCAGGAAACCCTCCCTGGCAGAGGTGTGGAGAAGTCCTGTTGGGAATCACCCGAGGTCTTGTAACTCCACCATGTTCTCACATGCCCTCAGGTAGAACAAGTCAAGGTCCAACGCCTTTCAATGTCCATTCTCACAAGCCACACCTCATCCGAAGCATGCCACCTCTCTTATAAGATCTCACACTCTCTAAGTCGTATTCTGTACTCTCACTACGCTCTATGGAGAAGAATTCTTAACAAACTAGGCTTAGGGCCTTGAGAATCCACTGGCCTGCCTCCCATGCTAAAGACGTACATCAATGCAACCCAAAGATTCCTATAATCTCAATGATGCCACCTAGCGGGAATACAATTAAAACAAAACAAGAAAATACACTGAGCAAATACTACAATGACAACTACAGTATCATAAGCCATATAGAATGTTAATATTATGCTCTCTATATCCTGAAGACAGTTCTATGAAATAGTTCTCTTAAATATTATAATTTGGTTTCCTAAACGCCCGAAATGCCTGGATGGGTCTTCAGTAGCCTCCAGGTATTACTAGGAGTGAAAGTACTCACACTGACATGACCAGAAGGGCATGGACAGTGTATAGCAATCCAGTACTATTACTTTCTTCGTCGGACTGCAAATGGCAATTGTAGAGTCATTCGTATGCTACCCTTTCACGTAGAAATAGTTCAAGGTCAGCCAGAGAGAACTCATTATCCTGACTGCGTTTAAATTGTGTGCGTTGTGTTTAAGTTGTTTCCTCATTCTAGTTATGATATTAAATTGAAAACACCACCTCCTAGGTGGTGGAGAGCTGCCCTTCTTCTCCTTTTTGAGGTATTATTTTATATATATATATATATATATATATATATATATATATATATATATATATATATATATATATATACATGTATGCATATATATGTGGTGTGGGAAGTAAAAGAACTCTCACCTCGGTAGATGTGTAGGGGTGAGATTTCTACCTGAATTCATCACATAGATTCGATCACCACCCTAGTGGTGTAAAAGAACCTTGAGAAAGTCTGGAAAGGACCTATAATGGTTGACTGGACGTAAAATCAAACCAAACAAACAAGTATGTATATATATGGAAAGAATACAAAGAGACAATGTATTCTACTATAAACGACCAGCAGCCTTCCGCACGCTCGCCGCACCGGCGAGTACGGCCGATCGGTCACTTCCTCAGTAGTCGCCGCCAAAGCAACGTCAACGCACATATTCTACTATAAATATAGAAACGCCACCTACAGGTATGAGATGGTACTCTCCATACCAGTGGCTCCACCACATACAGGTGGCAAATCTTCACCTGAGTCCCATTTACCTGTAAAATTTTGACGGTACACACACCTTAACTATTCAAGATGCGTTCATTGTGGTTTGCATTTCTGGTGTTTGTGGTTTGTGGCGTTTGTCAGTTTAAATACGATGGCCGGACTTCTAAAAATTGTCCTAAATGTCTGGAGTCACAGAAACTTGAGGAGTTAAACCGGAGTTTAAAGGAATTGTCCCAAAGCGCAGACTTGGACCATGAAGATACGGGTGCGACCGGCGGCGGCAGCGGTCGCTCGCGAGAGCAATTGGCTAGGGACGATGACGGGGCAATATATATATATATAAATATAGATATATATATAGATATATACACATATTTATATATCATTAATGTAAATGAATTAATGTCGAATGGAATCATTATCAATATTCACATCAGATCGGGGAATGATGTGGGTCAACTTTATTCAACACTTGTGGACAACCTCATGGACGGCTAATACTGTCTTAGTGAACAGCCTTAGACATTATTAAACGATAACCCTCGTATGAAGCACAGAAAAGGGTCTTCATGTATGATCCTAGCTCAGCATTTAATATATTGAACAACCCACTCACACATACATGATACACTATGAACCATTCGTGGGCGTGATACTCAGATAAACTAGGATCAAAAAGTAAGTTCATCATAGATGAATGAGCGTGCAATTATAAACGTATAACAAATAAAAGTTCTGAGTTAGATTTAGCCTATGAATAGTTTTCTACAACCCACTTGCACCCAGTCAACTTGCCATTTCTCTAACTGTCTGAGTCTAGGATCAAAACATATCAAAAACAGTGGGTCAATGAGGTATTTCGGTCTTGAGTGATTGGTCATGGTCAGCTGGGCACACTTCTAAGACCCTGAGACACTGGCTCCCTGCTGTGTTCTCACTATCACAGGGAACAGCATGCAGATAGTAAAGGGATAGTTTTCTGGATGTACACTGAAAGTTCAATGTGACCACTCTAACCCTGACTCTAAGCTCTAGATGATGTATATAGGTGTGCAAGAACGCTCTAATAAAATCATATTCAGTTAACTTAATATGTGTATGTCCTTAGAGCGTTCTTTTTATTGCGATTAAGAGCGACCTCTGCACAATCATCCTGATCCGATAGGTCGTTCTCTTGTTACTTGATTGGCTCTATCTTTTATTCACTTTTCGCTCCGCTTTTTGCGTCTGGTGTGAAGGTTAGAGCGAATTCAATTTGCAGGAAGTGTGAGCCCAGGAAATGAAGGACTCTGTCGTCTGCTAGTCAGGGTCTAGTCAGGGTCTGAGAGGCCCACTGAGACTGTTCATGAAAAGGTCAGTCTAAAGCCCAATACACATCTACCGATTCAGGTTTGAACGATTAGTTCCCAAATCATATAGGAGTCGAAGAACATCTCGCAGGCAAATTACGTAATCCCGCGGCCCTTGTAGGCCGCCCAGGGGCCATTTTCCAATGTTCCGTTGACGGTGACAATCACCTCTAACAAGGAACAGAATCTCATAAGATTTTGACTTTAAACAGGTTTTAAATTTAGAGGGGCATTTTGCTGAGACAAATGTATTTTACACATTCTCTGTGGTCCCAAATAGCACCTTTTCACACAGGGAAGTACCCTGAGTGGACGATTGTGTACCCTGTGTAGGGGCGAGACTATGTACCTGTTCAGTCTTTCCATGTGAATTGAATCCGCCATGTTTCCCTGAGACTGTAGAACACCTCAATCTGTGAAACTTTGTACCCAGCTGGAAATAGTAGCCCACTGGTGCAAATGTTGAAGTACACCAGTCTCAGGTCCATTTATCCCATCGTGTGAATCCCACTTTATGGACGGTTACAACTGTCTTAGCAAACAGACTTGAATGTTATTAAACGATAACCCTTGTACGAGGTACAGAAGAGGGTATTCATGAACGATCCTAGATTATTAAACGGGCCTCTTGGGTCTGTTGAATGACTTATGCTCACTGCAACCACACTTATGCTTATAAAAGTACAGGGTACCTCGTTTCATAGTTTTCAAGGTTGTTCACTAAGACCGTCTTACCTGACAAAAGGTTGTCTATTAGTGTTGAACAAATTAACCATATCGTCCCTGGGTATTTTTGTTTTATAGAAAAATTTCTTCATGTACGAGCCAAAATTATTGTTTGTTTTGTTGGGAAAAATTTACCTCGTTCTCCGAATTCTCTGAATATTTCTGGCATAAAACAACACGGAACAGATTCCATTCAGCCACACTAACCATCTTTCCCTATAATCCACTCCATCCTGAACCTTCACTACAGATTAGTCCTCCTATCCCTCACCAGGCGGCGTGCCTGTAAATCACGTAACGTCAACTCGTGTCATTACGACAAATGTCGTCTGCTAAACCGGAAGTACTTAGCACACGCCACCAAGCGGCAAGTCCTGATAACCCATCCATGCCTGCGCACCTCAGGTCGTTATAACGCCTTAGGCTTGGATTAAACGCGCCATACTTTTGCCGATAATTCACAAACCGGATGTAGAACACTCGAATGGCGAGCGAGTTCAAAGGCGGGAAATATTGATGCCAGAGAAAGTAGGTCAACGCCTGCGTCTGCTGCAGCGCCTCGATTTGAACAGTTGGCGGCAAAAGTAGCGTCTGTTGAATCAATATTTACATTAGCGGAGGTATTATTGGATTCGGAGTTCTAGAAGAGATGCCTCTTTTGAAATGAAACGTCCATTTAAAGCGGGGAACATCATCAAATTGGGTTCGCGCTGCTGGGAAATAGTCTCGACTCGTGTTTTAGAGGAGAACGGCAAAAAGCTATAAATGAATGTTCATTGGAGTAGATGTAAGGATTGGTGGTATGGCCTAGAATGAATGTCGCATGATATCAATTGCTGATAGTGTACACATCCACTTAAGGTGACGCCCTCCGTTCTAGGCAAAGTGCCCCCTTAAGCGGGACGCCCCCTTAAGCAGGGAGTTACCCTTAAGCAGGGAGTTACCCTTAAGCAGGGTATCCCCCTTAAATGGAGTGTCCCCTTAAGCGGGGTGTCTCGCTTAAGCGGGGTGGCCCCCTTAAGTGGGTAGTCCCCTTTACTAGGGTTTTCGGTATGTCGATGGTTAGGCTATGTAGTATATAATACCTATATATATACAGGTGGTATTATGGCATAATTAGTAGAAACCGAAAGAGAGTTAGCCTTGACAATGTTTATGCCACGACGGGAAGGTCGCGTATTACTAGTAGTGATGAGCAGACCTGACCAGAGTGACTCGAGTTCGGTTTCATATTTATCCTACCTCGTCTATGCTTTTGCCTTTTACTAAAAGATAAATATTGAGTCAATGACCAACAGAACTTTTTTCATAGTAGCTGACATCCTGCTCTCTGATTGGTCAATATTGTTATTACTCTAGTGGCATAAAAAACACTTTATGTCACGGCTTGCCACATAAAATTTCCCTATGTTAAGTCTATGGCGGTTTTATATTAGGGGTAGGATAAAGACACTGGTGTAACCACACAGACGCCTACCTAACGCCTACAGAAGCCTATGCAAGCTGCTGCCTGGAGTTTAGACTGTTATGTTAGATTATCTAAACACAAATCTACTCGCCTCACACTCACACCATAAACAATCAATCAGGATAATCTGGAGTGTTGTCCCTAGACTGTTCTGTCACATTTGATAAGGTGTCCCCCCAAGTGCCCCCTTAAGTGCCCCGACAAAAACTAATTTATTAGATTTTGCCAGTTCATCGCCGGTTAATCGCCGGTTCATTGCCATGTGGGTGGCACCTGCTCCACCGCACTAATCTCTATTCCAGGCGCCCCACACAAGGCACTCTGTGGCAGCAACTACATGAGGGTGGTTGTGGCCCCTAAGATTCGAGGTCAACTCTCGACTGTATAGCCCTCCCAAGGCGCTAGAAAATATCATGTAAGGAGGTCAGGGTGAAGGTCGGGGTTTGCTGCGAATGCAGTCATTGGCTACTCGGTCTACTCTATTCCTTATATGGACTTAAAGTAATGGGACAACTCCATGCTGCAGCGGCAGGTTATGGCGGCCGTGTGGTTCACACGCTTCAAGTCACCATCAGGCCAGGTTCAATTAACTTTATTGGGGCACATGCTATTGAGAAAGATAAGTGATTTACTGCTATATCAAAGGCCAGTACTTCGAAAACCTTGACTATGTGATGTGATGTGCAACCACCTTTCTCCTTCGTCCCCAGAAGTGGTAGATTTACTGCTATATCAAACGCCAGTCTTTCTCATACCAGGTCTATATGGTGTGGTGTACAGCCACCTTTCTCCTTCATCCACAGCAGTGGTAGAGTTACTGCTATTTCAAAGGCCAGTCCTTCTCATACCATGTCTATGTGGTGTGGTGTACAGACATCTTTCTCATTCATCCTAAGCAGTGGTAGACTTACTGCTATATCAAAGGCCGGTTATTCTCATACCATCTCTGAGTGGAAATAACTCTCACCTTTATCAATATGTAGGGGTGAGAATTCTACCTAAATTCATCACATAGATTCGATCATCACCCAACCAAAGGAGGTCTAACAGAGCATACTACCCAAACAAACAGAAGCATGAGGACAACACTAAAGGTGAAGCAGATTGGCGGATGGTGGGTGAAGGTCAGAGTGCCCAGTTTTTATCTGTCGCCGATCGCTGGTTAGCGTAACGATGAAACCTAATGAGCACGAAGAAGTTACTCGTCTAAAATGGTCGTTCTAAACAATGCTAACATTATCATTGCCGTTCAGAACTTGGGCTGGCTCCAGAAATGAGAATGATTTTCCAATTTTACCTACAGATGAATTAGTGAACCACACATATTGTTAAGTGGGTATTCGTAAACAGATGTACAGTAAAAACTTGCTTCTGGGACTCCTTGCTTAAGGGGACACCCCACATAAGCACTATGTAGACAGGTGGGTGGGATTTTCAAAACCTGCTAAATTACCCAAAACGGGTTATTTAAGGCTGACGTTGTTTTAACGCATCTCATCGATGTAAAAGTGGCAATTTTTGGTGCATCTTTTGATGTTCTTTAATTCCATTATTGGTTTTGTAGAGCTCTGAGGAATATTTCCTACCGAAAATCAACAAAAACTGTGATTTTCATGATTTTCAGTTTTTTTTTGTCTGTGAGGCACAATGTTGAGCCAATTGTTTTTATTAAGGTGTTTAAACCATATGTCATGAGAAGTGTATACAATATAGTTTTGAAAATTGGTAGAAATTTGAAAAAATATTAAAATGGTCAAAACTATCCAGGTCCTTTAAATTTTCCAACAGAGAGACCTACAGAGCATGTTGTCTGACACCCCAATTTTGAGAGGATAATACTAATGAGATATGAAATGAGAAATTAGTTTTCAGTAGGGTCTTTGTATACGATGGATAATAAACTAGAAGATTGCTATAACTCTGGTTCAATTATATTGTTACTGATAGATATGTTAAATTTCTATGATTGAACCTTTCGCATAGAAACCAATATAATTGCTCATGAATTGACGTATTATAGAGTCAGAGCTCGTATCCTATCAAGTTTGAATAGCATAGTAATTCACAAGGTGAAGCTGCTTGAATTACGTAGCGATTCAAACGAGATGGGATACGAGCCAAGACCATAAACTTGAATGGGTTTCTGAATTTATCTCACCGGTCACATTGACTAACCGACTAATATTTGTGACATAATCCCGAATTGAATTTTTTTTTCTAAATACTCCATGGATGTTGGGTACGAGTTCTCAATGTTAAATCTATGGGGAAAACATACCAGGGTTGAAATAACAAATTTGCCGTAAGGAAAATGAGAATTAGAGCGGACTTGTGTAATGAATACAGAGGGCGCTTTCATAGACGCATACCCCCTCTAGCGGACGTTACCCAGGCCGCTCTCGGTCACGTGACCCTCAGTCTTCACTTCGTTTTTTCTCACATGAAGACGGTTAAATTTTCCACCCATCCACCCTACATGAACTTTCTATAAGGGTGAAAAAGGTTTTTCACAATTTATGTACTTGTTTTTTTATAAATTCAACACTTATCGTATGTCAATTTCAACTCTGTTTATCAACTTCATACACTACGTTTGTATTTGTATAACAATTGTCAATTTTCATGTTAACAAATTAATACAACTCGTAATACCTTCACATTGTATTACACAACGGTATTACTATACTTAATTGTTATACTACGTATAAATTGTCCAAAGTATAATAAATACCATATACTATAATGCGCTCTCTAGTTAATCATTATGGATTTGGATATACGAGTCCAGCCTCTATAACACGATCCTGATAAACTCTGGTTATAACGGGTAGGTTCAGCCCAAACTCAGCCGCCTGTATCTTTTACTACTTTTATTTCGCCTACACCGGAAATGACGCGGATCACGCACCAAGTTGGAGCCGGCTCAAAAAGTTAGAACTGGTCGGAGATGGTCTGGGCTAGTTCCGCCCGGCTCCGTTAGGGGTCACGCGGCATCAGGCGTCGTACTTCCGACGACTATTCTGTTTGTTTCCGGTTTTGTAGTTATTTGAACGTGAAGAAAATATGTTCATGTCTGTAGATGGCATGTGTTGATATAACATGAGGCAAACACATGTGAAATAAATACACAATATTGACTGGTTACAGATACAAGCGGCCGTATGCTCCGAGGAGTTGACGCGTAGTAATATCCGAGCGTATGCGAGGATATTGCGCATAGTCAACTCCGAGTTTTATCTGAAACCAGTCTATATTGTTTTTATTATCCACCTTTTCTGGACAAGTGGCATGTCGATGTCAGTTCGTTTTAATTATGCACTATTTTTCCATACGCTATATTTTCCCGTATGCGCCACCCGGAGCATTTACCATATCCGTATGCACCGGTATGTTCATACACACTCCCTATGTGTTTTCTATGGACACTTGTATTAGGTGGATAATAAAAGGTGGTACGTGTTGTTGTTTAAATTGCAATAAGAATAAATGTCCTTTACAAGGGCATGATACTGAAATCGTATCATTATTTATGGATATAAATCTCCATAGACTTAACATGGTGTGACTGTATGCCACGGGGGTGTCATACAATAGTTATATGCCACGTGTGACATATGCAATTCAAAACATGTGACAGGATAGTATAGAACGTACTCAAATTCTGGTAAATGTTTACATGGCGTTCGTTGCCTTCTGCTACAAATATCACGGAATCTAAACTATGAAGCCTCTGAGACCCTGACACCCGTCATCGGCCTAATCTAGGCCTGCGTTACTACGTCACAAAGGCCATCTGTGACGTCATCGGTTTTCACAGCTGCAATCTGAGAGAGTTAAATCATGCAGAGATCATACATGCTCGTCTGTTCAGGCTAGATAGTGACCGGGGGCTGAGGGAAGGATGATTCATAGGAGTATAGATAATAGCAACATTCATGAGTGAGGTCCCAGTGTGAACCACCCAAAGGCATATCCTACAATACACAGTGGCGCCACCTAATTTTCGCTGATTTCCATCTACTAACAATTATCTATTCAAACTTTTTGCTTTGAATTATTCCTTTCCAACAAAAAGTGACGTATCCTATATTTTCTAGTTTGACTAATACGCATAGGAAATATATACTGAGAAATAAAGTTTTCTTCAACTATTTCAAAAACAAGGAAGGTGACTATGATTTTCAATACTTACATGTGTAGTATTTTATAGTCATGACATTCCGTGAAGGTTGAAATGAGTTTCACGATGTGAAAAATAACGTTTTAGAATTTGAATATATTTCCCAATATACTATTGTCATTATATCAATCTCTGAATCTAGAACTAGCACGACAACCCCTTATTTTAAGGTTAGATATGTGTCTTACAACACTTCAAGATCATCTTATTGAGTTCTAAGATAATTGACATATATATATATATATATATATATGTTTGCATGTACGAGGCATATTGTTAGATATGCCTTTAAGTTAGCTGCGTAGTAATCTCGAATCGACGCCTCGTGCGGAAAGTAGTGCCAGCGGCCCTTTGTAAGCGACCCTCCTTCCCTACCTCTGGTTATGGAGAGTTCCACAATTGGCAAGTTTCCGACCTCTATGACGATCCTAGGCCAATTAAAGAAGAAACAAACAAGTTTGGGTCAAAGTCGTCAAGGCGACAGCTGACTGAATATCACGTGGTATTGAAACGAGTTGAAGAACAACAATTTGACCATAACGAGTTGCTCTCTGTATTTATATGACCCCTGTACACACTAAAAGAATGGATGACACACTGGATATAGAAAATGAGAACGGACTGCATTACTCATAGGGGCATGGGGAACGAGTTCTCAATATCAACCCTATGGGACAAAAATACCAGGGGTGAGAGAAATGCCTCTGCATTTCGTCTTTTACAAGCCGTTTCTCATGTGGATCTACATGTATTCTAGACGCCGTCTGGTGAGAGCTGCCCGTACTACAGCCTAGTAGAACTCGGGTGTTGAGTGAGCGATGAACATTTTGTGTTGTGACACCTGAACGCTGAGGTGTATGACGTCAGGATTTTACCAGCGTCTCCAGCAGAATGACGGTAAGCACATGTATACACCAAAACAGGGTTTCATTTAAGGGAGCGTAAACACACCGATTTTAGAAGTATACTAGCGACTTCGTCGAATCGTATTTGGCTAAAAGGAACACCATCGTAAAAAAACATGCACGACGCCATCTGGTGAAAATCAGCTGCAGTTAACCACAGGTCCTTACAGCTCCTATTATTTCGATGACACAGGTATTTTGCCAGCAACCAGCGCAATTATTCTCGTAACTGATCACGGGGCAAGGTTATTGGAAAACTATAGTTCTAAATTATGATTTCAGTACAGATAGAAACAAATCCTAAGGATAGAAGTACATCTGTGTAGAGAAAAAAACAAAAAAATAGCAGGATTCAGTTAGGTATTGTACGAGAATCTCACTCTCATGGCTCTTCAGTCTCCAACCCTATGTCTGGTTCACTCTGTCTCTATGTGCGGGAAGATCTCCAAGCGGATAGTACGGAAAATTACGCGTTTTATATGTGGTAGGTAATCAGTGCAAAAGTATTTACACCACAGGCTGCAGCATCTGTAACTCATCAAACGGGATGCAAATTATTTGCTAATGGACTGTTGAAGGGTCCACAGTAGGCTTGCCAATTTTTAATCACATATACTTTCTAAGTTTGTTTACGCTCCTGTTTCAAGTACCAAACCACTTTGCATATGACAATATATATGCCAATTCTGTTTGATAAATATATAACAAGTTTCTATGGAGGAAACCTATGAAAGTTTAGGGTCAGAGCTCGTATCCCATCGAGTTTGAATCGCGTAGTAATTCACAAGGCGGAGCCACGTGAATTACATAGTGATTGAAACGAGATGGGATACGAGCTCTGACCCTAATCTTGAATGGGTTTCTGAATTTATCTCACTCTTCACATTGACTAATGGGCTACCATTTGTGACAAAATCCCCGTTTTTCCTAAATATCTCATGTGCGTTGGATACGCGTTTCCAATGTTATGTCTATGGAGACAAAATACCAGGGGTGAGATAAAACATCATATTTGTATTCTCTTATTTTAGAGTTGCTCCTACTATTTCAATAGACAGTAATCGAAATTTGAGGACAGACATTTTCACTCGGGAAAGGGATGATAAATTACAAATTATATTTTAGAAAATTTTCCTGGGATTGATATGAGTTATATATAGAAACTAACCATATATCCGTAGCTATTTATAAGGGTTTGATCTAATAGATGGATAGATATACTAGCTTGTTCATGGCTATATCAACTACATATACCGCCAGCTCCTACCCATGACGTCACACGATGACGTACGGAGTATGTGATCACTTGACTGGATACAATTTGCTAACGCTCGTGTAATACTACGCGTCAACCTCTCATGGTTTACGGCCGCCTATCCACAAAACCATCGATTGTTTTTTTTTATTTATTGAACTAAACCTTAAAGTCCAATGCACATCTACCGATTCAGAGTTGAACGATTAGTTCCCAAATCGTATAGTTGTCACAGGCAAATTACGTAATGACCCCGATTTTTAAGTAAAATACGTGTTCCACAACACTTGGAGATCATCATATTAAATCTTCAGAAAATTGACATGGGTTTTAATTTCCCAAGCCAATTTGTCCTATATGCCTTTAAAGGTGAATAAAACTAGCAATCCAAACTTGACATGGAATATCTGAAGAACTACACTTTACAGAGCTGCTGTAATTCTCCACCGTTCTCAGGTCAAATCAGCAGGAACTCTTATTATTGTCGAGGTCACACTCCGCCAATCACGACGATCTATCTTTGTGTAGCGGAAATTCAACCGGTTTCATGCACCATCTAGATTTTAGCAGGTGGCATGTCACACCCTTTTTACCCTGTAAGCACCCCAGTCTGACACGTGACTTATTGAGCACGTGACCTTCCATGACTGCAGCTTGTTTCATGTTTAACTCTCCGGTCATCGTGTTAAAACATCTATAAGAGTCTTTCCCATATGTCTGATCTAGACAGACTACACGATAATTGAAAGAAGAAGACTATTGATAAGGTTTGTGAGCTATGATGAAAGTGAGATTTATTATAGGATTCTGATATAGCTATATCCCTTAGGACTTGAGTGGTGTAAAACCCAGCGTGATAATGTGAAATTAAGAGAAAACGTGGTTACTGAGCCTGAAGGGATGGCCGTTCGAGGTCTTTTGATACCACAAATACGTCCCGACGCTGCAGGCGGAGGAACATATTTATGGCATCAAAAGGCCGAGAATGGCATCCCTTTGGCCTCAGTAAAGACGTTTTCTTATTATTACATAGCTAAATATCAAGATAAACACCTTTTTATACACTTATTTAATGCACTTATTGACCTGATACATTCAATATGGTCACAGTGCGCCCGAATATTCACTACGGGCGCAGTGCGCCCGTACATTTTTTATACTGCCCCCTTTAGTAGCGGTTAGTATTTCATAGACGTTCGGCCAAAGGTATGCAATAAAAAACTTTAAAGATCCTTAAAAAAAACACGTTATGCCCAGTTAGAGGGTGTTACCTTGACCAGACAATATTTTAACACCATCAAGTTTTCTTCTGATTCTCACAGCAAACTGTTTATACATATATATGCATGTTTATATTAGATAATCACCAATATCATTTTGCATCAGTTTTTTTTACTAATCATAAAGTTATATATGACCTTTTTAAATGCACATATAGATCCTTGTCTTTGGATATCATATTTTATTATATACCCATTGCTGAACATATACCCATTGCTGAAATACTCCACGCTGCTAGATATGCAGTATGAATACTGTTCGGGCTCACTGAGCCAATAGTGAATGTTCGGGCGCATTTCCTTCGTAAATACATAAAATGACTTTTTTTCAAATGATTATTTCGAAATTTTTAGAAAGAGAATTTTTCTTCAAATCTTGTGTTTGAAATTTGGGGCTTGTCATTCTTTTTTTTTTAAAATGGTGTTTAGATGTAAAGTAGTAATGAAACCTAGTGACTGAGTCCGTAGCCCTTTCGACCTCGAACGGCCATCCCTCAGTAACCAGGTTTTCTCATATCTTTTGGTTATGCAACTACTAGGGTGCAAGTCTGAGTCAGCTGAAGTTGATAGGTTGTAAACATTGACTAAAATGTGTCACTCAGTCAGCAATCTCATCTATTTGCTTATTTGTGTCTAACTAAAACAATCAGGGAGTAAATGCCAGCCTCATAGACTGAAGACTACCATCTGGATGTCTCTTCGCTGAGTTCTGTATACTACCCTCTGCAGTATTATACGAGGCATAGACCCTATTGAGGTATCCCATATTATTATATACCTGTGTTAGTATATCCTACACATACGGCCCGCTCCTACCCATGTCGTATTCATATCCGTACGACACCTAGGTGACGTACGGGGTATGTATGTGGTGTACGGGGCATGTACGGCGGCGAAATCCAAAAACTCACCCAGAAGCAAGGTTAAAAATTGGATATTTTGAGGTATATAATAATAGAGAAACAGGCTGACTGTCTCAGTACGGATAAAATACTTGGTAAAATCGTCGATCAGATGAACCTCTGCCTTCGGCATTGGTTCATCTGATCGACGATTTTACCGCGTATTTAATCCGTACGGAGACAGTCAGCCTGTTTCTCTATAATACCGCCTGTTTGCAGGATCCGGTGTTCGCTGATTTCCGTCGTGGATCCCTTACTTACCCGAGGCGATAATAGGGAGTTTAGTAACCTCTGGAGGGCGTATGGGTAGTGGGTCTGAATGGAATCTCTTCCTTGTTGTATTATGTCGAAAGTATCAGCACGGAATAGATATAATTCGAAAACATTCAGTATGTGTCACACACTATATCTCCTTATCATCATCTGACTTTCTGAGTTAGGCCAGGAACCCATTGGGTAATTTATTTATTTATTTGTTATTATCATATACCTGAAACTCATCAAAATACTGCCATTCTAATGACATGCAAACTAGCGGCTATTCACTATGGCCCTATGGAGTGAACATACCTATTATTTTATGTGCACGAATATATCATATACATATGTGCCTGGAAATCATTAAAAGCGCCATTTTAAAAGTCACATGGTACGGAGTGCACAAATTATTAGTTCGTGCACAGTGTGCAGAACGGAATCAATACAGATGACCAGTAAGCGTGAGATATTCGTGCACATAAAAAACCCTCAGCCGCTTGTTCTTTAATCAGTATCCGATGTGCCTTGGCAGGGATGTTTGTGTTCGCGTGAGGATGTTTAAATGATTCATTTCCGGTGTTGTTTTCCATGTTTTCTCGTAAAAACCTACACGCAACCACTGACATTTTGACCCTTGAGACGTTAGAACGGGATTGCTTCACCCAGATTTCAAGGTTACACCCAATTCAAACTGTAAACACCCAGTTAATCTGTAATAGAATGACATATCATTTTATCATTAAAGGCATATCCTACAATTCTCAGTGGCGCCACCTGGTTAATATTTTAAATATTATTATCTATCCATTCAAATTATATTTTGGTGTATTTTAATGAATAATTGATAATATTTCAGGATTGTCTAGCTTCAGCTAGACTATTCAGTGACAACAGGCAATTGATGTAGAATTTAGGGCTAGATCGGTTGACCAACTCAATGGGAACACACCCGATATTTCTGGAAGGGGAGGTACGAAATTTAAAAAAAAATCCACGAAATATTATGAATATACCCGAAACATTACTATGCATTTTGACCAGTGGAATTCGCACTTTGCTTTTCAAGGTGAATTGTCTGATATGCCTTTGAATTCGGCTTGAGGGAATAATCCACTCCCATATATATATATATATATATATGTATATATATATATATATATATATATGTATATATATATATATATATATATATGTATATATATATATATATATATATATATATATATAAACATTCTAAAAGTTGCTTTTGACATTGTAAAACCAATGCCATTTTTCTCAAACTTTCACAGAATGTAGTAGATGTATAGTACAAAACATTTAAGTAAGAAAATCTATAGGTAACCGTGTTTTTTTTTAAGGATTAAAGAAAACGGTATTTTACAGTACATTTCCTATATAAATGTGAAATAAACGTAATGAACGTATTTACCTTTTAGGATCGGACAAACTGGACAAATTGTTAGCTATACTCAATTGGCATTAAAATGCATCCTAAGGAACCTCTTTTAACTGATAATTGACAATATTCAAAAATCACGAGGTGGCGCCACTGTGAGTTGTAGGATATGCCTTTAAAATCCACACTTCTGTGTGCAGGACAGAATCGAATTACTCTGACACATCCGCGGCACCATCTCCATCTCAAGTCAGTTAGCGCGTTATGCAGTGCGCCAACTGCCCCCATTATCGCCCACTGTGCCGCCGGCAACCAGCGAAGCAGGGCTAAAAGCAGGGAATAATCCACTCCTATTATCGCTCACAGGTCACGTGTTCTCAACAGGCACGGTCAAGCGGTGCAGTTATGTAGGCACTGCGCCACCTCCCAAATAGCCCGGATGTAGAATGAAATGCATATGGCCGGGGATCGTTATCAAGTGCAGGAGTTTCACTTTGCTGACTTAAAAATCCAATTGTGATCACTGCACGAAAACCATCATTTTACATATGAATGTGCCAGGCGTATATGAGTAGGTATTTTGCGTCTGCAAGGTCGTCTTAATCCCCGTGTGTATACACCTCATCTGTGGGCGTATATATAAGCGTCATGTGAACAGGCGGAGTGGGGGAGGTGGCAGGGGGGGGGGTGGGAGGGCTTCCTACTGAGGACACCTGTACTTCTACCAACACAAAGGGGCGGGAGGGGGCGGGGGCAGAGGGAAGTTTCTCTCATATATACGCTGGGTGTGAAATACAGCCAAGACGCGTCTGTCGTATATAAGGCCTGGGCATATATAAATGAAAACAAGTCAATATTCAGCCAATACATGCACTTCCGTGATGGCGTATATATGAATAAAACGGTGGTTTTCGTGCAGTGGATGTTTTGTCTTCAATATGACTCTGAGAAGCCTTTATCGAAGGGAAAAATCCCCCCCCCCCCCTAAAAAAATCAAGAAAAAAAATCGAAGCAAGCCTGAATAAATTGTATGTGCTAATACCGAGAGTTATAGAGATTCTATGATAATGAGTATTTTTTTTAGATTTCTACTGGATGACTTCGACGAAGAAATCTAGATGTATACCTTTTCCAACTGGATCGATACCATTTATATTCAAATAAAAGCTGTTTGATTGACAAGAAAATATTCTCATTGGAAGATAGTTCCCAAGTTATTGTTAGGTATCGTGTGGATCTTTGTGTTCTTCAAGGGAAGCTTTGCGTTTACGTATCACTGATCAATATTTCAGATACCACCAATTTCAGAGACTTTAGGTTTGGAGTTCCGATATAGAAACACTTATAGAAAATATCTCCCTATTTCGTATCGTATAGCCCTTAATATATGTTTAAACACGATTATTTTCTTCTAGCTTATTCTTTTCTTCAAATTTGATCATTTTCTAATCAAACTTGACAACGATTCGTGAGAATTTCTATGTTTTTCTTCATCTAAATACCATCATTATTTTATTTGTACAACTTTACTGGTTTCTAATCACCATTAAAGGGATATAAAATATATAGAGGGATCACACCTGATGTAATTTGATGTCAGATAGTAAGATAGTATAGTAAGAGGGGTGATTCCATAACAAAATATTGATTTTCTTGATCAGGACATAATTGGTGGCGAAAATCAATAATTCATGTAGAGTGGAATTCACATGATGGGATTAATTTACCTCACAGGGTTAAAAATCTCATGAGATTCTGTTCCTTCTTAAGTGGCAAATGTCGCCTACAATTATAGAGGAAAAACACATGTCTCGGGGAAATGGAACCCTGCAATTTAGACGAAAAAATTGTGTTTGAGTACAGAATCTCAGCAGCATATGTCTCAGACAAACACCCTTTGAAGTACATACATCTCATCGTGTGAATCACGCTTTATCCAACCCCTAATAAAAAACCGCCATAGACTTAACATAGGGAAATTTTATGTGGCAGGCCGTGACATAAAGTGTTTTTATGCCACTAGAGTAATAACAATATTGACCAATCAGAGAGCAGGATGTCAGCTACTATGAAAAAAAGTTCTGTTGGTCATTGACTCAATATTTATCTTTTAGTACCGTACCCGGTAATACAAAAGCATAGATGAGGTAGGATAAATACGAAACCGAACTCGAGTTACACTTGGTCAATGTCTATGCCACTCTCGTCAGGTCTGCTCCTCACTACACTTGGCTACGCCTCGTGTAGTAATACGCGACCTTCCCATCGTGACATAAACATTGTCAAGTCTAACTCTCATTCGGTTTCTACTAATTATACAACTCTGGTATTATGCTCCCACTGCTCATAAAACGAACAATTCACATCCATATTTCCAAAATCTATGTTCATCTTCTGATTTATGATAACGATCGTTTAGACAACAAAGAGTCCCTGATGTTACGTGACTGCTGATTGGTTCATGTCTCCTGCCAGCGTTAAACATAGCCAACGACTATGCAGGTTACAAGACGCATCTCTATTTATCATCACTGGGAGCTGACATGTCCGCTGTATGCTTATTATCCATGGTGCCCATTGTGAAGTTTCCCTTTGTGATAGTTTGGAGACTAGGTGAACCACTTACCATTATCTAAACACTCTCAGATATCATAACCATAGTACAGTAGAACCCTGCGTAAGCGAATACCCTCCGGTCCGGGCCAAAGTGACCGCTTACGCAGGGTGACCGCTTACGCGAGGTTAAAATAAACATCTAATAGAGGGAACCGTTCCGGGCAAAGGTGTCCGTTAACGCGGGATGTCCGTTAACGCGGGATGTCCGTTAACGCGGGGTGTCCGCTTACGCGGGGTGTCCGTTAGGCAGGGTTTAGAGAATACTGGCTTAGGCTTCGAGGACGTTGTTTTGTACGTGGTCCTTGGCCTGATTTAACGGCCTTCGCTCTTCGAGCTCAGGCCGTAAAATCAGGCCAAGGACCACGTACAAAACAACGTCAATCGAAGCCTAGACTGTATTCTTTTTATTATATAGCCTCAAATTGTTAGAATTAGCTAAATATTTACCAAAACGCCATTGTCAACTTCGTCGGGGACAGCATCGTGTACTCGAATCGTGGCTTTCGGGACAACGTCGCTGAAGCCTGTCCAAAAGTTACTGTGTGACATCATAGCTACCGCTCACTCTCCCAGCAGAACTTCC
Source organism: Alentia gelatinosa (assembly GCA_950022655.1). Lineage (NCBI taxonomy): Eukaryota > Metazoa > Annelida > Polychaeta > Phyllodocida > Polynoidae > Alentia > Alentia gelatinosa. The sequence continues at coordinate 55,775,074 of OX465589.1, read as the reverse complement.
GTGGTGCTTGCGCATATCAATCTCTGCTACAACCCCCAGCTATCACTTTTCCTGACTACGTTGTGACGTCATCGGTTGTTTACATTTTGCAATGGCTTAGTGTCGGCCGTGTATGGAGCCTGTGGCCAAGTTCTTTGCTATGGCATGCCGATTTCATTTATATTTCTAACCTTGCATCTAAATGTTTTATATTTCCTAAAGCATTTGTGTACCAATTTTATGGGTTTTAATTGTGTATATTTACGGTCGATACTAATGCATTGCATTCAGTTTTTTTCCGCTGGTTCTTATGTGAAATATAGGATCGGGAACAAGCTAACTGCTTCCTGTTTCGTGCACCCGCTGCCCGTACACTGAATTTCGTGCACATACATATGATATCAGAACATTACTTCCATACAGTATAGGCGTCAGTTTCGAACATGGGTATATAATAATCTACTGTATGCGTACCCAAAACTATTGTACAAGGGACAAAATATAATTTCCCCGTATACAATAAGAGAAAAGCAGATTGTCTCATATCTGAGACAATGTCTAAGACAATGTCCAAATGATTAAGACGGACATTTTGTGTAATAATCATCTCAGGAGGCAAAGCCAAGTAAGATTACTTAGCAAACCGATATGGATGGGATATTTTCAGTGGCTATGGATCGAGTGCAGTTCATATTTATGTCACCCTATCATTATATATATACCTATGGCCGTATGACCTACACATACTGCCCGCTGCTACCCATGACGTATTTATGGCCGTACGTCACACTGTGACGTACGGGGTATGACATCACATGATTAGCTGAAATTTCCCATCTTTTGGTATATACTAATACGAAAACGGGCTGACTGTCTTAGCACGTCAAAATACTATTAAAATTTTTGATCAGATACACCCCTCTGCCTTTGGCATCAGGATGTATCTGATCAATAATTGTACCTTGTATTTTAGACGTACGAAGAGAGTAGGCCAGTTTCCGTATATAACTGACTGATTGGCTGATGTTTGTGAGGTCATCACCCTTTGAGTATATCTATACAATACGCCATGGGCGTTGAGTACGAGTTGCCAATGTCAAATCTACGGTGAAAAATACCATGGTTGAGATGAAACCCATACCGCTATCCCACAGTGTACCTGCAAAAATGGCTTTCACAACCTGCTATGACGCGTGAGTACATCCGCCATGCATCTTGCCTTACCTCTAGTACAGTGACCTTGTACTGTAAACGATGCTTTGTTCTGTTTCACTGTCGTCTGCCCAAAGTTCGCACTGCCATCTGGTGTGAGAATACGACACCATGGCACTGTAGTTCGTCCAGAACTGTTTCTAGGTTTACATGCACGAGCAGCCTGGCCCTGGCGACAACGGGACGAACTACGGTCTACATGACACATGAAAACCCGAGATTCAGGTTCAACAATCAACCGCCAGATGTCACGCCGGTGGCGCGGGGAGACCCTTACTGTTGTTACTGTAGCCGAGATTTGCCGCTACCTCTGTCAACACTGTGTTTCAACGTAGAGGTTGGTATCAGAGGAGATGTGAAGCGCAGCGCCCCCTATATGGACCCAACTCATATATATGCGATCTCGGCAGGGTTCAAGGTGCCACTTTCAAACCTGCCAGCAGAGGGGAAGGAGCTCTTGATAATGGAATGTGTGTGGCTTGTAAACCATAGCCTATGAGAAATAAGGCTGTATTCAACAACACCAAACAGCCATAAATCGTGGAGCTCTATTGAGCTCTATTGTGGTTTGGAGTACATTAAATGTCACTCTATCAATATCTGAAAAGATTTTTGATAGAGCTCTAACAGTTTGTATGTAGTAGCTGTTACTAGTTAGCCTATTTTTGTATAGGAATCCGCATTCAGCTGTCATTTGAGACCATGCCAAAACGATAGGAGGCGCAGCGTTTCACACCTCCTCTGGGTTGGTATGGTTAAACCCTGGTTGTCTCCACAAATTCTCACTCTCAGACCAAAAATCTTTCTTCATTTGGGTATTCTCAGAGCTGAATTTCTCCTTGGGAAATATCCATAGCTGACTAAATTGATAATAAAATCTACCTTTATGGTTATTTGATTAAAATACACACAAAAGGAAATATGAACATGGGCATAGCTTCAAGAGTGAGATTTGAAAACATTCTCCCACCAGAGGTATAGATCACCTAAAACATCTGCTGGGAGAGTAGGAGACGCTTACAGGTAGTGGGTCAAGGTGGTCACGGATTTAACACAACCAGAGCTAACGTAGTGTAGCTGTGGCGACCAATGTAACTGTAGTAACGCGCTCCCTGGTGTCTGGGATCCTGTACTGATACTTTCTAGCATAGAATACAATGTCAAAGAAGTCATCCTCCAAATGGTTTGAATGCCATTTTATATTCACTCAGCTGTCGCCTCGTTCATATCACTCCGCATCAAACTCGTGGAGAACGACGACCTTGACGAAAACTCGTTGGTTTCCTCTTTATTACTCATTACTTTAGAGATACACAAAAGCAGCCAGTAGAGAATAATCATTAACATAAAGACAACGCCCAGAGGGGTAGGAGGGTGGCCGGGGCAGAGGCCACGTCATTAATTACATGCTAATATATGTAAGTGCCTCTGACACGCCTGCCAGCTCCCACCGCGTGGAGGGGATGATGTGGTTACGTAATATTATCCACTAGTTTCAGATATAAGCGGCCAGATGCTCCGAGCCGTTGACACGTGGTGATATCCAAGCGCATGCGAGGATATTGCACAGAGTCAACTCCGAGGAGCATATAACCGCTTTTATATGAAACCAGTCAATATCATAATCATTATCCAGCTTTTTCTGATAAGTGTCGCACCGATATTAGTTCATTTAGTTACGCATTTTCTTTTCATATGGAGGGTGGTTGTGGCCCATTAGATTCGAGGTCAACTCTCGACTGAAGAGCCGTCCCAAGGCGCGAGAAAATATCATGTAAGGAGGTCAGGGTGAAGGTCGGGGTTTGCTGCGAATGCAGTCATTGGCTTCTCGGTCTACTGTATTCCTTATATGGAATTAGTGTAATGGGACAACTCCATGGTGTATGCACCAATTGGTCACTATTATCACGCCTATAAATCGCCTCTCAGATCTTTACACCATGTAGTATGAAAACATGTCCAGGGACCTGTATCATTAGTTGAAAAAACTCTCGTAGTTGCTTTGACTAACCAAATAGCGGCACCTCGCTAACAGCGAGCGGCAATTTGGACCAAAGCGGCACCAACAGTGGTAGTACCCATTTCAATAGTTAGTGAGGTCTTGCTGTTGGTCCCCTCTCATATTGATCATAACAGTAATTTAAAAACATATTGTATCAGATATTATAACATATTTAAGTAAAGGAAAACATGTTCCGAATAATTCCATATGTATGTATTAACCATATATCGATTTTCACAATTCTCTAGTGGTCTCTACTCTGTGACTGCACTCCTCGGTCGGTATGCCACTGCGCCGCTTGACCCTAGGCTATCACCACAAAGTATTCCAAGCGAGAGCTACAGGGATCTCAACAGCGACACCAGTTCTGAAACGAGACCTTAGAACTCTCGCTTTTAATGCCGTTAATTGCTCTCGCTTTGGCGGTGGCCATTCCCGTTTACTCCCCCCGGCTTTTGAAACAGCTCCCTGGTTGATTGTAACATTTCCACATACTACTCACACCGAGTTTGCTAGTTTCGTCCGAGTCCAATTTCCGGAAGACTGGAGCCCGTTTAATAATCTAGGCTCGTACATATAGACCCTTTTCTGTGTGCCATAGAGACCCAGGGTCGATGTGGGTCTACTTTATTTAACACTTGGACGACCTTATGGACGGTTAACAAACTTTAACTTTCGAGTTAGTCATGTTATTGTTCATCGCACTCTGTCAAGATCGCGTATTACTGCTCTCGGCTTCACCTCGCGCGGTAATATGCGATCTTACCGTTGTGCGATAAACAACAACATGACTAACTCTTGTTTGGTTTCTCCATAATATTAAGTATAGTATTAGGGGGAATAAAGGACAAGGTACCAAGTTTTGATCAAAACTCCAGGAGTGGAATGTGATGGCCTAGATTAAAACGAATCAGGTTTTGAATTTATCCTATCCCGTCTCCTCGATTTTGGAATATTACATGATAAAAATTCTGTATGCCACTAGTGACATATAAAACTCTGTATGGCAGTCAGCGTGGCATACGGAAACTCAATGTTAAACCTATGGGATTTTATATTAGGGGTAGGATAATTGTAGGGACATGGATAACGAACTCCTAATGTTAAGCTTATGAGACCAAAATATCAGGGGTGAGATAATATGAAGGATACGGATTTTTGTATCCTTTTCAGTAACGATCCGTAGGCTCCATTTGTTTAGTATAGTGTAGCGGTTACCCTCTAGTCGCTGAAAGTGTGTTACCACTCTCTGCGATCATCAGCCGACCAGAGGTTCCGAGACTAGTCGCTACCCTGTACTTACCGTGCCAATACAGATGGGTTCGGCTTTACCCACTGGAGAAGGGAGGGAGATCCGAGATCTACCAACTACCGCTTAACCGCGAATAGAAAACCAGACTCCGGACAGTTTCAGTTTACCGTTCGTTTATTACTGGAAGTAATACACAATCCGTTGGTGCTACGGGGCACCAACTAGCGCAGGAAGAGATACTGGTCTCTTCAACGTTGAAAGGTGTTTCAACACAACCTAACCAACTCGTGAGGCTTCAGACGTTCACTCCGTAAAGAGGCACCGTGAGAAGTCCTATCAACCTGCTGTGGACTCGACCTTATATAGCGGCCGAGTTACGTAATGCGGATGAACCCGCAGCATTTGTATACTGCGGGTCCGCCGGCCATACCGCACAGCAAGGATTGGCACTCGCGCCACCTAGTCCTAAAGTGAAACAACGCTGCTCGACTGCCCTGACCCCTACAATAGTATCAGGTATATAATAGATTACTAACTTACTACTAGTAAATACGCATTTGACTTGGACAATTCCTGGGTGACTTAACAATGCCTTGGTGTAGTTACAATACACGGACCAGACAGCCACAAGACAGACGACATATGAGAGACAGGCGCTGCGGGCAATTTGAATCATTTAGTGAAAATTGTCGTCTGCTGTCGTATTTTTTGGCGGGAGTGATCAATCTTACCTCACACTGCATATTGGATAATATAGGAAAACTTAGTTAGGGGGGCTGAATGAAATCTCTTCGGCGTTGTGTTATGTTTGAAATACAAACCGAGTTCAATGGGCTTGGATCTATATGTGTGCTTTTTTCCGTTTGTATTCTAGGGTAGAACTCTTGCAGTGCCCAAGAAAAATGTAGGTTTTCTTGGATGGCAGCGATGGTTGCCGAGTTACGTGACGGAAACCCGATGAAACTGTGGTAACCTCAGAGCACTGACAGATCCAAAGTCAATACCGTGAAAACCAACCCTAACAGGAGGAATTCATTCACATCCATCGTCACAATTCATTCGCGTTCAACTAAATTGGGGTTTCGTTTGGAGCAGTTCACAGTTATCAGCATTCTTTGTTTTAAAAGCAGCTTATATCAACATCTAGAGGATTCAATTGCAATGAGATTGTATAGAGGAAACCCATGAAAGTTTAGGGTCTGAGCTCGTATCCCATCGAGTTTGAATCATGTAGTAATTTACAAGGCAAAGCCGCGTGAATTGCTATGTGATTTAAATGAGATTAGGATCGAGCTCTGACCCTAAACTTGAATGGGTTTCTGAATTTATCTCACCCTTAATATTGACTAATGGGCTAACATTTGTGGCATTATCCCCCACTGGATATTTCTCCTAAATATCTAATGGGTGTTAGATACGAGTTCCCAATGTTAAGTCTATGGAGAAAAAATATCTGGGGTGAGATAATTAGAGGAAGGACACTTGATGACAACTACCACATACCAGGTCAAACAAGAAAGAATTATGCAATGATTCATGAACTTATTGGTGCTTCTTTTGATGGACTCTCAAATCTTTCAACGGATAGAATACCGTATGAACATGGGTAGAACCTAACCACTTCATTTCAGGTGTTTATAAGAGGTAGTGTATATCTTCAGTGTGATGATAAAAGATTCAGAAGTATTATTCTTAATCATAACTAACACAGACACAGGGGGAAGAAGACAAGACATACGGGAGAAAAGAGGCGATTAGTCCATTCTCAACCATTCAATAACAAACATAAGGGGAGGGGACCAAAAAACGTAGGGGAGAGGGGAACGTAGAACCTTGTTTAATGGCCGTGTTCCACTGGACCGACGGTAGCCGATTTCGTAGCCAGACAATCGCCGATTATCATCGGATGCCCTAGAATTTCTCAAATCTTTGAAAATGGTCATTTATTAAACTATTATTATCAGAATTAAACGAATTACAATACGTGAGCTTCCTCTTAAGGGCCCAGGAACAATTGATCGGGTGAGAAATCGGCCTGGTGGAATGTGCCCTTAAGGAGAGTCGGCCACTCCGATTAAATCCATGTCAACGGTTTGTTCCAGTGTTATCAGCATATGATAGTGCAAATTTATTTGGGATTTATTTAGTTTAGGAATTGGTGAAGAACAATCTTGCCAAAATCTATGATTCCACTTTAATACCTCACTATTCTACTCTTCCCGTTTATTCACTATTTTTCCCATCTCATCTTTAAAGGGTGTGCTCCACCAGGCCGATTTCTCACCCGATCAATTGTTCCTGGGCCCTTAAGAGGAAGCTCACCTATTGTAATTTATTTAATTCTGATAATAATAGTTTAATAAATGACCATTTTCAAAAATTTGAGAAATTCTAGGGCATCCGATAATGTTCGGCGATTGTCTGGCTACAGAATCGGCTACCGTCGGGCCAGTGGAACACCCCCTTTATAACCGTTTTGAAAATGTCACCTTTTTCTATTTGTGTACATGCTCGCTGAGAAAGTACCAATATTTCATTTCTTGATACACGGCTTTGTGTTGTGGAGAATGCGTTCTGACAGAGACCAAAACAAACAAGGCTCAGTCAATGACAATTGACGTATCGATCGTTATCCGGAAGAACCATTGTGGTTCTGGAGATCTATAGACCCGTTTCAGATGACACCATGCTCCGCCATGTTGGAGACTATGGTATACATTACTGACGACATTTTCAAGTAGTGAGTGAGTGACTGAAAAGTGTTAATAATCTTATCTAATCCATTAAAACTGCTAACCCGTTTGCAGCAATTGCTCTTAAACCACCACTGGCAGTCCACATTTCTCAAGGGCTGGATAACTGCAGGCACATAGATATGTAAAATAGGACTTGGAAAGAGTTGGTGAGTTAGTTCAGTGGTTAATAGCACTGAACTTGTAATCCCAAGGTTGTTTGACTTTGTTGGTATAAGTCCCAATGCAGCCACTCTTTTACCCCCAACAGTGGTAGATTTACTGCTACATCAAAGGCCAATCTGTCTCGTACCACGTCTATGTGGTGTGGGAAGTAGAAGGATTCTCACCTCGGTAAATGTGTAGGGGTTTCTACCTAAATTCATCTCATAGATTCGATCACCACCCTTGTGGTGTAAAAGAACCTTAAGAAAGTCACATGAGGAACTACAGTAAAATACCACTTCCAGGACGCCCCACTTAAGGGGACTCTTTGCTCAGAACGGAGGGTGTCCCCTTATGCAGGATCATAATATATAATGAGTATAGGCTTAACATTGGGAACTCATTCTCCGTGCCCCTACGATCTCCATGGTCTATATCCTATGTACCATCCATTATGTTAGTGTATACAGGGGTGAGATAAATACACAATATTGACTGGCTTCAGATACAAGCGGTCTTATGCTCCGAGGAGTTGATGCGTAGTAATATCCGAGCGTATGCGAGGATATTGCGCAGAGTCAACTCCGAGGAGCATACAACCGCTTTTATCTGAAACCAGTCTATATTGTATTTATTATCCACCTTTTCTGGGCAAGTGGCATGTCGAAATCAGTTCATTTTAATTATGCACTATGTTTTCGTACGCACTATTTTTCCGTATGCGCCACCCGGAGCATACAACATATTGTATACTCCGGGTATGTCCATACAAACTCCCTATGTGTTTTCTATGGACACTTTGTATTAGGTGGATAATAAAAACAGAAAGCAACACATTTTGGTCAAAGTCTCCAGCTCATTTGAATGCTACGTGATATTCACCCGACTGTCTCCTATCATATCATAGCAAGAGGCAACTGAATTGGGAACGTATCCATCCTGAGCATATATAACTGTTCAGAAATTGCTTAACAAAGACCTCCGGTAAACACATATAACTCACGCCTGCAGATACACCATACGGTACCAGAGACCCCATCCATTCAATAGATCAATACTGTTTAATTTAGGCCAAGTTTATATATGCCCAGGATCATGGCCATGGTCTCTAAAACCGTGAGACCGTCGTTTTTTTTGTGGTTTTTAAGATCTTAAGATATTTGCTTCAATGAGTAATGATTGTTCTCCCAATCCTACGATCATGTAGTATAAGAAATGAAATTTGAAATAGAAAAAAACGTGGCGGTGCCCAGTAGAGAGGTGTCCGTTCTTAAAGCGGTCTATTCTCTCATGTTACGGCTACGGCTATTGTTACGGCTACTGAAGGTTACGGGTTCGCCACTGAGTGTTGTTTCTGGCACGAGTTCGAATCAAGAGTCTGATATCAAATCATGAATAACATTGCTTATGGATAATTAATAGACATACAGGAGTTCATTACGTGTGGTCCGCTTGCAATGAAAACCACATTATGAATTACCTGTTTACAATGCTATAAATGATATCGTTTATAAAAAATACGGCAATATAATGAATATATATAAATATATGAAAAGTCGCAGAAAAAAAATCGCTTTAGTGGATTGGGCATTTGCTTGGCATTTGGATGGCGTTCACTTGGGGGTTGTATGTCTCATGCAAATTCTCATGAACAATAGCATTAGCCAATAGTGTTCCATGCGTTTCTCACGTTTGCAAATATTCCTATAGTCGCAACCTTGCATATTCTCATTCCATCACACAAGAATTATTTTGCCTTCTCATTCGCCTTCGTGGATCTGGGGCCCGCTTAATGATCTAGGATCCTACATGCAGACTCTTTTCTGTATCTAGTACAACGGTTATCGCTTAATAATATTTAAGTCTTTTTACTAAGATAGTATTGGCGTCCATAAGGTTTTCCATGTTGAATAAAGTTGACCCACATCGTCCCTTGTCTCCATGGCGTACAGGAAAGAGTCTGCGTGTGCGATCCTTATTATTAAAGGCATATCGGACAATTTGGCTTGAAAAAAATACTCGTGGAGAACGACGACCTTGACGAAAACTCGTTGGTTTCCTCTTCATTACTCATTACTTTAGAGATAAAACCTATATCATTTTCCTAAAATTTGAATATGATATGATCTCCAAGTGTTCTAGTATACATATCTAACTTGGGGGTCACTGTTCTAGTTGTATAACAACTACATGTATATGTAAATCAAGCTATACTATCCATTAAAATTGGATAAACTGAACAATCAGTTTTGACTGATGATTGACAATATTTAAAAATCACTAGTTGGTGCAATCATGAATTTGGCTGGTATGTCTTTAAACGGGTCCCTGGATCTTGAGGTTGAAAACTGTACAGATACTAACTGCATATACAGGCTAATTCATATTCAAATTTCAAGAAAATGATATGGGTCTTAATTTTCAATAATAACTGCTGATATGCCTTTAAAGACAAATACGGGTAGGTATCACACTGCCCCCTGTGTAGACACTGGTGCTGCCACCTGGTTTCATGAAAATATAGCAGTTTCCCATTGACACCAATAGATAAGCACTTACCTTCTTTAGGTGGCCTTGCCAAGGAAAGTAGCATGGTGTACAATAGTATTATTTTAGAATTTCTCATTTGTACATGTTCCCAACTATCATAATCCAGAATTTTTTGAAGATAGCAATAGAACATTAGTGTCATTTAGCAACAAAGTCAAAATATTGCAGTTTCCCATAGACTACAATAGTTAAGCATTACATTTACAGATGGCCTTCCCATAGAAGTTAGCATGGTGACATGCCAGTCCTTTTTCCTTTTTCTATTTGCTGATATATGGAACTGATATTTTCCAGAGTTATTTGCAAAAAATCAATAGAATTTAGAAATCACTCAGCTACCAGCATTTGTCTTTAACAGTACACAGATACATACTACTGACGTTCTACAAACTGCCGCCAGTCGTACCCGCCACAAACCAACCCGGTGTATCGGGTATCGGCCGAGATCAATCGACTCTCTCCACTCCCCACAGGATCCGCTATAAATCCCGCGTTTGCGCACTTCGTCCGGGCGCCAATACGCATGCTCCGAGCGACACCCGCGCCCTCTAGTGTCTCAGCACGCCAATCAATCTCCCTGCTAAGCCACGCCCACTTCCGGTGACCTGCGCACGCATCCGTCACTCCGGAAGTGGTTAATAGTCCAGTGAGACACCGGAAGTGTGCAGTGCGCGTGCGTTGTGGATAACTTCCCCTATTATCGCTCAGCCGTTGTTTGTTCCCGCGCAAGCCGTGAAAAGTGTGGGACAAATCAAGGAAACCCAAATGACCCCGGGGGGGAACTAGGGAACATCTTTCAGAAGATGACACCAGGGGAGGGGAACTAGAGAACATCTATTACACCAGCCTTCCTAAGTTGTTCCCCAGTCGAGCGTGTCCAGATGGTGATGTGCTACAACTCGGGGGCAACCAGCGGAACCGTCGAAAAATCGTCTGCTGAGTTTCCATAGTTCGGGGATTTACCACCAGGCGGAGGCTTATCATTTCTAACCCGCTGAGTGAATCGCCGCATGCCAACGTATCACTGCTCGACTGGAAGTAGTTCCGATATCGAACCTCCAATCAGGCGCGCATTGATACGGGACGCCGCGTCTCTGGCCGCGCAGCCGACATTTCGCAGAAAGCGCGGGAAAGTGAAATGAGGGCGGCGTCTGCTCTGACTGGACCTAAATTTGCTCCTCAACTTGCTATTTTCAACACGTAATTCTCAGGGATTATGGTGAAGAGGCTTCTGACATGTATATCCAAACATAAGGGACAGAATATCATGTGCTGGAGTACCAGGAATATGAAATAAGGGCAGTGACTGGACCTCAACTTGCAGCTATTTGCCTCACGTAATACTCAGGGATTATGATGGGATTACGATGAGGAGACATTGACATGTGCGTCCAAACATGAGGGATAGAATATCGTGTGTTGGAGTACCAGAAAGATACCATTTGTCACACGGACCAATGCGGGAGGCATTCTGACTGGACCAAAATCTTGCTATTTCCCTCATTTTTAATGATGAAGAGACATGCATGAGGCTTCTGACATGCATGTCCAAACATAAGTGATAGATCACTGGCATGTACGTCCAAACATAAGGGATATTTTATCGTTGTTTTGGAGTACCTGAAAGATGCATTTTGTTTCACGGACTAATGCAGGAGGCTCTAAAGCCAGCCCAGACAGAGCCAGGCTTAAACCCACCTCCCCGGAGAGGCAAGAAGACCAGGTGAGAAATGTGTACTATAGAAAGACATGGTTAGTGTGTCTGAATGGAATCCGTTCAGAGATATTTTGGTCAGAAATACTCACCGAATTTGAAGAATGAGGTGAGTATTTCTGACCAAAATATCTCTGAACAGATTCCATTCAGACACACTAACCATGTCACTCTAACCACTCTAGCCTATTATTATATAACTTAAATCGATGAAAAAACGTTATTTTGATGACTTATTAAGTCACACTCACAGCGGGCACGAACATTATTATTACTGCACCACTAGCAGCGGGCAGTATTTCATAGACATTCGCACACAGGTATATAATAATATGATAATAGATCTTTCCCCGCTGGGCCTACTGTAGCTGGCTTCCTAATTTTGAGGCAGTGTTGGCAAAACAACCACATAGCAACGTATTCTTTAGCGTAGGAGGACTGAGTGTATTAGTGCGATACATTTATAATACTTGTTGGATTTTCTTTAGAGGAGATAAAGTTTTGTACCATATTTATAGTATTCAATTGTGCTCACACCCACTGTTCACACTTTAACTGTGGAAGCATGGCATGAATTCTCACCCACCAGTGTTTAACCGATTGACGGCCTAATTAAACTTAGTACCGCTAGGAGGGGTTTAACGGTAAACCATCAATTAGATAGTTACTAATTAGATGGTGGTTTATGAAGCATATGGCAATGATGCATGCATTCAAACTTACGAAGTATAGCAGAGAATGCCGCAGATGTATCTGTGTTTAAATTGGTGATGCAGAGGTCTTGTAAATATGAATGGCTAATCATGTTGTACAAGCTACAAAACGAGATGATAATTTACGGTTCGTACGGAACGAGGCGTTTACGTCGAGTTCCGTACACAACGTAAATCATCATCGAGTTGTGTGGATTGTACAAGCATGGTAGGTCGTACTCTATTTTTGATATATCCGAAATTTACAAAAATGATGAACTTAATCTGGCCTAATAACTAATATTCTAGTCAACACGTACGGAACAGTGTTCCGTATTTTACCGTACGGAACAGTGTTCCGTATTGTTCCGTACACTATTTTCACGTTATATATCGAAACGATGCGTATTTACAGTATATACGGCATGGGTATATACTAACACAACTGCAAAAATACAAAAGAGGCTCAATTGACCTTAATACACTTCTGTAATTCAGGATACTAATGATACTTGTAAGAAATGGCGTTAGAACGACATGAGCACACAGGGTATGAATGCGGTGGCGGATTGTTGGGATCAGGTCATTCTGACGGCCCCTTCATCCTCATTCCATGAGCCACTCATAGAGGAATAATGAGTCACAGATAACCTTACGTCACCCCCTCCGTAAGCATACCGGATTAGTGAGGATTACCGTGTACAGCCACCGCCACCCCCCCCCCCCCCCCCCCCCCCGTCAGCATTCATATTCATATGGGCAGGCGAATGAGTGTAACTTGGGGGTATGAGGGAGATGTACGTACTCACAGGGATCCTTGTTATTATTATCCATCGTAAACAAAGTCCATTTGGAACTCATTAAGTTTGTATGAACAGAAAACAGAATCGAAAAAGTAAGTTTATTTGTGATTCGTGTATACTTTATCAACTGCAATAATTTCATCAATAATGGTAACACTAATACAGGGAGCGTGTGTAAATAACGAGATATATGTCTAGACTGTAAATATTGATGAACTGTTTGTAAACCATAAGTTAATACTACGCTATATAAGACTTTAAAGTGTTATGGCACCTGTCTGTCACAATAATTATTATATATTTTATAAAAAGTAACAACAAAACTTGTATATGTATCACTTTCCTGTATATATATGCACATTTTCATGACTGGAAGAACGAATCATGTATTCGAATTCACGAAAATAAAACCTTTTCCACAAAAAAAAACAACATCGGAAATGTATGGGGACTCAGAGAACCAGTATTTTTATTTGTTTTAAAAAGATATCAGATATCATTGGAGTCCATATTGGAAATGTATGGAGACTCAGGAAACTACTATTCAGTGTTCAAAAGAACTGTTTGATGCCATCAAAGTCTATGTTGGAAAGGTATAGTGACTCAGGAAACCGATACTCATTGCTAAAAATACTCCCAGATGCCAGAAACATTTTATTATCCATCGTGTACAAAGCCCCAATTGAAAATGCATAGGGACTCAGTAAACCATGACCCATTGTATACAACCTGTCAGATACCATAACTGTGGTATACGGATTCAAACCTGTGGTATACGGCCTCAAAACCATGGTATAAGGGAAAAATAGCCCTTTTGCTATAGAGCAGAGAAATAGTCCCTATTGTTATACCTTATAATGTGGCAATAACTGGGTGAAATTTATTCGAAAATATGGATAATAAATACAACAAACGATGATTTTGTGAACAGGCGGCTCTGTAAACCACTCGAGGTTAACGTCGTAATACACGTCAACCACTCGTGGTTTACAGCCGCCTGTCCACAAAACCATCGATTATTGTCTATGTATTAGGATTTCAATTCTATTTGATACTACCATTGTATATGAGAAAATAGTCCCTTTGTGCTGTAAAGCAAAACTTATTCCTTATTATGGACCCTTTGCTATGATAACTACTGTGTTTGATTCACTCAAGAAAATGGATAATAATTAAAACTAACGATGGCTAGGTGGCTATGTTAACCACTAATGGTTGATAACTCATAAGGCTCGTGGATTACTGAACATCGAGCTCTCGTGGTTTACGGCCGCCTGTCCACAAAACCATCTATTATTGCCTATGTATGTCGCGCGGGGCCGTTAAGGTCTGAAAATAGTGCTGGGTGATTAAAACTGGCAGACATTTCTTGGCTCGGTTATGCCTATCAGGGGGCAGCAACATATGCCTGTGCTGCATATTAAGTGGGATTCACACGGTGGGATTCACGTACCTCACAGTCCGTTTGTCTGAGACAAATCCTGTTGAGATTCGGTACTGGAACACAATCTCCTCGTGTGAATGACAGAGTTCCTTTTTGATGAGACAATTCTTTTCTCTTGCAATTGTCGGCTACAATCACCCCTTACAAAGAAGAGAATCTCATGAGATTTTGCTTTTGAACAGGTTCTAAATTTAGAGGGGCATTTTGGAGAAACATGTATTTCGCTTGTTTTCCCCCAATCTGTGAGTCTCGGTGGTCTCAAATAACACCTATTCACACGGGGAAGTGCCCTGAGTCGGCGACTGTGTCCCCTGTGTACCCTGTTTAGGGGTGTAGGGGTGAGACTATGTACCTATTAGGTCTTCCCATGTGAATTGAATCCGCCATGTTACCAGGAGACTGTAGAACACCCCAATCTGTGAAACTTTGCACCCAGCTGGAAATAGTAGCCGACTGGTGCAAAGGTGTGAAGTACACCAGTCTCAGGTCCGTTTGTCCTATGTGTGAATCCCACTTTATACTCTTATCACACTGACCATATGAGGTTGCAGGACGTTAGGGCCCACCACCTTAAAGTCGGGACGTTAGGGCCCACCTTACACCGGGGGTGTGAAAGCCTCAGTCGCGCCTCGGCCGCACCGCGATGCCGCGGTCACAGCTATGGTGCCGGGAGGGAGATGTGGCATAAATAGACGTTAGGGCCCACCTAATTTTGCATAATTAGTTAATGTTTGAATACTGGAGAACTCAACCTGTAAAAAACTCGACCCGTAACGAATGCGACCTGTTTTAAATCTTCCCCACTCAATCATCTCAACTGTAAATTAATACTATATTTAGTAGTATGTATAAGTAAGTAACCCTATCCCTAACCCTATCCCTAACCCTATCCCTAACCCTATCCCTAACCCTATCCCTAACCCTATCCCTAACCCTAACCCTATCCCTAACCCTAACCTTAACCCTAACCCTATCACTAGCCCTATCCCTATCACTTACCCTAGCCCTATCCCTAGCCCTATCACTAAGCCTTACCCTATCCCTAACCTTATCCCTATCCCTAACCCTAACCCTATCCCTAGCCCTAGGTTGGTTTTAGGCGGGCCCTAACGTCCCGATGAGTGGGCCCTAACGTCCCGACTTTCGGGTGGTGGGCCCTAACGTCTACATACCCCATATGACATTCGTGAACTCAGACGGCTGAATATCTGGGGTTCGTTGCTCCTATAAATTTTGGGAAAGCTCTCGTATTATCGGATAGTATCGTATGCTACTTCTTACAACACAACATTTTCAGTGGCACAGTTGAAAGGTCCATTAGATTTTCATTGCACATAGATGGTGACATAGTCATGATGCGATCCACACAGAATCTGGAGCAATGGTTTCTCCTATTTTGAATAAACAATAAGGCATGTGATCTATCCATGATGACACATGAGTTAGTGCCATCGTTAGTCATTAAAGGCTCGAACCGTTCATGGATAGATAAGTCCCATTTAAACCGTGCGATACATACTATTGAACACCTCATTAAACGCTAATTCTTCTTGTTAAGCGTTTTAATCTGGTTATTCTATTCAGATTAATACTACAGACAAATGCTCTCTTATCAACCCTTGATAAGGACTCTGTACTAATGGAAACGCCGGTTCTGTATTGAATGCTCATGTGTACATAACCTTGACTATTTCAATAGTTGTATTGTAGAAATTTCTTTCGTTCGCTCTCTCCATACGATATCAGCGTTGGAAAAAAAAATATATATATATATATATTTCAATAGTTGTACTTTTATCTTCTTCAAATTATTATTTCTCTTTAATTTTCATATGTCCTCTCCGTTTTCTGGTGGGTTTTTTTGTTTTTTTTCAGTCAAACATCCGATTTATGTCACCCATCCAACCCTTTGGTGTCCTTTACTTTAACTATCCTTATCTATTTGTTCTCCAACCTTCCTACAGTGTCAACAAGTCAGTATCAACAACCCTACATCCATAAATCACAAGCATTACTATTCATTTTAAATTCATATGAAAAGACTAATGGGTTTTTTAAATACCATATCTGCCCCGTGGAATGTGATACATGATATGGGTCGATTTTTCAAAACTTGCAGTTTTTGAAAATGCTGGGGGAATATCTTACTTAATTATTGGTCTGCAGTTTATAATTCCCGTATCAATGGGTTCACATTAAGAAGCTCTTTTATCCCATTGTAGCGTCTTATATTTATTGGTGAACATTGAGTAAAAACCCTTTTCCCCAAAATGACCTTAATTTGCATTCTTGCTGTAAATGATCAAATGCTTGCTACCTTTCCATGCCTAGTAAATTTGATTCTCAATTAAATATTTATTATCAAAGGTATGAAGAAATATTAGAAAAGAAGGGGAAAAGTATGAAAACATTCAGTCTAAAAGGAGATGTATATATATATATGGGGTACTTAATCTGATATCTAACTATCTAAGAGCTAGTTTAATTTGGATATCAAAGTGTCAATGAATTCAAGTCTTCAATAGAGTATAACGATTACAGGAAACAATGATAAGGTTCTGCTCTAATTAGAGAAATCAATGTCCCTGCTTTGAAGATGCAATTCTCTCTTATCTGGATGCGATCAGGATTTGAATAACAAGGCGTGAGATCCGTTATTAGTTAAAGTTATTAGTGAAAGGCAAATTACTGCAGCCGTCCTGTAAATACTGCTCCATCACATCAACATCTGTGTGGGTAGAATATCGACGGAAATAGTGTCAAAGACTGAAATCATAGAAAAGATTTGTTTTCAATTTCCAAAAAGCTGTATACTAAAAGAACTTTCACCATGGTAAATATGTACGCGTGATATTTCTACTTAATTCATCTTCTTATAGATCACCACCAAACCAAAGCAAGTTTGACAGAACATATTGGACGTTAAACCCAAACAAACAAACAAATCGTAGCAACTCAGCATGTTACGGACAAACCCTTATAACGGTACCTTATAACGATACCTTATCCAGAAGGGCCTGGGAGTGTTGTACCATTGTTTTACTGCCGTATCTAATCAATACCTGCCTCTCTCGGCTTCCGGGCCCGTTATGTACGATCATTGATATCTGGAAGGGAACCGCTTTAGGGCTGGGGTGTATCGACCCGTGACTACAGACCCGTGTATTACTCTGAACCGCCATGTGATATCTTTATAATTCGTACATGTGTACTAAGACTTTATTATCCATCGTATACAAAGCCCCCATTGAAAATGTATGGGGAGTCAGTAAACCACGACCCATTGTATAAAACCTGTCAGATACCATAACTGTGGTATACGGATTCAAACCTGTGGTATACGGCCTCAAAACCATGGTATCCGGGAAAAATAGTCCCTTTTGCCATAGAGCAAAGAAATAGTCCCTATTGTTATACCCTTTATAATGGCAATTACTGGGTTTTATTACCCACCTATTATGGAGTCTACATAGGAAATGTATAGGGCACCTGGAATTAGCTACCCGGAGATTCTGGCATGTCAGAATCTCCTGCAGGAGATTCCGGAAAAAAGTCCCTGCCAAAATGAGGTCAATTCATAATTAACTTGAAATTCAGTTTATTTACTGTTCATTCAGTATCAATTAGTTATAATCAGTCACAATAATCTCATTTACCATGAGAAATCACTGTCATAAAAAGTTTTGCATATAAACCCCAGAAAAATAGCGAACCATATAACAGGTGTAAGTATACACTGATTTACCACCTTGCTTGACAGTGCTGTGGCGCTATGGCGTGATCTGGAACTATATGTACTTTTTAGGCAATAGACATGTTATTAATCTTGAAGGTGGGTAATAAATACAAAAACGACTGGTTTTGTGTATGAGTGTCCGTAATCTCCTCGTAGTTGATCTACAAAGTTCAAGGTCGCTTAGGGTATCGCGCTACCTGTCCTCATATTTATTTGGACAGGGAACCAGCTTACAGGCCAGGTAACTTCACTTCTCGCTCTTTCTCGTTGATTCTCGTCGCTGGCGTGACGAGACACATAAGGCCGTCGCAGATCTAGTTTATCAAAACAATGGCTGAGGCGATTTGCGTGTTAATTGAGCAGTTTGGAGTGTAGGTCTGTTGGGTGCGGCGTGCTTGAGACTGGTTCAGTCGGTGTAATGTCCCAGCTCGGTCATAAATAAGAGTGGGAGCTTTGTCAACAACGCGTGCACCAAGACCAGCAGTTAAACCCTCATAACCCTTATTCTCTCTCTCCCGCTC
Organism: Alentia gelatinosa; assembly: GCA_950022655.1. Classification (NCBI taxonomy): domain Eukaryota; kingdom Metazoa; phylum Annelida; class Polychaeta; order Phyllodocida; family Polynoidae; genus Alentia; species Alentia gelatinosa. Next base: position 55,756,272 of record OX465589.1, on the reverse strand, counting down.
TCCCTCTCTCTTTCTCTCTCTCTCTTTCTCTCTCTCTCTATCGCTCTCCCCCGTCTCTCTCTCTCTATCGCTCTCTCTTTTGCTCTCTCTCACTCTCTCTCTCTCGCTCTCTCTTTTGCTCTCTCTCTCGCTCTCGCTCTCTCTCTCGCTCTCTCTCTCTCGCTCTCGCTCTCTCTCTCGCTCTCGCGCTCTCTCTCGCTCTCTCTATTGCTCTCTCTTTCGCTCTCTTTCACTCTCTCTCGCACTCTCTCACTCTCTATCGCTCTCTCTTTTGCTCTCTCTCTCGCTCTCTCTATATCGCTCTCTCTTTTGCTCTTTCTCTCGCTCTCTCGCTCTCTCTCTCGCTCTCTCTCTCTCTCTATCGCTCTCTCTCTCGCTCTCTCGTTCTCGCGCTCACCCTCTCGCTCTCTCTCTATCACTCTCTCTCGCTCTTTCTCTGGCTCTCTCTCTCTATCGCTCTCTCTTTTGCTCTATCTCTCGCTCTCTCTCTCGCTCTTTATAATGGGAATCCATATTTAACTAGACTGCCTCTTCAAGTGAGCTCATATGACATGTTAATAAACAAAACTTTTTCCTTTTTTTTTTATTTGCACTGAAATTTACAAAGACAGACTACCTGGAGGCATGTTTTATGATCACTGCTAGGAGAGTGTTTTTATGTCGCCTGGGGCCCGTTTAATAACCCAAGATCGTACATGAATTGTACCATTTTCTGTACTTTGTACAAGGGCTATTGTTTAATGTTATCAAAGTTTGTTCACTAAGACAGAATTACACGTCCATAAGGTCATCCATAAGTGTTGAATAAAGTTGACCCACATCGTCCCTGTATCTCTATGGCATACAGAAAAGATTGTACATGTATGATCCGAGGCATACAGAAAAGTAGTTTCATGTAAGATCCTAGATTATTAAACGGGCCCCTGCTTCTGGGCCGGTGCCTGGTGGTTCCTGCTGCTGGCCTGTACGTCCAGTATCTGTGCTGGTCTATTGCTGGTGCGGGGCGTGTGGTAGACTGGTTCCCTACCCTAATGAAATGAGGGGCAGGAAACGGGTTCCTACGTCCTTCAACTTGACTGTAGTACGTCCCATTGTCGCTAGGGCCGCATATATATATCTCCGCATATATACCTCCGCTGAGCCCCCTAGCGGATACCCCGGGAACCAGCGTATCCGGTGGTCTGCCAAGGTGGCGCAATCCCACAATGCAACAGAAAAATGGAGGCGTTACCAATAATGCACCACGAAACTGGAACCCGTTACCTGGCCTATAGACTAACTAGGCCTAGACTCTAGTACAGCCCGTTGTCGCCAGGGCCAGGGCACACAGGCTCATACTGGGACTGTTTTGCGCTGCCATTTTAAGGTGGAAATTCCTACCTCCGCTGGTACGAAGCTGCCCTGATTGATTTGCCAGTAACCAGTATGCTACTCTTCAAGCAGAGGTCCTAGAGTAGCTTTTACTGGGCATGTACCAAATAAATCAGCTTGGAGAGTTATAATGATTCCCAGAATAATGCCAGAATCGTGGTATTCTCAGGCTTGGGTTAGCACTAAAATTAGAACAACCAACCAAGAAATCCTTTTCTCCAATCAGTGCCTAAGGAACTGGCAAATCAGAGCTGTGCTCTGTTAGACCCTTACATACTTTAAGCAGACTAAGCGCCTGTTGGTATTCCCCCTTGTCAAACTGATACTATAAATAGGACAGCCAACCACGATATTCCTCTCACTGAAGGTGGCTGGCCAGTCAGAGTCATACTCTGTTAGACCTTTACGTACCGTAACCCGAAGGTGGCACGGTGCGTGAACGGACTAAACTAGGCCAGGCTTCCAGGCTAGGCGTGTAGATGAAACCCTGGAGCCACCTGGTGGAACTCAGTTGAAGCACAAATCTATAGTTTACACAGTAAGCAGACAGTGAATGATAGTCAATCTGTTTCTCCTGAGTTTATACCGCAATATGTATGTATTACTCCTATTTAGTTCAGCGGAGAAAATGGACATGTCTTCTTTCAGAAATAAAAATGAAAAATGGCGAATTTGATTTATATGGAAGGGCATACTCAGACATATATCCAGTGAACACTCACCCTTGGACTCAAGTACCCTTCAGGTGAGGGGTTTAGAAAACATGTTATCCTCCTTGTTGGCTTCCTATTGGCTAGGTAGGGTACTTAGCAGTCGACTCAGCATTGGGTATAATATTGTAATTAATCTCAATAGTCCACCCTCTCTCATAGTTAGTTATATATTGTGGATGAATCGAATCTGTTCCGTAATGTTTTGTGTTGGAGATTTTCACCGATTTCGAAGAATGAAGTGAATATTTCCTACCAGAATAACAAGAAACAGATTTAGTTATTCTCACTTTATCTCCTCATTATTTATACCATGGAATCATCTATAGCGTCACGTGTTACGGAGTACACGAACTATTAGTTCGTGTTCAGTGTACACGAATGGAATCCGTAGAGTTGACGTATTAGTGTGCGACATTTGGGCACAGGTATATAATATCAAGCCTGAAAATACATGTGTGTTTACTGCATGTTAGGCTCTATTGAAATCTGCTGAATGTCATTATATCTATTACCACGTGTACAGAAATAATTGTCTAACCTAATGAATGTTTTCATCTTTGTTCCAGGTGAGTGCTCTTTCAATAAGCTTACACCCTCCTCGTAACAGGTAACTGGTTTTGTATAATACATGACTTACCATTCAATGCGCCTAGTGGTGCATTGTGTAGTTAGACCATTCCTCTGTTAAACACGCTACTCTAGCGTTGTGGCTCTATGTTTCACAGATTCTACGGTAGGTGTGAGCGCAAGGATATAATTCTTTGCAAGATATAATGGTTGGGATCATCTACAGTATTCTATTTACAAGAAAGTGTTGTCTTGACTTGATAGTTGACAACTGTCAGTAAATGAAGATAAGTTAGCGGGAAGGAGAGGGAGGGAGAGGGAGGGAGAGGGAGGGAGAGGGAGGGAGAGGGAGGGAGAGGGAGGGAGAGGGAGGGAGAGGGAGGGAGAGGGAGGGAGAGGGAGGGAGAGGGAGGGAGAGGGAGGGAGAGGGAGGGATGGAGAGAGATGCAGGGAGAGAGGGAGAGTGGAAAGTTAAGGAGAGAGAGGAGACAGAGGGGGGAGAGGGAGGGAGGGACAGAGGGAGGGGCAGATGGACAGATAGGGAATGACGGGGGAGACAGAGGGAAAGAGATAGGGACAAAGAATAAAGTAGAGGGAGGGACAGGGACCGGGGGAGATAGGTACAGACAGAGAGAGAGACAAAGAGGGAAGGAGAGGGAGGGACAGGGAACAAAAGAGAGACAGACAGACAGACAAAACGAGAGAGCGAGACACAGAGACAGACAGAGCGAGAGGGAGGGAGAGGGAGAAGGAGAGGGATAAACCAGGTCTGTCCCTATAATTCTCTATCACCTGTTTGCATTGTTCCTGGGTTATCTGAACAAAATCTGATTTTTTTTGTTTTGTTTGTAAAACGTTGTTTATTGACGGAGCCAGTTCATAAACATGATATATGATTTTCAGCCGATCCCGTCAAGGGGGTGAACAGGGACAGATAACAACACAAAAGTCCATACAGCAATACAAGCTAGATATCATCTAAGTGTAAATAGTCCAACTTTGTTAGTGCATATTTCATCAATATGGAGGGAAAAAGAACAAAAGTTGCATGACATGTCTGCTGGTCAAAATTCGGGGAGCACTGATCCAGCCTCAGTTTATCTCCTTAAACATGAGTAAAACATAAGTATTACTCAAGCGATATACTGAAATTACTGTAGAATTCGAAGCAATCACTAGATCTTCTCTGGGGGTAAGCTAAACATATATTACAAATAAATTACATTGATACACTCGATCCATTAATGCTAATGAATACGTTGCTATGACAATGTTTGGCCAACACTTCCAGGTATCTATGAAGCCAGTCTCTCTTTAAGCACAGCAGGAAAATGTCTATTACACTAACGCATGTACACAAAGACTAGAGCAATCTGCGTTTATTCAGGACAACTAGATTAGTTCGCCTCTAAAACGTTCTCCCTAAGGGCGCCACCGTCCACGGAGTTACCAGCGTAATGCACGCTTCTCCCACCTGGTGGCCGAAGATGGAACTTCAGAGTCGTTAGCTCTGGTGAAGTTAACCTGGAAGCATGGCCTATTTATTCACATATAAGGCCAGGTAACGCCCGCCATTGTTTTGGGTGTATTATGGGTAACACCTCCATCTAGGATCTTCTTACTACTAGGATCAGAATATCTGCCAGAAGAGTGATTCATTCTTCTTGCAGATCTTTAGTCGTGTTTGGAAGTTACCACTCTCCGTGCATAGAGCCTCCAGAGGTTACTAAACTCCCGATTATCGCCCCGGGTAAAGCAAAGGTCCGCTCCCGATAGACTTGGCACACTACGACAAAATGAACAACAGTTTTCTGATTTATAATTGGAGAAACTGAATATAATTTCAGATTCCCATTTAGAAATAGCTGAAATTTCCATTTCTGACATCAGAATTTCAATTTGAGGATGTCTGAAAACCGTTAAACTGCATTAATTCTGGGTTACGAGTTAGGGGTCGATCACTATACTACGTCGGTAACCAGCGAAACCCGGAACTTGTCAACAGACTGAATTACGGGATACCTGAATAGGGTCTATAGATCCTGCGTTTAGTCTCCTGCGCCTGCTTGCTAGCGCCGCAAAGGATCTGCTCGGGGAGTGGGAGATTGCTGTATTCTCTAAGCCCCTTATTCATGCTATCATTTTCTTGAGTATTTAGATAAAGGGACCAAGAAGTTAAAATTTGCTATCAATTATCTAAGCTAACAATGTCTTGTAGTGAGTATTCATAGTTTATATTTCACATATCCAAAATTGTACTTTGCTTCGAGATATTTGTATCAAGCTCTTTGGTTTAAGGGCACAATCCACCAGGCCGATTACTCACCCGATCAATTGTTCCTGGGCCCTTAAGAGGAAGCTCCCGTATTGTTTCTGATAATAATAGTTTAATAAATGACCATTTTCAAAGATTTGAGAAATTCTAGGGCATCCGATAATATTCGGCGATTGTCTGGCTACGGAATCGGCTACCGTCGGTCCAGTGGAACACCCCCTTTAGAAAGAGCTCGGACCAGACCTATCTCCAAGTTGGAGACAGAGGTGGTGACCAAACTAAGATGTAACCGTGAAGAACACCTACTTTTCACCTCCTTTAGTGAAGAACACCTACTCGGGGGGCGTCATGGCAGCCCCCATGCATCATAGGCTATATGCCGTGTAGACGGATAATCGTCCAAACGATCGTTAGTGACGACCGCTCGTTGGATTTGGTTGCGCCATTGTCGCGATGATCGTGAATTATTGTAGACATCTGCAAGGTCTGGCAAGGAAATGCCTCCAGACATTTTCAGGACTGAAAGTGTTAATCGGTGAGGTTGCAGTGACTGCATTGTTTCTTCTGTATTTTCTTCTGATTAGTCCTAAATAGTCAAATAATTATGTCACTGAGAACATTAAATAGGAAAGTTTGCTAACTCAAACCATTGTGATCTCAGTCGGCTGCAGTTAACAAAGCAATTTTTTTTTTGTGTGTGGTGCATTATTATCTAATTTTTAATGGATTAATACCCGTTAGTCAGATTAAATAAAAAGTAATTATCGAATTAAAGAGATGAATACAATACAGAAGCGCCTTTGCAGGGCCATTTCAATTAGGCCAGGAACGCATCATGTAAATCTAATCCATATTTATGATGCCTGAAAATTTAAAGCTGCTGATTTCTTTTGAACCAGCGAAAAGGTGGAGGGTGATCGACCCCCCTTCCTTTTCCTTTTCGGCGACACTGATCAAACGTAGGGGAACCTAATTCTCCACCCTCTTTAGACTTTATTGGGATGGGCTTGTAACTCCAAGGTTGTGGGAGTTCGTGGGTTTGAATCCCACTGCAGCCACTTTTTTCTCCTCCCAAGCTGTGGTAGACTTACAGCTATATCAAAGGCCAGACCTCCTCATGCCACGTTTATGTGGTGTGGTGTGCAGCCACCTTTCTCCTTCATCCCCAGCAGTGGTAGATTTACAGCTATATCGAAGGCCAGACCTTCTCATACTATGTCTATGTGGTGTAGTGTACAGCCACCTTTCTCCTTCATCCCCAACAATGTCACACTTACTGCTATATCAAAGGACAATCCTTCCCATACCATGTCTTTGTGGTGTAGGAACTAAAAGAACTCTCACCTTGGTAAAGCTGTAAGGGTGAGATTTTTATGTAACTTCCTCTCATCTCCCTAAAGAGATCCAGGATAGCTCTCTATCACATACAAAAAACATTTAAAAACAAATAAGTTCACTTATGGCTTAGAATCTCTAGAGTAGTTTAGATCGGGACCGACCTGTTAGTTTGATTATTTATATCATTTATATAGCTAGCTATCCGAACCGGTGGTAACTTCCCCGTCTCAACTCATTATTACTTCATACTTACTGTAAATATATGTACACTATGTGACGAGATGTGTTACTGGCCTAATATGTTACCGTATTGTAGAGTGGCCAGAATACCTGCCTTGGCAGAGTCCACTGTTTGTACTCCTATTTTGTGCAATAATAATAAAACAAAAAAAAAGATTCATAACCGAACAACCAAAACCATTTCTCTGGCTACTGCAGCATGATGCCTCCAGACAGTCCCCTAGCTACTGCAGCATGATGCCTCCAGACAATTCCCTGGCTACTGCAGCATGATGCCTCCAGGCATTCCCCTGGCTACTGCAGCATGATGCCTCCAGGCATTCCCCTGGCTATGGCAGCATGATGCCTCCAGACATTCCCCTAGCTATGGCAGCATGATGCCTCCAGACAATCCCCTGGTTACGGCAGCATGATGCCTCCAGGCATTCCCCTGGCTACTGCAGCATGATGCCTCCAGGCATTCCCCTGGCTACAGAAGTATGATGCATCCAGGCATTCCCCTAGCTACAACAGCATGATGCCTCCAGACATTCCCCTAGCTATGGCAGCATGATGCCTCCAGACAATTCCCTGGCTACTGCAGCATGATGCCTCCAGGCATTCCCCTGGCTACTGCAGCATGATGCCTCCAGGCATTCCCCTGGCTACTGCAGCATGATGCCTCCAGGCATTCCCCTGGCTACTGCAGCATGATGCCTCCAGGCATTCCCCTGGCTACTGCAGCATGATGCCTCCAGGCATTCCCCTGGCTATGGCAGCATGATGCCTCCAGACATTCCCCTAGCTATGGCAGCATGATGCCTCCAGACAATCCCCTGGTTACGGCAGCATGATGCCTCCAGGCATTCCCCTGGCTACAGAAGTATGATGCATCCAGGCATTCCCCTAGCTACAACAGCATGATGCCTCCAGACATTCCCCTAGCTATGGCAGCATGATGCCTCCAGACAATTCCCTGGCTACTGCAGCATGATGCCTCCAGGCATTCCCCTGGCTACTGCAGCATGATGCCTCCAGGCATTCCCCTGGCTACTGCAGCATGATGCCTCCAGGCATTCCCCTGGCTATGGCAGCATGATGCCTCCAGACATTCCCCTAGCTATGGCAGCATGATGCCTCCAGACAATCCCCTGGTTACGGCAGCATGATGCCTCCAGGCATTCCCCTGGCTACTGCAGCATGATGCCTCCAGGCATTCCCCTGGCTACAGAAGTATGATGCATCCAGGCATTCCCCTAGCTACAACAGCATGATGCCTCCAGACATTCCCCTAGCTATGGCAGCATGATGCCTCCAGACAATTCCCTGGCTACTGCAGCATGATGCCTCCAGGCATTCCCCTGGCTACTGCAGCATGATGCCTCCAGGCATTCCCCTGGCTACTGCAGCATGATGCCTCCAGGCATTCCCCTGGCTATGGCAGCATGATGCCTCCAGGCATTCCCCTGGCTACTGCAGCATGATGCCTCCAGGCATTCCCCTGGCTACAGAAGTATGATGCATCCAGGCATTCCCCTGGCTATGGCAGCATGATGCCTCCAGACATTCCCCTAGCTATGGCAGCATGATGCCTCCAGACAATCCCCTGGTTACGGCAGCATGATGCCTCCAGGCATTCCCCTGGCTATGGCAGCATGATGCCTCCAGACATTCCCCTAGCTATGGCAGCATGATGCTTCTGTACTGGGAGGTAAAATCAAAACGGTGAACCTGTATCATCGGTGTACCCCACTGGATAAATGAAATAGAAAAACATATAAAGAAACAGCATTGATCTATATAGCGAGGTTTTCGTATGGCGATGCTCTGGAAAAGAAAATACCTTTTCTCTCACCTCAGCATTACAGGTTCATACATTTCGTGCTCTTTTTTTTCTGAATGAATAACTTGTTCCGGTGTGTTCTCAGGCTTTGACCTCACTTCCGGTCCATCGAATCCCAGAATGCCTCTGTCTGTCACCCCACATCCGCCGAGAGGGAAAGTCATTTAACTTTCATTGGAAACATATCACAGAGGGGGACAGAGAGAGGTCATTACAAAGACGCTATAAAGGTCACCCTTTGTTGATACGGAGAGACCGAATTCAGTTAAAGGCATAACCATCAATTTTGTTCTGTTTACATTTATATGATGTCAACAGCCTAAATATTGGTGAAATATGTGCAGTTTCGCCATCTTCTGGCTCTTCAAGTACAGTAGGGGACTCTGTATGTATTGATTTGTTTTTGCTTGGGTTATATTTTGTACTGCCCAAGTTTATTTTGTTTATGATTCCAAATTCTCTGAGTTTGGCTGTTTTTATTGGTGGGTGCTATGCCCATCCCCTGTCATCTACACTCATATTAGTGGTGCAGTTTATTGTGTGTTTGCTTTCCCTGATCATTTGTTGTGAGCCTGGATTGGGGAACAGTAGGAAAATTATATTTCCAATTTTTCTGGGGAATAGATCGTGGTTACGTTCTATCCATGCCCTAAAAAGATTTATATGGATTACGACACGATCCGCATAATTTCAGGAGCAACGTTTAGCCCCTCAGATCGCTATTCTGCGATCCGCAGCTCTGTCGTAAACGTGGAGCAACGGGGCCTAGACAGGAAATACATGGTGATGAATCCCTTTTCATATGAACAAATGCGCCACAACCATACTATGGTATACAGATATGATGCGGTGTCTCTATATTTAAGTACATTAAATTTTATTTTCTTTATTTCTCTACATAAACTACTCATACTCAGGTCAGGGCTAATGGTTTAAGAAAGAAATTGATGAGTGTTTGGTCTCTATCCCCGTTCGTTTGGAGCATGGAGTAGTGTGTTCGAGGCGATAGCCGAGCGAATATTACGAAGCGCTCCAAACGAGATGGTGAAGGGGGACTCGGACCAAAAACGAATATGTTTTTGATTTCATCTTAGCCTACAAATATTATGGAGAAAACAAAGAGTTAGTCATGTTGTTGTTTATCGCACAATGGCAAGATCGCGATATTACTGCGCGAGGCGAAGCCAAGAGCAGTAATATGTGATCGTGCCAGAGTGCGATGAACAATAACATGACTAACTCGAGTTTGGTTTAGAATTTATCCTACCCCGCCTGTCTAAATTACTTCTACATTCACAAATGACGTCATTTGTCAAGTGTATCCCACTAGAGCGATATTTTTCATTTTTCTGAACTCCAGACCGAATACAGTGACCCAATGTTAAGCCTATGGAGTTTTTTATTAGGGGTAGGATAACTTTGTGTATTGCCCATTGAGTATGAGGCTAAGATATATATCAGCATAGATAGAGAAGCTAATATCAGTATTAAATGTATCCTAATAGACAAAAACAAAGGTAATAAATCGATGATGATGATAGCATTACCTGAAGCTTACCACCTCGGCTCAATTCATTACTGATATTTTCGGATCAGAGGTGAGGCCTAATTGCGTGGTTATCGATTAATCATTCCAATTAGTTCCCGAATTAATTGACGAATCTAAAGTCCAGGTAGAATATTGTTTTGGAATGGGTAAGAAATGATCTACTTGCATTTTGCTTTTAGAATCGCATTAATGAGAATCATGAAATAAATTTTGAGAATTATTTCCTTTTGTTAGTATCGCATGGCAAAAGGTTCATAGAAATGTAGTTGATTTAATCTAGATCTAAGTTTTACCTTATCTGATATGTAGAGGGATGGAGTAGTAAAGATTTAGAACTGGGACTGGGATTCACTTGGTATCTGGAGCCCGTTGAATTATTTAAAGGCATATCGGGCAATTTGGCTTGAAGATTAAAACCCATGTCAATTTCCTGAATATTTGATATGATGATCTCCAAGTGTTGTGAAACACATATCTAACTTAAAAATCACCGTGCTAGTTTTTGATTTATGGATAAAAATTATGATAATTTTATATTAGAATATATAGAAATTCCTAAATGTATTTTTTCATATTGTAAAACCCATGTCATTGTCCTCAGATTTTCACAGAATATAGTACATATATTGTACTTTTTATTTAGATTTTGAAAATCATAGGTCACCGTCCTTGTTTTTGAATGAATTGAAGAAAACCATATTTTTCAGTACATTTTCAATGTAAATCAAGCAAATGTAAATTGGCCTATTTTACCTACTAAAATTGGATAAACGTGACAAAATGTTAAATCTACCCATGTAGAATAAGAATGAATCCCAAGAATCCAGTTTTGACTAATATTTGACATTATTCAAAAATCACCAGGTGGCGCCACTGTGGATTGTAAGATATGCCTTTAAGATCGTACATGAAGACCCATTCAGCAAAAAAAAAAAAAAAAGTGCCCTCGTCGTTTTTTTCTTGTCTTGGTGATCGGAAACAAGGTTTTGTAGTGGCCCTTATTAACAGATGCATATTTTTACCTACCATATTTAAAACGTTAGAATTCCGTCGAATCCGCTTGAAGTTGCTCCCGTACATAGAGACATAGTGAATCCGACCTGGGCCTGGAGATTGTAGGACCACGAGAGTGAGATTCTCGTGTAGTACTTAACTGAATCCAGCTACTCTTTTTTGTGTTTGTCTAGACAGATGTACTTCTATCTTTAGTATTTGTTTCTAGCCATACTGAAAACATGATTTAGAACTGTCGTTTTCCAATTGCCCCGTGATCAGCCACGAGAATAATTGTGCTGGCTGCCGGCAAAAGTCCTGTGTCACGTGAAATAATAGCATCCAGCGTATTTCAAAACTCACACTAAGTATTTGACTCTGAGAGTCAGCATGGGAAGGCCAGTGTCTGGGGTTCGAACCCCGCTCTAGGCAGTCCAATTTCTCAATTTTAAAATATTTTTCGGACTCCACGAAGTCGCTAGTTCTCTAAATAATATTTACTGAAACTTAGCGTTCTTTAGTAATATAACTGCTCATTCCATACATCGATTCAATAGAGTACAGGTCAAACAAACATTGTGACATTGCTATAGTCTCCTACATCTTTATTACCTTGTCGTGTTTGGAATTACTTTCAATTTCTTGTGTTAAGATAATTGCCTAATTTTGAGACTATCTGCTAATGTTCGTATCAATTATGAATTTCCTCATCATTTGCTCTAAAGAAATAAACCGCAATATATTTTGTTAATAATTTCGATTGAATTTACAACAGGTCTGTCAAGTAGGCAATTCTTCCACTTGAGTCTCAATCATGTGATACATCAAAGCACATAATATCGTAAAACTAGATGAGTTTTAATCTTGGCCACCGTATGTCACAACTGGAGTTTGGCATAGTGATTTCACGAGGCGAAGCCAAGTGAAGTCCGGAGCCAAAACTCCAGGAGTGGAATGCAGTGGCCAAGATTAAAACGAATCAGGTTTTTATTTTATCCTATCCCGTCTCCTCAATTTTGGAATATTACCAGATAAAAATTCTGTATGCCGCTAATGGCAAACAAAACTCTGTATGCCAGGCAGCGTGGCATACGGAAACTCAATGTTAAGCTTATGGGATTTTATATTAGGGGTAGGATAAATAGCCGCACTTCCATTAGATCAAAGCTTGGACAAAGATATGATGAAACACACTCATATAATACATATTTAAATAGTGCGATATAGGAGTGTCCCAGTAAGATAAATGTAATTAAAACATGATCTATAGGCGCTTACCGTTATGAATCTTTGATGTGTGGCCATCCTTATGCTTCTCCCTGGAGAGAATCGTGGACATCTGGTGATATATTATCGGGATATAAAAAGTGACTGTGTCCCAGCAAGGAGAATTCTCTATGTGGTGGTGGGCAGAAGGTCGCGGATGATGACTGTGGTAAATGGCACTGGGGTCCAGTGTACAGTATGACCCTAAAGGCTGCTCTCCAAGCAGATCTCTCACGGCGCTAGTGCTGATCTCTGCCTCAGCCTATGTATATGTATACAGAGTATATTTAGGAATAGTTATAATTCAACACATTGTTTTATTGTTTAACAATGTTGTGGCGTCATCACTGTGTTTTTTTTACCCTCAATGAAAGTTCTACGATCTACGAAGTGATATAATAAGAGAAGTAAGGGGTCTACCTACTCCCAAGTCTAATTAACATCTATTTAAAGCATGTGATCCACCAAGAGTGAGTTAGGGTCGGACGATGACCATGTGGAGGAATTGTGGATGTCGGCCGCCCAAATCGCTCATCGGCACAGATCGGCTGGGGCAATCTGCCTGGTGAATCAGCAAATCGGAATCGGCTGGACCAGCCCATTGAAAACCCTGTCGCCCACATCCATGCGGTCGTCGCCTCTTGCCGGCTGGCCCTGTAAATACCAGCCGGCCGGCGGCCTGTGGCGGTCTCTGAATGTTGATTTGGTGGATCACGTGCTTAAGACCCACACAACAGTGCACAGCCAACATTTTGGATTAAAAACCAGGCATCTGTCAAAAGTTATGTAACTCAAACAAATTGTATATTATGAGATTGGAAATATAGGAATTGCAAAATGAGCTTCACAGACAATCCAGCTAGTTTTTTTTCCAGCTTTAAACCACTTTATAATGTGAATCTACATTTGATTAGACTACCCTTCAAGTGAGCATATGTGTCATGTTGACAAACAAAACCGTGCAACACATGAGGTGCTTTCCACTGAAGAAAGTAATCCCTATGACTATGTCTCATTTGCCAACAAATACCAGAAATGTGTGTATATTATTTACCATATAAATATGTGCATCTTTATGTACAAGTAAACCACAAAATAGTCCCCAAAGAGCTAGGAATTTTGGATTAAAAAAAATATAGCCTATGGGCCAGGTTTCGGCCTAAACAGGCATGTTGGGGCAGAGATATAAGCGACCTCAGGAAGTAGAGTGCAGAATCTCTGCTAGGAGAGTGCCTAGAGACAGGACCTGCTTCGGCCCTACAGCCGCGGGGCATTATGGTCCTACTTGGTCCTACTCTAGGCTGCCACTGACTGTGAATATTTCATTGTGCATGCTTAAGGTGAGCGGGTATGTTGGACGTAGCAATCTTGAAGGAATCTCACTGTTGGCCATCAGAGATTACCCCTTATTTAGGATTGTTACCAAGCACAGGTTTAAAGGTCTTAAGCGCCAGATCCACAAAGGCGACAAAGCGAATGCGTCTGCGATCCATGTGACTGTGCGAATCCCATTCGATGATATTCAGTATATTGAATATTGTCGCAAGGCATTTGCATGTCCATGCGAACGTCTGCGAATGTCTGCGAACCCAAATTCGCATGTAAAATCGCCTTAGTGGATCCAGCGCTTTAGTTATGTCGTTTTGAGATTTTAGAGTATTGAATTGGACATCTGTATGGAGAGCAAAGTATTGGTTTTGGGAATTGGGAGAGAAGTTGAGCGTGTGTCAGTGGGGGTAATCTAAGATAATCCAACAGACGTATAACACACGACAACATACTATCATAAAACTGGATGAGTTTTAATCTTGGCCTCCGTATGCCACGACTGGAGTTTGGCATAGTGATTTCATGAGGCGAAGCCAAGTGAAGTCCGGAGCCAAAACTCCAGGTGTGGCATGCGGTGGTCATGATTAAAACACATCAGGTTTTGATTTTATCCTACCCCGTCTTCTCGATTTTGGAATATTACGTAATAACAATTCTGTATGCCACTAGTGGCATATAAAATTCTGTATGCCAGTCAGTGTGGCATACGGAAACTCAATGTTAAACCTATGGGATTTTATATTAGGGGTAGGATAATACATACTACCATAACGACAACGTATGAGCCCTGCGCTTATCCTTCTGTGATGGAAACTCTATGCTCCATGTTTGTGAGATGACGTCAACGAAGATGCCATTGTACTGAAGGGCCAAATGCATTGAGGCGATTTTTTATGCGAATTAGCGGTCGCCGACGTTCGCAGACGTTCGCACAAAGTTCCCTCAGTCACATGAAATTCGCATAAAAAATCTTTTCAGTGGATCAGGCAGTCGCATGAAATTCGCTTGGTCCTCGCATGGCTCATGCGAACTTGCATAGCCATGCGATGGCCTTGCGAAAATATTAAAAGTATTAAATATTTTCGCATGGGATTCACATGATCACATGGATCGCACACGGATTCGCATGAAGATTCCGTCGTCTTAGTGGATTTGGAGCTCTAGTAAGCGCCAGATCCACTAAGGCGACCAAGCGAATGCGTCTGCGATCCATGCGACTGTGCGAATCCCATGCGATGATATTCAATATATTGAATATTGTTGCAAGGCATTCGCATGTCCATGCAAACGTCTGAGAACGTCTGCGAACGTCTGCGAACATCTGCGAACCCAAATTCGCATGGAAAATCGCCTTAGTGGATCTGGCGCTTTAAGTGAAAGAATTCCCTTTATTCTCTAGAGATATTCTAGTGTAGAGATGCGCTTCGTTGTTTTAGAAGTTATCATATCAATGTAATATGTGAAAACAGGGTAATTACGCTAATACGCAATCCGTATTGAGCTTATCGCGTGTATTACGTACATAACGAGGTCGTTAGGCCGAGTTATATATGTATTAGCTTGTAGTAGTATACATGAGTAGTGGGCGAATGAAATAAACATAGTAGTAATAATAACACAAACACAAAGTGGGTAAAGTAACTAGGTAATGGCAACAAAATATCCTTTATTTAAACGGAAAATTCTTGAGGATTCTTATCAGGTGGATAATAAACTCCCACATCTACATATCAAGAGTCATACTACCCACTTTTAACTTTTGACCTTTAAGACCAGTTTACACATACATGTGGTATGAGAAGTAAAATAACCCTCTCCTCAGTAAGTGTGAGATTTCTACCTGAATTCATCACATAGATTCGATCACCACCCTTGTGGTGTAAAGAACCTTGAGAAAGTCTCTTTTTTTTGGTAAGTGTTTATTGACACCGTAAGTGATATTCGATTACAATAAGCATCGATCTTCCATATCAGGGGGTCCTCGAATATACAAAAACATAGAACATGAATCAGTCACGCGACTAGACATATTACATAATACAAGATTACATGTATATATAATTGAGATACAAAACTACTTGGACAAACAAGCTACATGGCAACACACAACAACAGTAGGTTTAACAGATACCTGTAATTTCATTCTTTACCCCATTTTTAAAAGCTGTTCCGATATTCAGTTTTTGGGGTTCTGAGTTTAAGCGTTCCATAAGAACCTCAAATGGTTAACTGGACATTAAATCAAACCAACCGACCAACCAACACAGGATATAGACCATGGAGAATGGATTGCAATACCCGTAGGGGCATGGAGAACGAATTCCCAATTTTAAGTCTTTAGGACAAAAATACTAAATAAACTCCCATACTTATTAAGAGTCTTACATACAAACTTTTATCTTTTGACCGTTGCACATGCTTTTGGTAACCCGGAAAGTCATGACTACACAACACATGCGCAGTATGACCCTGACATCACGTGCCACAGGTAGTAATGATGATACTGAGCGGACCTCAGTGCCCCTCCTTACTTAGTAGAAACTGAACGAGAGTTAGACTGGTCAGTGTTTATGCCATGACAGGAAGGTTGTGTATTATTACGCGAAGCGTTAGCTGTGTGTAGTGAGGAGCAGACCTGACCAGAGTGGCATAGACACTGACCAGTCTAACTCAAGTTCGGTTTTGTATTTATCCTGTCCCATCTCCATACTTAAGAATGTTAAGAAATATGTATAAACTCACAGAAATCACGTTGCCAGTGATCATTTTGAAGCATCGCGGCAATAGACTGGAAATTACGATGCCAAACTTAGGTTTGATTAGACAAGGACTGAAGTAGATTTCTTCGCAGCATGGAAATCAACAACACGCATGCATTATGTTTGGATGTCCATATCAAAAATCACGTTTGGGGTTGGGCTGGTTTCATAAATCATACCTAATATTCTGTATTGTATTAGCAAACATTTTAATGGGCGCTTTCAGTGCAACCAGAACTTTTTCATAGTAGCTCACGATCTGGTCGCTGATTGGTCCATTTTTTTATGCTCCATGTGGCATAAAACACACTTTATGTCACAGCATGCCACATAAAATCAGCCAATGCTAAGCATATGGTGTTTTTTATTAGGGATAGGATAAACCCCTGTCCCTGCGGCCACACACCACACACCCACCTACCCCACCGTTTGCCTGCCAATCCCCCGGGGTATACTCTCCACCCTATTACCACTGCCCTGTCTTCTCTTGGGGAACACTCCTCTCCTTTGCGGAACGCTCAGGATTGGTTCGGCTGGCGAGAACCAAAAAAAAAAGACAAAAAGGACAAGAGACACAGACAAACCGACTGGGAGACCCATGTTTGGATCATGCTGGTGCCATAGCAACAGGCGGTGGTTGGGCCGTGAGCACCAGCTGGGGCCCTGCGGAATGATATGAGAGTTAAGATAAAGGCGCCTGCCCCAGCGGAAAGGTTAAGGGGCGCCCACCCATCCCCTCACTGCCCCCTCCCCCCCGACCGACCTCCCCCACTCAACTGCGTGATGCCTGCGCAGGGACCTGCGGAGGAAGGAGACAGACCATCACCACCACAAGGTGTTGGGCATGGTGGGGCAGTTCGGAGGTAGTTCGGAGGAGCTCGGAGGAGTTCGGAGGAGTTCGGAGGAGCTCGGAGGTAGTTCGGAGGAGCTCGGAGGAGTTCGGAGGAGCTCGGAGGTAGTTCGGAGGAGCTCGGAGGCGCTCGGAGGTAGCTCGGAGGCAGTTTGGAGGTACTCGCAGGCACTTAGAGGTGCTCGGAGGAGCTCGGAGGAGCTCGGTAGAGCTCGGAAGCTCCCGGAGATAAGTCGGGGCAGTTTAGAGGCACTCGGAGGCACGCGGAGGCAGCTCGGAAGCGCTCGGAAGAACTCGGAGTTGCTTGGAGTTGCTCGGAGGCGCCATTAGGAGCTCGGAATCGCTCGGAGGCGCTCGGTGGCACTCGGAGATACTCGGAGTAGCTCGGAGTCGCTCGGAAGAAACTTGGAGGCGCTCGAAAAGTAGCCCGGAGGTACTCCTAGGCACTCGGAGGTGATCGGAGGTACTCGGAGGCGCTCGGAAGTAGCCCGGAGGTACTCGTAGGCACTCGGAGGGGCTCGGAGGCAGTTCGGAGGCGCTCGGAAGACCTCGGTAGAGCTCGGAAGGGCGGTCAGTCTCCCCGCCACCTGTTGGCTGAACGTCTCACTAATCTACCTGACACATACCGGACGACACTCACTCTCCAAGCACAGGCAGATACAGAGCCCACCATACAATGTGGGATCAATAGGAGACGTAGAGAGATCAGTGGGGATTACCTTCAGTTACAAACAGTTGGACAACTTCACGGTGATGTAGACCGCAGTGTTTACTGCTTGTTTGGCATCCCTATCTGATCTACGGACTAACACTTGGAATACTATATGGTTATACCACTTATACAAACTGCAATAGGATAGCTCAGTATGCAGAAGTGCCCTGACCAGAATATCACAGGATATTTGGTTTGAAGCTAAGTCGTGATACTGTGTTTCCTGCATATTTGTCAACATTATCTGATCTAAGGACTAACACTTGGACTACTGCATGGTGATATCACTTAATACAGACTGTGGTATGCTAGTTCAGTATCCAGAAGTATCCTAACCAGAATATCGCAGGGTATTTGGTTTGAAGCCAAGTCGTGCTACTGTGTTTCCTGCATATTTGTCAACATTATCTGATCTAAGGACTAACACTTGGGATATGACATGATCATACCACTAATACAAACTGCGATAGGATGGCTCAGTGTACAGAAGTACCCTGACTGGAAGATTGTAGGATATTGGAATCGAAGCTAGACCATGCTACTGTGTTTCCTGCATGTCTGTCATACTCAGCTGATCTAACTGCTAAGAGTTGGACTACTGTATGGTGATATCACGTAGTTTAGACATCAGTAGGGCAGCAGGATAGATCAGTAAGAAGCGCGCAGGATATTGGGTTGGGAAACCAGTCACTGTGTTTCCTACTTGTCTGTCATACTCGCCTGATCGGTACAGCCTGGTCATAGTGTTACCCTGGTTGCCGCATAAGCGAGGAATGCCATAGACCAGTTGTGTACACTTCTGTTTTCTGATCTGTGTACAACTTTGGGAGTAGCTCTATGTACAGCTCTGTGTACAGCTCTGTGTACAGCTCTTTGTGAAGCTCTGTCTACAACTTTCACTAAAGCTCTTTGTTCAGCTTTGTGTACAGCTTTTCATACAGCTAGGTGTACAGCTCTGTGCATAACTTTGTGTACAGCTCTGTGTACAGCTCTGTATACAGCTCTGTGTACAGCTCTGTGTACAGCTCTGTGTACAGCTCTTTCTACAGCTCTGTGAACAGTTCTTTTTACAGCTCTGTGAACAGCTCTTTGAGTAGCTTTGTGTACAGCTAGGTGTACAGCTCTAAGTACAACTCTATGTGCAGCTCTGTGTACAGCTCTTTGTACAGCTCTGTGTACAGCTCTGTAAGTAGCTCTGTGTACAGCTTTGTGTACAGCTAGGTGTACAGCTAGGTGTACAGCTAGGTGTACAGCTAGGTGTACAGCTAGGTGTACAACTCTTTGTGAAGCTCTGTGTACAGCTCTGTGTACAACTTTCACTACAGCTCTTTGTACAGCTTTGTGTACAGCTTTGTGTACAGCTTTGTGTACAGCTCGGTGTACAGCTCTGTGTATAACTCTGTGTACAGCTCTATGTATAACTCTGTGTACAGCTCTATGTACAGCTCTAAGTATAAATCCAAGAACAGCTAAGTATATAGGTCTGACTACAGCTCTGTGAATAGTTCTTTATATGGCTCTTTGAGTAGTTCTGTGAGTGGCTCTGTGTACAGCTCTGTGTACAGCTCTGAGTACAGCTCTGATTTCAGCTCTGAGTACAGCTCTAAGTACAGCTCTGAGTACAGCTTTGAGTCTTGCTCTGTGTACAGCTCTGAGTACAGCTCTGAGTACAGCTCTAAGTACAGCTCTGTCTACAGCTCCATGAGTAGCTTTGTGAGTAGCTCCGTGTACAGCTCTGAGTACAGCTTTAAGTCCCGCTCTGTGTACAGCTCTGAGTCCAGCTCTGAGTCCAGCTCTGAGTACAGCTCTGAGTACAGCTCTGAGTACAGCTCTGAGTACAGCTCCATGAGTAGCTTTGTGAGTAGCTACTGCATTCCCTCGTTAACAGTCACGCGGCTGAGGGAATGCCAGCCCCTGGTCACCTCATTAGCCTCGCTCAGTGTTTCAGGTTGATTGCTCGGCAAGTGAAATATGACAGCGCCAACTGCTCGGATGTGCTCGAGTGGCCTCGTGACCGAATACCTGTGCACTCTCAAGTTGCCAGGGAGATCCTGTGTTAGCACAATGGTATGCGGATCTGGGGCATGAGGCTGCTGTATTTCCTGCTTGTTTGTTAGCTTTATCTCCTAGATTTAGTCTTGCCTTTAGATAACCCTGGCTGCTGCTACAGTATAAAACACCAACAATTAAACAATCGATCTAATTGTGGTAGTGATTTTTTGGGTTTTGTTTTTTTAAACTGGAAGGTCATGCTAGGTTATGTCTGAGTATTTCAATATTAGTTACATGTTGGTAGGATATATATATACTGATGATTATATAGCCAGATATCCCCACAATAAACTGATAGGAAACCATCTTAGACAACATATGAGATTATACTACATTCGTGTGGAGTACAGAAGCATTTATCTATGAGCATTTCACAGTACTATACCTGAGCTGGAGTGGTGATTTAAACAAGGAGCAGATGGAGTTTCTGTCACAGATGGATAAGCGCAGGGCTCGTAAGTTGTAGTTTCTTCCAACTGAGCATTATTCAATACCACATGTGACACCCATCGGGGTTTTAAATTATGTATAGAACACTACACTTCACTGTGGTATACAACTGTTGGATTATCTATGATTATGTACAAAATTGGACCTTCGCTGGCATATGTTCAAATTGTCAGTTTCCTGAAACGTTTACTTCCCTCTCTTTATCAATTACAAATTCGATACTCTAAAGGGACTCTTCCACCAGCACACAAGATACATCGAGGTTTGTCACGATTTGGTTGTCTTGCTATATCTTGCTGGGTTTCGAATGATTACATGCATAATTGCCGTGATGCAATGGTCTGGTTAGCCACCTTCGCCATATTATTGTCATGATAGATTGCAGTATGCCGCAATATGTCAGCAATAGATCGTGAGGTGTCGTGGTGAAGGAGCACCAAAAATACACACATCATCATTAGAAAGATACACATATCATTGTGCGTTATATGTCGCGGCGAAGGAAAGAAGACATATCGCGACACTGTAAGACATAACAAGATATTCCAAAATACTAGGAGCCAAAAGTATGTTCATCACAGATGAATGAGTGTGCAATTATAAATGAATGACATTAATTGTTGGGTCAGATTTAGCCTATGGATAGTTTTTTGTAACCCACCTGCACCCAGTCAGCTTGTCATTTCTCTAACTGCCTGAGTCTAGGATCAGAACATATCAAACAACAGTGGGTCCATGAGGTATTTCGGTCTTGAGCGATTGGTCATGGTCAGCTGGGCACACCTCTAAAACCCTGAGACACTGTCTCCCTGTTCTGTTCTCACTATCACAGTGAATAGCATGCAGATAGTAAAGGGATAGTTTTCTGGAAGTATGTGTAAAGACGGGGTGTATCAAAAGTTCACCTCCTTCGTCCACCGGAAAAAAAATTCCAACCTCAGAGCAAACACTCCAGCGGAACGGACAGAAATTGAACTCAATAGTTTTCTGGAAGCACACTGAAAGTTCAATGTGACCACTCTAACCCTGACTCTAACCTCTAGATGATGTATTTAGCGCGTGCAAGCATGCTCTAATAACACAGCAAATCTATATGTTGGTGGAACCAGGACTCTAAATGACATAATTAATCACAGCAAACCTGCGCTAAATAAAGATAAGTGAGGCATCATACCCAGGTGGACTGTGGGAGAGTGGTTTTGGCCCACTTGATTCAGGTCAAAACTATAGGCTGAAGGACCCTCCCAAGGTGCTATCATTACCATGTAAGGAGGTCAGAGTGAAGGTAGGGTTTTGCTGTGAATGCAGTCTTTGGGTGCTGGGTCTACTATATTCCTTATATGGCAGTGAATGCAGAGGGACAACTCCATGAACAAGGCATTGAACTGCTCGCTACGAAGTTCTCCGCTGTAACAAGGTCCAGGGGTTATCAAGGGTCAGCCTAATGCTGTATTGCTCATGTGGTGGTCATGGGATTAGTGACTTAGAGTCTCATCAGTCTGTGATTTAGATAACTGTCACACAATGCTAAGTAGCTGGATGGCATGACCTGATACATCGCTTGATTCTAGTATAGCTTGGTATCGTGAGGAACTCGTTACAATACTGACTGTGGACTTTAACATGTGGCACCATGGATGATACAAGTAACATGGGAACCGGGAATGAGGAGGAACCGACGTGGCAGGCACCCTGGAAGGTAGGATTGTCAATTCTTCTCTCATTTACATAGACAATAATCCGACCACCCGAACCCAAATCGTCCTTAATTAGCGTAATTGGTGTTGTGGTCCAGACGTCCAGCAAACAAAATTACTCTCGAATGTAACAGTCAATGTGTTTTCTGTAACTCTGTAGATATGTTATTTTTTTTCATTTAGTCTTTTCTCAATCTTGCATTTTGCTAATGTCCCAGTACGGACAACTGTGTCCTCCTTATTTCGTGTCAAATCAAACTGTATCACGAATTTGTACCAAACCTTTTCCTTGACCTCATGTAAGTCCTGAATAGGACGTTGGGAGGCAGTTCGCGTAATATGTTACTCGAGCCAGCGGAAGTTAGGGTGTTCATCACCCAAGCTGACACCTCAAGTCTAAATAAAAACCTTAAAAAAAAAAAATCAAAAAAATCGATGGTTGTCTTTGGTCAGGTGGCTGTAAACCACAGGAGGTTCGTGCGTATTTTCTTTTTTATGGCATGTATACAATAAAACCCCGCTTCTGAGACACCTCGCTTAAGGGGCCACCCCACTTAAGGGGCCACCCCACTTAAGGGGACACCCCACTTAAGGGGACACCCCACTTAAGGGGTCACCCCACTTAAGGGGTCACACAGCTTAAGGGGGTACCCCGCTTAAGGGGACAATTTGCTCGGAACAGAATTTTTTTTAGTTCATTTGAACCCCACTTAAGGTGATTCCCCGCTTAAGGGCACACTATACTCAGAACGGAGTGTATACTCTTAAGCGGGGTTTTACTGTTATTATGAGTGTATTAGACGTATATTTCAGAGGACACTTATGAATATTTATTAGTTCCCATGCTCTGACATGCTAATTTAGCAGGCTTCACATGTTTATTGGCCACCATTGAGTGCGGGTCCCTCCGTGTTTGTTTGTAAAATTTTTATTTTTATTTTTTGGTCTAACATGATAGAAAATCATATCCCAATTATAATCCTTCAAAGGAAAGCAAGTGACACCAATGCATATGTTTTCATCCCGCCAATTTTCCACCAGTTTCAGAGCAAATACGAGTTTTGCCATCTGTGTTACTATACGAAAACCTGTTACAGCGATGTCACAATTCTGCATCCATATATAGTAAAGCCCCATTTATGGGGTCACCCTCCATTGTGAGCAAAGTGGTTCCCTTAAGTGGGATGTCACCTTAAGCGGGGTGTCCCAGACGCGGGGTTTTATAGTAGTATGTTTACATTTTGCAGGCTTCGACATCGCAGCGACGAGGATGGCTGCTCATTTTCTGGGTTTCTTTTTCATAGAACTAGAAGCACATTCATAGCTAATATTGTGTCCAATTCATTTTTTTTATTTTCAAGATATCATGTTTGCCTATATTTTTTATACTATTAGCAATCTTTATAATATCTGTTCAGGTTATTTGCGATTGTTGGTCCGACTAGGTGTGTCCGCTTATTGCCATATCAAACAGTATAGTGCTGTCCAATCAGATTGCAGTATTTGCTCACGTGTCTACCTAGCTAAGAAAATGTCAATCTAGGTGAGAAAATGTCAAACTAGGTGAGAAAATGTCAACCTAGGTAAGGAAATGTCAGTAGTCTAGGTGAGAAAACGTAAGCTACTTCACCCCCAGCAGCGTTATGTAAAGATAGAGTGTTCAGCCAATTGTTACCTACCACATATAAAACGTTAGATCTTTGGGCGAATCCGCTTGGAGTTGCTCCCGCACATAGAGACAAAGTGAACCAGACCTATGCTTGGAGACTGAAGGGCCACGAGAGTGAGATTCTCGTTTAGTGAGAAACTCAAACTGGCTCTTCTTTTTGGTAGATCTATACATAGACATACTTCTTCTCTTATACAATATTTCGAACAATGCTCAAATCAAAGTTTAGTATTGTAGTTTTCTGATGTGTTGTTCTCGTGAGAGACCAACGAGATCCAGACTTTCACTGGTATCAGCTCAAGCACCTGTGTCTTGCAAAATGATTACTATAAGTTTATGTTGTTTTCCCGTTCACCCGCTAGGCGGCACGACGGCAGTTAGGAATCGCTAGACTGTATAGTTCCAGGTATTAAAAGTAGGGGCACCACTAATTATGACACGACGAAGTCGCTAGTATATAAGAATACTTGATATAGTAATTGGTTATACCTTTTATAAATGTACTTCTTTCCTGCTATACTCTTCGTTTTGTTATATGAAGCATTTATATATATATATATGCTTATTCTTATCGTGAAACTCTACACTTAGTTGAGGAACAAAATAAAGGGAGAATATTTCTCTCTTCAAGTTTGCCTGGTCAAACAAAAGCGACGGTAATCCTTTCTGGAAAAAGTCTAGAAATTAACTGAAACAGATTGGCAGAAAGACCGTCACTGATGCAGGGAGTGTTTAAAAACGGAGTTTGTGGTTTTCTACACCTTTTAGTTTTATACTTTCGTCTTTTTTCCAGACGATGGTTTTAGTCAAATTAAGTGCAAACAGACCACTACCATCAAAAAGGGGGTATTACTCCGCGAACCTCAGTTAAATATGCCTCGTGTCATTTTAAGTCATCCTTGAATTTCAATTGATACAAATGCTTTTTAAAGTAGGCTCACCGACCTATAAGTTTGGTCTCGAAGACAGGATGATAAATATTACAAGATGGTCGTCTTACATATATATATATGTAGGGGTCAGGGTAGTCAAGCAGCGTTGTTTTCACTTTACGCTAGTGGAACAAGTGCCAATCCCCGCTGTGCGGTAAGGCCCGCGGACCCATGTATGCAAATACTACGGGGTCGCCCACATTACATAACTCAGTCAGTATATATAGGCTGAGTCCACAGCAGGTCGACAGGTCTTCTTGCGGTGCCTCTCAGTCGAGTGAACGCCTGGAGCCTCAAAGTTGGTTAGGTTTCTTCATAAGCATTTCAACGGTGAAGAGATCCAAATCTCTTCCCACACGCTACTTGGTGCCCCGCAGCACTAAGGAACTGTAACAGTTTAGGTACAATAAAACCTGTGTATATATGTTACATAAGACAAGACGATATCTCACAATATAGCCTTCACCTGTGTTTATATGCAGCAGAAGACAAGACGAAATATCACGTCTTGTATTTATGTTACATAAGACAAGATGATGTGGCCGTCAAATATTATGATCTATGTTTTTATAAGACAATATTGCTGTCACATGTTGTATATATCTCGTATAAGGCAAGACGATATTTTCCAAGATGGCTGTCACGTGCTGTATATATCTAGTATAAGACAAGACGATATTTTCCAAGATGGCTGTCACGTGCTGTATATATCTAGTATAAGACAAGACGATATTTTCCAAGATGGCTGTCACGTGCTGTATATATCTCGTATAAGGCAAGACAATATTTTCTATGATGGCTGTCACATGCTGTATATATATCTAGTATAAGACAATATATTTTCCAAGATGGCTGTCACGTGCTGTATATATCTAGTATGAGGCAAGACGATATATTCCAAGATGGCTGTCACGTGCTGTATATATCTCGTATTTAAGGCAAGACGATATTTTCCAAGATGGCTGTCACGTGCTGTATATATCTAGTATAAGACAAGACGATATTTTCCAAGATGGCTGTCACGTGCTGTATATATCTAGTATAAGGCAAGACGATATTTTCCAAGATGGCTGTCACGTGCTGTATATATCTAGTATAAGACAAGATATTTTCCAAGATGGTTGTCACATCTTGTATATATCTAGTATAAGGCAAGATGATATATTCCAAGATGGCTGTCACGTGCTGTATATATCTAGTATAAGGCAAGACGATAAATTCCAAGATGGCTGTCACGTGCTGTATATATCTAGTATAAGGCAAGGCGATATATTCCAAGATGGCTGTCACGTGCTGTATATATCTAGTATAAGGCAAGACGATATTTTCCAAGATGGCTGTCACGTGCTGTATATATCTAGTATAAGGCAAGACGATATTTTCCAAGATGGCTGTCACGTGCTGTATATATCTAGTATAAGGCAAGACGATATTTTCCAAGATGGCTGTCACGTGCTGTATATATCTAGTATAAGGCAAGACAATATTTTCCAAGATGGCTGTCACGTGCTGTATATATCTAGTATAAGACAAAACTATATATTCCAAGATGGCTGTCACGTGCTGTATATATCTAGTATAAGACAAGACGATATATTCCAAGATGGCTGTCAGGTGCTGTATATATCTAGTATAAGGCAAGACGATATTTTCCAAGATGGCTGTCACATGTTGTATATATCTAGTATAAGGCAAGACGATATATCAGATGATGGTTCACGACAGTGTCTGAGACAGAGGGAGCTGAGTTAGGATCCTCATTCAGTCTCTCTGTGCCCGAGCGACTCGTCCACAAAGGTCAGCTAAATATAGAAACAGCGCCAATTACTTCCGGGTCACACTCAATCAGTGCACAAAGAAGGGCTTTCTTTTTAAGGCGATTGGTTGGGGAGAGAAAAGAAAGATGATAAAGTGGTTTGGATTGCAAACGTATGAACATTAGCATTTCAGAGAGGTCAAGTGGTTTTGGATATATTCAACTGTGAAATGTATATTTTTAGACACAAACGCATTTCATCAGATTTTTAATGACTTTTATGGGGTCATGGTTTTGATAATGGTTATAGTTCAGGGGGTGGTTGCATAAATAAATGGCGTGAAAGTATGACAGATAGTTGTGTCGTCAATTTGGAAACTACTATGCTTTTTTTTAGTTGTTTTTTTAAGGTTTTTATTTATACTGGAGACAGTGCCTAGGTGCTGTTGCGCCTATCTTCCGGCAACTCCAGTTCTTGAAGGTATTATATACATCTGGTACATACAGGTACATGACTTTAACCTGCAAACAATGGTATGATTACACAGTTCCATCAGATTTACAGATACTCATTTATTACCTCGTGCAAAATTATCTAAAGTCATTATTTGTTTCTTAGGTTGATTAGGGTTTCGAGTGTCTGGGTGGTGTTCAGCATAGCTAACTTTATTCTTGGGTGACGAGCTTGGTTCTTAAGTTATTTTTGATAAGATGTGTGAATGAATCTTCATCCTGTATCCTTCGTGTTTTAGGTGCTAGCTCGTTCCATCTTACTGCAGTTTTATACTTTATTGATTCTTTGTATTTGTTAGTTCTGATTGACTCTTTGTCTTTGAGTACTGTATATTTTTTTTTGGATACGAAGCATTGATTCAATATCTACATATCAAAACCCATTATTTTGCAGTGTTTCGCAACTCACATAAAGATAACTTGTCCTCCTTGTGGAGTTTACTGAGGGTTTGATGCCCCAGTCACACTGGCGTACATTCTGGTGTTTCTTATACGTATCAGAAAGGATTTGAATTTCACATATTGATTACGCAAATGCAACGCTTTTATATTATTCTACGATGCAATCCAGTCACACTGGCGTAGATTCTAGGGTTTGGTTACGTATTTGAGACGGTATGGACTACGTATAGGCTATTGTGAATGTTTCTATTCACTTTTTTTTTTTAATATTTTTTTTTTGGCAATTTTTATGGGAATATCGTGTTACACACTCACCGAATTCGGCCATTCTTCCACTCGGGCCCTAGACCCCTACTCCTCATTTTAATGGCGGGTGTTAAGCCGAATGGGCAGTGGGTACCGTTTTTGTGTAAGTCTTTGGTATGACCCAACCGGGGTTTGAACCCAAGACCTCCCATGCTCGAGGCTAATACCCTGACCACTTGGCCACAATCTTAACGTTCTGTAACGCTTCTTTAACGTTTCTGAATATGGCGGAAATTACCGCAAAACGCAGAGATACATAAAAGAAAGTCAGAATAAGTAAAAAGTGAACAAAACGCGTAAATTACGCTGTGTAAGAATAAATTCGAAGAATTTCAAACTTTAATATCTCTACGTTGTTTCTTTCGATAAAAACATCACACTCGCTCTACAAGCTCTGGTATTTCTATCGTTAGAAACGCGGTACGAGTGCACGTCAAAACGAGATGAAAACGTTTTACTTTAATAGTAGAACGTATTGACTTAGAAAGTTAACATCAAACATAGACAATAACGGGCTCTTTTAAGCCTATTACACATCGAAACGCCGACTATGGTCCATTCTATTTAAACCAAGCTCGGTGGGCAAGTGGTCAGGGTGTTCGCCTCGAGCATGGGAAGTCGTGGGTTCAAACCCCGGTCGGGTCATACCAAAGACTTACACAAAATTGGTACCCACTGCCCATTCGGCTTAACACCCGCCATTAGAATGAGGAGTAGGGGTCTAGGGCCCGAGTGGAAGAACGGCCATATAGACGAATTCGGTGATTGGGTAACACAATATTCCCTAAAAAATTGCCCAAAAAAAACCCCCAAAAAACAAAAAAACTTCGAGAGTTAGACACTAGTACAGTCTGTAGTCGCCAGGGCCAGGGTACACAGTCTCAATCTGTTACAGGCTGTCATTTTGAAACAGGGATTCCTGCCTCCATCCCAACATGCAGCTGAAAAAATGGCGGCTCGCTGGTTCTCAGATCCTGTCCCTGGTTTGTCAGAAACCAGTGTTTCGGCGTGGGATTTCTAATAGTCAAACGGATGCTATAATTAGAACAACCAATCACGATATTCCTTCCTCATAGGAGACCCAAACGGGACTGACCAATCATAGCCCTGCTCTCATAGAGCCTAAGGGACCGTTACCCGAAGGTGGCTAGCCTGCAGTGCGGCCACCCTTCACCCTTCACCCTTCATGCCTAAAGTTCGTCAGTATGCCCCGTGCGCCTCGAGCGGTCGTGAAAGAGACTAGAAGGCGGCGCGGTCTGTAAACGGACCAGTCGAGAGTTTGTAGTGGGTGACACCAGGTGGCGTGGGTGTGTAGCCTGGTTCCCGTGCCTCTCCCGTCCCGTTTGATTTGCTCAGCTACAGAGGCTCTGGGAGTTTTAGGGACGTTAAGCCTTTCTTTACCAGACCTCGTCACAGGTGGACGTCTATATAAATGCAGCATGCCTGACACTGGAATACCTCTGTAGTGCAGGCCTATGTTATAATTGTTAATAATTACTTCTACGGTTCTTATGAACTTCTTATACATGAACAAAGCAACGTTGAGAAACACAAGATTGGGTTTGGAAAACGTTGGTAAATGTTCTCCCTTGTTTTATTCATAGTAAAAATAAAAATTTCCTTTCACTTCTTGTCAGTTCAGAGTGTGGACGGCAAGTGAGGCCTGATATAGCCTGGCAGCCTGGCCTAGTTAGACTAAAGGCCAGGTAACGGGTTCCAGTTTCGTGGTGCATTATTGGTAACGCCTCCATTTTTCTGTTGCATTGTGGGATTGCGCCACCTTGGCAGACCACCAGATACGCTAGTGGTTCCTGGGGTATCTGCTAGTGGGATCGGCGGAGATATATCCGCTTTGAAAGCATGAGCGCCCTGGCCCTAGCGACAACGGGACGTACTACGGCCTAGTTGAAGGATGTATGAACCCGTTACCTGTCCCTTATTCATTAGGGCAGGGAACCAGTCTAGGCCTGATACCTCTCTTTAGGCTGGTACCTCAGGTATCGTAAGTAGTGGCACCTACCTGTACATATTGGAACCATAGTGTGGTATGCCACAACTGGAGTTTGGCACAGTGACTTCATGAGGCGAAGCCGAGTGAAGTCCAGAGCCAAAACTTCAGGACTGTAATCCGGTGGCCACGATTAAAACGAATCAGGTTTTGATTTTATCCTACCTCATCTCCTCATTTTTGGAATATTATGTGAAAACAATTCTGTATGCCACTAGTGACATATAAAACTCTGTATGGCAGTCAGCGTGGCATACAGAAACTCAATGTTAAGCCTATGGGATTTTATATTAGGGGTAGGATAAAACAAAATAACCTGGTTGGAGGTGCGTACTGCAGATATCGGATTCATCCCGACTAACCTTTTAAGGGAGACAATATCATGAAACATAACGAAATTTCATATGATTGTTTATATGGCATGAGTTGTCTTCGCGGAATGATATCACGAAGCGGAGCTGAGTGATAACTGTAGCGGAAGACAACGAATGGCATGTAAGCAATTATATGAAATTGAGTGATGTTTAGATTTTATCCTACCCTGTCACATGTTTTTAACTTCATATGTCACCAGTGGTATATTAATATTTTATGGCATAACCGTGGCATACAGGTCCACCATGTTAAGTCTATGCTATGAAGATTTATATGAGGGGTAGGATAAAGGTGATGGCCCAACTAACTATCCCCTTTGTACCCCCTTTCCATCCACTTCTGTGAAGGGCTTTATCGGCAACTTTGTGTTGGAAGAACTCTCACCTTAGAAAAAGTGTAGCGATACGATGCCTACCAGAATTTATCTCATAGACCCTATTGAGGTATCCCAAAATTCAGTCTGTTTACAAGTTCCGTTGTTCGCTGGTTGCCGACGTTGTATGGTGATAGACCCTCGGCCTGTAACCCAGAATTATTGCAGTTTAACGGTTTTGAGAAATCTTCAAATTGAAATTCTGATGCCAGAAATGGAAATTTCAGGTATTTCTACATCTAAATCCGAAATTATATTCAGTTTCTCCAATTATAAATAAGAAAACTGTGGTTCATGCAGTCGTAGTGTGGCCAGTCAGTCGGGAGCGGAACTTTTACTTACCCAGGGCGATAATAGGGAGATTTGTAACCTCTGGACGGTCTATAGATTCTACCAGATTTTACCAGAGGAAATGCGAAAGCGATCGTTCAGGCAATTACATATTCATTAACCCTTTAAAGACGCATGATGCCTGGTGGCATCACCGCACTAAAGACGCATGATGCCTGGAGGCATCACCGCACTAAAGACGCATGATGCCTGGAGGCATCATTGTTCAAATATTGACAAAAATGTTTTATAAAAGAAATAACAGAGCAATATTCATGAAATCTTCACAAAAGGCAGATATGATATCACAATTCGTTCCAGTTCAAAAGAAAATGAAATATTTAGAATTATGTATCATATCACGTGATTACAATCTTGATATTATGAGTTTTGCCAATTATACAGCCGTCCTCTCGCGGGTTTAAGTACCACCAGCACCCATCCTTATGGGAGTAGCTCTGTCACAGATGCTCGTCCCTGAAGGGTTAATTAACATACGGGCAACGCCTACAGATTGTGGGAGGCTGGCAGGAGCACACTGCACCGCTAGATCAACCTTCGGAAACTCGTTTAGCGGGACCATAAACCGGAGCGGCGCAGTGCGTGGCAGGAGCAGTCATTAATTACATGTTAATGTATGTAAGCGCCTCTGACACCCCTCCCAGCACCCGGCACGTAAATGGGATATGGAGGTGTTACGTAATATGACCACGGGGACTGGCGCTTGGACAAAACATCCGCGAGTGAAGGGAAGGGGGGGGGGGGAGGGTATTGCGGACCCATGTCGGCCATTTTTGAATAGGGGCCGGATCCACATCGTTGAGCAAAATCATTAATATTAGATATGCTGCATTCCTATTATTCGAAAAATACCCAGTATAAATTAAGACGCTTTCAAATATTTACATTATGTTGCAGTATTGGATTGTTCAATAGCTATTAGGGTTTTTAACAATACTACAGCTCTAAATCATGTTTTCAGTATGGCTAGAAACAAATTTTTAGGATAGAAGTACATCTGTATAGACAAACACAAAAAAAGAGTAGCAGGATTCAGTAAAGAACTGCACGAGATTCTCACTCTCGTGGCTCTTCAATCTCCATGCCTAGGTCTGGTTCACTTTGTCTCTGTGTACGGCAGCAACTCCAAGCGGATATCACAAAATTCTACCGTTTTAGATATAGTAGGTAAAAATAAGTTTAAAATAGACATACAATTTGCACAAAATGTAGGTATTTTAAATCTATGTTCTGTTTGGAATAGTAATATCAGCATAATTTGAGTAATTTCAACGAAAACAATTTCACAGGAATGGGCCAATAGATAATAGTTTTACAGGTGTATATAATTCTAGGAATTTGACTATTATTTGCACTGCTATGTAAGCAGTAAAACTACACTGAATATTGACTCCATTACAAGACATATGTTGTTCTTTGATTGGTGTGTTTGGTCAGGCTCCGGAAATCCATCGATACGACTTGTTCAAATTCTCCAGACTATGGTCATTACGTCACCGTCATATTCCAGCACGTGTCAATACTTGATGACGTCACATGACGTCACATGACGACTGCAGACGGGCGTCTTTTGTCGACACACCTTTGAGTAAATAGCTCAGTTTGCTTTCCTCCCAAGGTGCCCTGCTGGTAGGTAGGGTATGAGATGGAGAGAATAGAGAAGGTGGGGGTGAGGTTATATTAAGCGTGGACCACAAGCTCATATACCAAAAGGTTTTGAGTGGTCACATAGACTTTGGATTGGCTGCAAATAACTACCCCTTCACCCTCTGCATGCTAAATCCGGAAAAAAATACCAAGCGAATAATGCAGCGATTCCTGGAATCGCCATCACAAAATCGCGTGTGTGTGAATTATTATTTCCTATTTCACCTGATCATTCATTTATTTATTTATTTTTTAAAGAGCACTGTTTATTGAATTATATTCTTTGATTTCCATACAATCGTGTCCATGCTCATTTGCCATACTGGCTTAAGTTTTTTCCTTCTAACAAAACTCATACATTTCCCCTGATTATTGCTTCCGAGATGCGCTTGGTGTGTCTATAGATGGAGACACACCAAGCGAATAATGCACCGATTTCCGGAATCGCCAACACAAAATGGCCTATATGTGAGCTATTATTGTACATTTCACCTGAATATTGCTTCCAAGATGCTCAATTATAGGCAGTAGATATTCCTATGAAATAATATATCACATACACGCCACTTTGTGTTGGCCATTCCGGAGATCACTGCGTTTCTTGCTTGGTTTGTCTTCGGCTTGAGCAAGCAGGGGGTGAAGGGGTACGTTTTTGCAGCAGGTTCATAGTCTATGTGACCATTCAAAACCTTCAGGGAGAGTATATGAGCCTGTGACCCACATGGAATCGCCAACACAAAATGACATATATATGAGATACTAGGAGCCAAAAGTTTGTTCATCACAGATGAATGAGCGTGCAATTATAAATGAATAACAATTAAAAGGTTTGAGTTAGATTTAGCCTTTGGATAGTTTTCTGTAACCCACCTGCACCCAGTCAACTTGTCATTTATCTAACTGCCTGAGTCTAGGATCAAAACATATCAAGCAACAGTGGGTCAATGAGGTATTTCAGTCTTGAGTGATTGGTCATGGTCAGCTGGGCACACCTCTAAGACCCTGAGACACTGACTCCCTGCTCTGTTCTCACTATCACAGTGAACAGCATGCAGATAGTAAAGGGATAGTTTTCTGGAAGCACACTGAAAGTTCAATGTGACCACTCTAACCCTGACTCTAACCTCTAGATGATGTATTTAGGCGTACAAGCACACTCTAATAATTTCATATTTCATCTCCCACCGGTAATCTAGTGTCTAAATAATCAGGTGGAATATGAAAAAATACCTCACGTACGAACCATTTAATGTTGACGATTGCTGCATTTCTCGCTTGGTGTGTGTCTCCGGCTTGATCGGGCCTCATTCACATATGATACACGTAATTCTGGTTAACTGGGCGGTTGAGAGTCCCCCCTCCCCCGACCACTGACTGCCCACCGCCCTCATCAAAAGGCCACCGACCCCTGACCTCGGGCGGAGGGAGTGGGGTGTAGACGGGCCCAAGTCCCTGCATCATGTTTTATTTATTTAATGATGAATCGAAATAAGTAGTATAAAATTACAATACAGCAGAGTGCGTTGCAGTTACAAGATACACTACAGCAGAGTGTATGACCCTTATACCGTACAATACAGCAGAGTGCGTGGCCTT
Organism: Alentia gelatinosa; assembly: GCA_950022655.1. NCBI lineage: Eukaryota > Metazoa > Annelida > Polychaeta > Phyllodocida > Polynoidae > Alentia > Alentia gelatinosa. Next base: position 55,722,361 of record OX465589.1, on the reverse strand, counting down.
TACACCATACACTACAGCAGAGTGCGTGGCCTTTACACCATACACTACAGCAGAGTGTGTGGCCTTTACACCATACACTACAGCAGAGTGCGTGGCCTTTACACCATACACTACAACAAAGTGCATGGTCTTTACACCATACACTATAACAGAGTGCATGGCCTTTACATCATACACTACAACAGAGTGCATGGTCATTACACCATACACTATAACAGAGTGCATGGCCTTTACATCATACACTACAGCAAAGTGTATGGCCCTTACATCGTACACTACAACAGAGTGCATGGTCGTTTTAGTGGAGCAGAAAAATGTGCAAAGGGAGATACAAACTCCAAATTTGATACAGTGATTCTCTTTGGTATACTAAGTAGTCCTAAGCGACGAGTCACTTTAAAATCCAATACAGCGACCGTTTTCGAAGATGGCTACTAAAGTGACCTGCTGAAATAAAGATCTTCATGGAAAAACAACTACTCGGTTGATTTGACTGATCTTGGTGTCAATTTGTATGTTACAGGGATGCATTTCCAAGAGCCTGTGACAAATAGTTCTCTATGTTTTGTTTTATCTCAGTCTTCCATGATATTTCCGCATGCCGATGAAATGAGCACCGATTATCTTGGCCGTGTACAAAATCGGTTGGTGGTGGCTCTTCAGAATTTATCTCTGCCCGATAATCGGTGACACCTAAAGCACTGTTTCCACTTGACGACTTATTTTCTTACTTTCCACTGAAGTTGATTTAGGTAAGGTCGAGTTTACACCTACCGACGGAAAACTCTCCGATATTATATCGGGAAAAGAAAAATCGGAATGTGGGAATCTGTTAAAGTGTTGAATAAAGTTGACCCACATCGTCCCTGGATCTCTTTGGCATTGAGAAAAGGGTCTCCATGTAGGATCCTAGATTATTAAACCGGCCCCAGGGTTCAGTGTTTGGAGATTTTCTCAGCGTAGTTGGACTTCTTAATGAATGTCCAGACGGGTGCAGGTCTATGCGCGGCGCAGGCCGGACGATTACTCTCATTGAGGGCCACGCGCCGCCTTTGTTTCACGGTTACGTGCGCAGTCTGTAAGGCGGGACACAAAGTCACCACTTAGTGGACGCACAGGGACTCAGTGTAGTCACAGAGTGGACAGGTGGACACTCAGTGTACCTGGAGAGTGGACTGGAGGAGGCACAGGGACTCAGTGTAGTCACAGAGTGGACAGGAGGAGGCACAGGGACTCAGTGTAGTCACAGAGTGGAGTGGAGGAGGCACAGGGACTCAGTGTAGTCACAGAGTGGAGTGGAGGAGGCACAGGGACTCAGTGTAGTCACAGAGTGGAGGAGGCACAGGGACTCAGTGTAGTCACAGAGTGGAGGAGGCACAGGGACTCAGTGTAGTCACAGAGTGGAGGAGTCACAGGGACTCAGTGTAGTCACAGAGTGGAGGACGCACAGGGACTCAGTGTAGTCACAGAGTGGAGGAGGCACAGGGACTCAGTGTAGTCACAGAGTGGAGTGGAGGAGGCACAGGGACTCAGTGTAGTCACAGAGTGGAGGAGGCACAGGGACTCAGTGTAGTCACAGAGTGGAGGAGGCACAGGGACTCAGTGTAGTCACAGAGTGGAGTGGAGGAGGCACAGGGACTCAGTGTAGTCACAGAGTGGAGTGGAGGAGGCACAGGGACTCAGTGTAGTCACAGAGTGGAGGATGCACAGGGACTCAGTGTAGTCACAGAGTGGAGGATGCACAGGGACTCAGTGTAGTCACAGAGTGGAGGATGCACAGGGACTCAGTGTAGTCACAGAGTGGAGGATGCACAGGGACTCAGTGTACCTGGGGAGTGGACAGTTCTACGCCTGGTGTTTGGACGAAGTGATCCCCTGTGGTTTACGATGAGTGACACCTGACACAGGTATGACCAGGATGTGCACCATGACCCACACCACATTGTGCCTGCACTAACTCCAGACACATAACCGGATAAACTATACACCGGGGATATTAATATACATTGTGCCAGCACTAACTCCAGACACATTACCGGATAAACTATACACCGGGGAATATTAATATACATTGTGCCTGCACTAACTGTACACACATTACCGGATAAACTATACACCGGGGATATCAATGTACATTGTGCCAGCACTAACTGCAGACACATTACTGGATAAGCTATACACCAGGGATATTAATGTACATTGTGCCTGCACTAATTCCAGACACATTACCGGATAAACTATACACCGGGGATATTAATGTACATTGTGCCTATACTAACTCCAGACACATTACCGGATAAACTATACACTGGGGATATTAATGTACATTGTGTCTACACTAACTGCAGACACATTACTGGATAAGTCATACACCGGGGATATTAATACTTGGATACGATGAACGCCGCTCAGGGATATAGTCCAAGTCGTGGAGGGAAGTCTGAACAACAGGTAGGCCGATTAGTCTCCCAGTCTCACTCTCATGCAGTGTGTCTTAAACAAGTGTCTTTCAATGGTGTCATATACGGGTGCATTATTGTTAGGTAGAAGGGTGGTTGTGGCCCCTAAGATTCGAGGTCAACTCTCGACTGTATAGCCCTCCCAAGGCGCTAGAAAATATCATGTAAGGAGGTCAGGGTGAAGGTCGGGGTTTGCTGCGAATGCAGTCATTGGCTACTCGGTCTACTGTATTCCTTATATGGACTTAAGGTAATGGGACAACTCCATGCTGGTACAGTTTTCACCCCTCATCTCCATTCAGGGGTGAACAGCCGTTCTATGTCAATAGGCAAGGCACTGTGCAGTTAGGGAACCAGCGAGGAGGACTAAACAAAATGGCTGGACTTGAGAACCAGCTAAGCTTCACTGGAAAACTACCTCTAAATATACAGTTATAACATAAGAGACAGCTGTATTGAAGATTGACAGAGAGAAATGGGTATATATTTATTGATTCGATTTGTTGTCATACATGTCAGAGTGTGCGCAGTATAAGAGGGGTGTCCACCAACCACGACAGGGCTGCAACTCGCGCCGACAAGAAAGTTCCAATCGGTGCCTTGTCGCAGTATTGTCGTGAGGAGGGGAGCTGTCGTGACCCCTTGTCGCAGCCTGTCGGGAAGTGCACACTCCACCTAAATATTCTATCGTAGACCTCTGCGACAACCTCCCGACATGCCACGACACGCCACGACACGGCTCCAAAATCGAACATGGTCGATTTTGTCGTAACCTTGTCGGAAGGCCCCGACAGGCCCCTGACAAGCTTCATGTCGCAGCCTGTAGTGGCCTTGTCGTAGCCTCTTGTCGGAAACTGTGGTCCACCAACCATGACAAGGCTACGACAAGGCTTCCAATCGTAGAGCTGTCGTGGACCTTGTCGGAAAGCCGTTGTCGCAGCCTTGTAGTGGTTGGTGGACACCCCCTCTTAACTGACAACCCGGTAGAGGGCTCTATGGGAGAGGAACCCGGTTCCCTGGTTACATTTTTGTATAAGTGTTTACTATCCTTGGTAGACAAAGTATACATTAGGAATACATGTATATAGGAACTCAGTAAACACTACCCATTATTCCGAAACTGTCTGATACCATAACCATAGTATATGGATCAAAACCGGTGGTATACTGCCTCAAAACCATATATACGGGAAAGTAGTGTCTTTGCGCTATACGGCATATAGCCTATGATCCATGGGCGCCGCCATGACGCCCCCTGAGTAGGTGTTCTTCACTAAAGGAGGTGAAAAAGTAGCTGTTCTTCACTAATGGAGGTGCAAAAGAAGTGAGTGATAATTGGGAAATGTCACTTTTCTTGCCTTGCTCACATATGAAAATAAAGCGTTCCATGTGAAAAACATCATGTCCTGGGTTTTAGCATTATATCTTCCTGCTCGAGGATCGGTCTAGAGAGTCAAAGGAACCTTGGTAAAACATAGAAAGGCAGCTGAATTTCATAAGAACAAAGAGCCAGAATACAGGTTTTGTCCCCTGACCACCTAGTGACTGCTTCATGAACTAACAATGGCTCTGTCCCCTTTAGAAAAATCTCTAAGTTAGACCTTCTCATGGTGTCCTATATTCAATATCGTAGAGAATTTATTGACACATTCACATGAAATTGTACCTTAAATACTTACTATTACATTTTTTAAAGCAGTTTATTATATCCTTTATTTAAATCAATACATGGTTCTTCGTCCATTGAGGTCATATGAAGCCCTTAACATCTTATTGGAGCAAATGGGTAATAAAAGACTTTGCATATAAAGAGACAATATATCTGTTAACCCTGTAGTGCTGGGTGACTGCCGCTAGGGGTTTAAGTCTCCCCAGAATTGTTAAAATTATCTGATTTCATCATTAGATATGGTACATGATTATTTTTATTATTTCGCCCAGAAATCTGAAATGTAGCGCCTTGCCTACATTCTGCAGATGTGGCATGTTTATTGATCAATTACTTCCTAATCAATTACTATATACCCATGCCGTAGGTATACTGTAAACACGCACCGTTTACTATATACCTATGCCATATTTATGTAAACACGCACCGTTTCGCCAGGTAACGGAAATTTAGGACACAACAGTGACCCCGACAGTGACCGGACATAGGTTTTATGAAAGAGTCAAGCCACTATTAGCGCCTGTCTGTAACAAGGACTCCCGGAATGGCTTGTCACTAAACTACTGCAACGCAACCTGTCGCTATCGTGTCACTACACCCATTAACGGACGTCCAAACGGGTCCCAGTCCCTTATACAAGGGCCGATTTCATTTGGGCAGGGAACCAGGCTACAGACACTTACAGGTTGTGGGTCAATGTGCCACAGATTCAACCCGACCAGAGCTAACGTGGTGTAGCTCTGGTGGCCAGTGTACTTTTAAACGACCATGGCGCCGTTAGTTCCGCGCGTTGCCGCGTGGCGCTGCGGACGCTTGTCGGCGAGTTAGTGCAGACGGGAGACGCTAGGGGGCGTGGTGGTATCTGTGAGCTGCTCTCTCACAATCCGTGAATACTTTGTTTGTTTAAAGGCGTGGCCTACAATTCACAGTGGCGCCACCTGGTGATTTCTAGATAATGTCAATTATTAGTAAAAACTGGTTTCTTGGGATTTATTCTAATTCTACATGAGTACATCTAACATTTTGTCCATTTTTTCAAATCATAATAGGTAAAATACGCCAATTTATATTGACTTGATTTATATAGGAAATGAACTGACAAAAATATGGTTTTTCCTCAATTCTATCAAAAACAAGGAGGGTGAACTATGACTTTTAAAAACTAGATAAGTAGTACTATACATGTTCTATATTCTGTGAAGGTTTGAGGAAACTGATATGGGTTTTACTAAGTGAAAATTTCAATAAGAGAATTTCAATATATTCCAATACAGAATTATCATAAAATTGATATATAAATCAAAAATCAAAAACAAGCACGGTGACTCCTAATTTTTAAGTTAGATTTGTGTTTCACAACACTTGGAGATCATCTTCTTAAACTTTCAAAAAATTGACATGGGTTTTAATTTTCAGGCCAAATTGTCCGATATGCCTACAAATGAGTATCCTACAATTCACAATGGCGCTACCTGGTGATTTCCAAATATGGATAATTTTCAATCCAAACTGTTTTCATGTAAGTGTTATTGTTGAATCCACTAACCAAAATGCCCAAATGTTGTCTCAAGTTCGCAGTTCTTTATTTGTTCTTACAACAGTGTTACATTCGGTTATTACTTTTAGTTATCTTATGTCGTCCTACTAGTTTCGGCGATCAGCCTTCCTCAGGGACTAGATCATAAGTGATTAATATTGGCGGAACAGCTGCCTTATATACCATATATTGATTGCCCTGGCTACATGGCTAATGCCAAATGAGCAGAATCTAATGTTTCGTCTGGATTGACTGAACCTATTTGGTAAAATAAACTTATTCTAATTTGCTTGGAATATACTAAAAACATGATTTTAATTCAATTATCTAAATCATAATACAAGGTTGATGACCTATAGTTTTGGATGGATGCGTAGTATTAAACATTCATTGCCTCATGTGGAAATGGAAGAAAATGACATGCGTTTTACTATGTGAAAAACAACAATGTAAAAGAAACAGAAGAACACACCCTCAGGGAAACCCACCGCTTACAAATAGAGACAGATTTTTTTAATCTTTTTATAAACTTTCCTTTATTGACGTAATTTGGTACATAGTTAACATAGTTGGTATGAGGATAGAAAACTTGTCAATTAAGAGGGCGGTGGCAATCAGCTATGCTACAGTAATAGCTGGTTTTCATTGTCTTGCCCTGTACATAATTTCTTTAGTCTCACACAATTTCACATTTAAATAATGATATTGCCTATCATACAATCATGTACAAACCATGCAACAATGTAAAAGGATATCAAACTACGAGCTAAGGATCTAAAAGATTACTTGATGAGTAATTTCGATATTTTTACCCCCGGACTTCCTTTAGCGACTTGTTTCCGTAATCTCCTGGGAGATTACGACTATTCGTTTTCCCCACGGTATAGATCTCGAGGCCCTACATTGATAGAGTCAAAATATTATGATCAGTTTTGATTTGCATTATCGTATTCTTCACGTAGTTTACGCGTAGTAATTTCTGAACGAAAGCGAGGATATTGCGTAGTGTCAACTACAAGGAGAATACGACTATGCAGATCAAAATCATGGTAACTTTCATTTTATTATTCAGTATTCCAAATATAAATCATCAAAGAAAAAAACAAAATAGCCGCTGATCTTTTTATGCACTACTTTGCGCTCTAATGACCTTTTCCGTATTTTACTCAGTTGCGATTTGAAGGTTCCATATGTTGGGGTATAGCGACTGTGTTAGGTGGATAATGATATTCTTTAGTGTCCATAGTGAACAACAGGGACTGCACTGTAGGTGTTCTTCACTAATGGAGGGGCAAAAGAAGTGAGTGATAATTAGGGAAATGTCACAACACTTGCCTTGCTCACATACGTATATAGGGTGTTCCATGTGGAAAACATCATGTCCTGAGTTTTAGCATTAGATCTTCCTGCTCTGGGATGGGTGTAGAGAGTCAACGGAACCATAGTAAAACATTGAAAGGCAGTGTAATTTGGTAAGAAGAAAGAGCCAGAATACAGGTTCTGTCCCCCGACCACCTAGTGACTGTTTTATGAACTAACAATGGCTCTGTCCCCTATATGATCGCACCATGGACACATATATACGCCAATAGTAATTAGTAGAAACCAAACGAGAGTTGTCAATGTTTATGCCACGATGGACAGGTTGTGTATTGCTACACGAGGCGCTAGCCGAGTGTAGTGAGTAGCAGACTTGGCGCTAGCCGAGTGTAGTGAGTAGCAGACTTGACCAGAGAGCTTACGCGGGGTGTCCGCTTACGCGGGGTTGAATCAAACATCTAATAGCGGGGTGTCCGTTAGGCGGGGTTCTACTGTATATGTAAAATAGTGGTTATCGTGCAGTGCTACATGTATCACATTATATTATGCAACATAGATTCTCTGAAATAGTATCAGCAGTAGTAGTATGGCGCTCACTTGACATGGTCTCGGAGGTAAACAAGTAGTGGCTGGGTAAATGAGGGTCAGTATAAAGCAGCACTTATCACGGCGACCGTGTCGCTGGATTACCACTTAATTGTGATTTGGGGATCAGTTTATTATAATGCTCAGGTACAGGGAATGAGTGGAGAATGGGTCATGAAATCTTATTACTATATGAAGGATATGCTGGTGCCTTGCCAAGGTTAGAAACCACTCCACCACTACATCTGCCTCTAGCTTGGACGCCCGCCTATGTTCTCCTCATATATTAGGCCAGGTAACCCCTAGACTGGCTTTCTAGGCTTATGAAATATGGGACTGGTAACGCCCAGCTACGAGAGATTTTTGAACTTTCGCTGGTTCCACGCTTATTTGCAGTGGCAAGGATAAAGGGCAAGATCCACCAGGCCGATTTCTCACCCGATCAATTGTTCCTGGGCCTTTAAGAGGAAGCTCACGTATTGTAATTTATTTAATTCTGATAAAAATAGTTTAATAAATGACCATTTTCAAAGATTTGAGAAATTCTAGGGCATCCAATAATAATTGGCGATTGTCTGGCTACGGAATCGGCTACCGTCAGTCCAGTGGAACACCCCCTTAACCAGTACAACTTCTCTCCCACTCTCCCAGCAGGATCTCTGCTGGGAGAGTGCCTCTCTCCCTCACGATGTACCCTAAATACCGTATTTCTACTAGTTTACAATAAAGGATGATAAAAAAAATGAAGTAATGGCAACCTTTCAAAAGATGATTTAAAAAAACAACTTTTATCTATACTGGAAGGGGTCTCAACCTGACGGCTGGTTTCAATATCCGTCCAGTTTACATTCATATGGAATCATTTCTCTTTTACTTGATCATGACAACAACGTATATATATATACAGGTTCTTAAGTAAAGTAATACAAAAGTATAATATAAAAAGCTCTGTATGAGTAACCAAGGGAATGACTCACCGAGAGGAAATCTGCTACCTCATAAGTAATCTACTATAAGTTTTATAATAATGTAAATGATATGATATAAATTTGTTACCCCATAAGTAATCTACTATAAGTTTTATAATAATGTAAATGATATGATATAAATTTGTTACCGAAACATAGTTTTGTGTTTACGGGAATAGGAGATGCAACATAGATTTGTAAAGTATAGACAATTCGGGTATCTTTGATTTAAGATAAGTCTTTTGGGTATATTTAAACTCTTTTGAATTGTCAATATTTCGTATGGCAGCTGGTGGCCAAAAAAGCCGTATTTTCCTAGGAGGTCCGTATTCTACTCAGTAGCGATCTGTAAGCTCCATAAACTTAGCATGGAGACTCCATACTAGGTGGGTGATAAAATACACAATACTCCACTTGCTTTGCCTCGATGGCGATTGCAGCGCATTCAAACTTGTCGAGTATCGTGTATTTATATGATTCCCGATCCAGTTCTATACAGCATATAGCCTATGATCCATGGGCCAAGCCATGACGCCCCTGAGTAGGTGTTCTTCACTAAAGAAGGTGAAAAAGTAGCTGTTCTTCACTAATGGAGGTGGAAAAGAAGTGAGTGATAATTGGCAAATGTCACAACTTTAGCCTCGCTCACATATTTATATAAAGTGTTCCATATGGAAAATATCATGTCTTGGGTTTCGTTATTATGTCATCCTACTTTGGGATGGGTGTAGAGAGTCAAGGGAACCGTGATAAAATATTGAAAGGCAGTTGAATTTTGTAAGAACAAAGAGCCAGAATACAGGTTTGTCCCCCGACCACCTAGTGACTGCTTCGTGAACTAACAATGGCTCTGTACCCTATATGATTCCACCACCACTAATCTCTGACACCCAGGTAAATGTGCGGTAGCATTGTGTGGTAACCCATGAGTATGGATGTACGTTAAAATACTGATTCCACCAGAGAAAAGTTTCATCGGAAAGTGTCGGGTCTCTTCGGAATATATCGAAGAATATCTCATATGGTGAATGTACTCGTGCGATAACCCAGGGACCTGAATTCATGAATCTTACAACAACGGACATATCAAAATACTTTAGATAGGTCCAATTAGCACACCTATTCGTCAAGGAGATGCACTCATGGAAAGTGGGCAAGATCATATTGAATATACTGCATCCTGTAATTGTTAGCCACATCCAGAGATCTGGGACCTGTTTCACTAGTTTCGTGACATGTCTGTGACACCATACAGACATTGGGGTTGTCTAGTTTCGTGACAACACAAGAAGCTGCCCTTAGGAAAAGACAGACCCCAAACATAAGAATTAGACAAATCTACACATCATGGACCTGTTTCACTAGTTTTGTGACATGTCTGTGACACCATACAGACATTGGGGTTGTCTAGTTTCCTGACAACACAAGTAGCTGCCCTTAGGAAAAAGACATACCGTAAACATAAGAATCTGACAAATCTACACATCATAAGAATTAGACAAATCTACACATCACAGGATTCACACATCATTTCGGGTTTATAATATTGTCACATTATGTCTACAGTTTTTGTAACGAATTGAGATTAACTTTTACTTACCGTTTATGCGGATCGATCAATACTCTCCGTTATGAAACGTGACTTCGTTTTGTCCGTTCTTGCTTGCACTCTTGGTGCCGCTTCTCATATCTGACTTAAAACTTTTGTCACGAAACTAGTGAAGCAGGTCCCAATTATCATTGACTAACTACATACTGATCAAATAGATTCTTTTAGTTTGCCCACAGTTAGTAGTAGGTGTCTGCATTTTTTTTATCAATATTGTAGAAAGAAATTTTCCTGTGACCAAATACAAAAATTCTAACCCATGAATGAACTGTTTGTAAACAAATGAGCAAAAAGTGATTTGAATCTAAGAAGATGGTGGAAGAGTTGCCAAAGCGGCAGAACCGGTTGGAATAAAAAAAAAAAAAAAAAAAAAAAAAAAGAAGAAGATTACAATCAGAATCAAGGAATGCCATTGACTCAACGACAGCAGCAAAGGACCTTGGATTTGACTGAGTTCTATAATTAGGTGTTTGTAGAAGGAACTGAGGAACTCGTAATATTAATTGATATCACTTGACGGAATAGTAGAAGAATGGGGGAGAAGAAACCAAAACGTTTTGTCCCCAGCAAGTGGGCCACCTATTATGTGGATCTAGTATGGTACAAACTAGAGGTAGGTCTGCTTTGAGTATCTAGATCTTCAAGGTTTTTGCTATTGTTGATATTCGACTACAACTAAATATTATTGAGTTCTTTAATTTAGAACCACTACCCATTGTATAAAACCTGTCAGATGCCATAACTGTGGTATACGGATTCAAACCTGTGGTATACGGCCTCAAAACCATGGTATACGGGAAAAATAGTCCCTTTAGCTATAGAGCAAAGAGATAATTCCTATTGTTATACCCGCTAATATGACAATTACTGGGTTTAAATTATTCGAAAAGATGGATAATAAATGCAACAAACGATGATTTTGTGGACAGGCAGCTCTGTAAACCACTTGCGGTTGACGTCGTAATACACTCGCTAGCGCTCTTGTATTACTACGCGTCAACCTCTCGTGGTTTACGGCCGCCGGTCCACAAAACCATCGATTATTGTCTATGTATAGTGGGTGGGTTGGCATAGTCAGCAACCAGCAGCCCGGAATTTTCAAATCGTAAGAGACCATCGTTTTTTTGGGATCGGCTGGAGTAGGTGAATCATACATGCACCACAGGGGGCAGGTCATGAGTCGCTGATGATTTTGTATTTTTGCGTTCCCACTTAGCGACATGGGAGATTGCTTAAAATGTGTGCTCATAGTCGCTCAATGAACCCGCCCCGCACATGCCCCAAAATCACTTACTGGAAATCGGGGATTACATTCCCTCATTTTATAGATTTCACCTGAATAGCATATCACCCTAGTGGCTGATACAGCTAAAAGCACAATTAATTATCCAATGAGCTGCAGCCACCAGCTTGTGAAATCACTCTGTCATTTTCTTTTTACTTACCACATAGAAAAAGAAATTCTGTGGGATCCGCTTGGAGTTTCTCCCCCATATAGAGACAGAGTGCCTCAGTAAAAAAAGGCAAGAATAACAAGCACAACCTCTCTGCATCATGAGACTCCCAAAATACTTTATCTACAGTCGTTTAAAATGCATGAAAATATATTATGAAGAAATGACAACATTTCTAAAGATGGAACAATACTTATTAGAATGTTTCTTTGAAACATATAAGAAATTTCGCCACACCCTCTAGCGGGTAAACCAGCATAAAAATGGCGGCTGTTACCCATAATGCACCAGAAGAATGGTGGGCGTTACTCATACTGCATAACAAAAATGGCGGGCGTTACCTGGCCTATTATGTGAGCGAACACATAGGTCAGACTTCCGGGCTAGTGGTAGCAAACCGCCATTTTCTTTCTGGTGTCTACAAGAATGATGGCCGTCTATACGCAATTCCCCATTTACGGTTTTCCCCTCTCTGTGTTTCTCAGGACCGCCCAAGGCTAGCCAAGATAATTGTGATTTATCGGGAAATATTTCCACAGCTCTCAAGCTAAGTCCTACTCTGCAATCAATTGCCCTTTTCGCTGGTCCCAGTCGCGAGAGGCATTAACAAGTGATAGCTACCATTGCCACGTAAAGGTCACACCAAGAACCAGCTCTTATGAAAATTGACCAATCGGAAACGTCGCCTCCGGTGACTGCGACGCTCGCCGAGAGTTGTTTACGGAAACGGCCGACGATCGCCGAGTCGCTGCCGAGTGGAGTGTTTCGACAGGCGGCCGTCAGGGAGCGCCATCATCTCGTCAGGATGTACTGCCACCTGGTGACAGTTACAGGCACTAGCGGAAGTTGTGAAGCGAGGTGGAGATGGGATTGAGATTGACAGGGATCGTATCGTCGTTAAGTTGTGAAGCGAGGTGGAGATAGTGATTGGGATTGACAGGGATCGTATCATTATAAAGTTGTGAAGTGAGGTGGAGATAGGGATTGGGATTGACAGGGATCGTATCGTTATTTAGTTGTGAGGCGAGGCGGAGATAGGGATTGAGATTGACAGGGATCGTATCTGTGTTAAGTTGTGAAGTGAGGTGGAGATGGGATTGGGATTGACAGGGATCATATCGTTATTAAGTTGTGAAGCGAGGTGGAGATAGGGATAGGGATTAACAGGGATTGTATCGTTATTAAGTTGTGAGGCGAGGCGGAGATAGGGATTGAGATTGACAGGGATCGTATCGTTGTTAAGTTGTGAGGCGAGGTGGAGATAGGGATTGGGATAGACAGGGATTGTATCGTTCTTAAGTTGTGAAGCGAGGTGGAGATAGAGATTAGGATTGACAGGGATCGTATCGTTATTAAGTTGTGAAGCAAGGCGGAGATAGGGATTGGGATTGACAGGGATCGTATCGTTATTAAGGTGTGAAGCGAGGCGGAGATAGGGATTGGGATGGACAGGGATCGTATCGTTATTAGGTTGTTAAGCGAGGTGGAGATAGGGATTGGGATTGACAGGGATTGTATCGTTATTAAGTTGTGAACCTCGTCAAACATCGCCAACAGAGGACATCTTCTGACACATGTGCAATTCCTTGAGAAATCTTTCCCAGATCTCGTCCTGCATGAGACATGGCATGGCCGACTATCATAACTTACACTATCGCTATGCTTTGACCATGAATGGCCATCCCTATGGTCTTAGTAACAACGTTTTCTCGTAATATGAGTTGGCTGTCATTTCACTGATGGAGATGCATTTTTGGACTCTTTTGGACAGGGCCATCTTTGCCATAACCTGACTCTCAAATCCTGTGACAATTATTCCTCATCTTTCCTGACAAGCGATCAGTTGGAGTAATCACCTCGTCAAACATAGCCGCTGCAGGACGTCTTCTGACGCATGTGCAACTCCCTGAGAAATTTTCCCCAGATTTTTTCCCACAAGAGACATGGCCAGAGACATAACTGGCTGCTACGACTTCCGTTATTGCTATGCTGTAACCATGAACGGCCATCCCTATGGTCCCAGTAACAACATTTTCTCTTGATATTTCTACTTGTTAGTTAGCTGTCATTTCATTGATGGCAATGCATTTTTGGACTCTGCCCATCCTCGCCCGGAACAACCTGACTCTCAAATCCCACGACTGAAAGCTTACTCAAAATGAACCCCAATTATCGCTCATCCATCCTGACCAGAGATCAGTTGGAGTAATCATCTCGTCAAACATGGCCGCTGGAGGACATCCTCTGACGCATGCGCAACTCCTGACAAAACTTTCCCAGATCTCGTCCCGCACGAGACATGGCGAGAGACTGTCACAACTTCCGCTGTCGCTATGCCATTACCATGGCAACGACGTCACTTGATAACCAACCAAAGAAGTCTTGTTGGAAACAAGGGTGTCTGCGCATGCTTAATGACCCCTCATTACGTCATTATTACGTCATCAGACCCCAGCGTCTGTCGTTAGGATCGCCGTACTGCGCATGTGTACGAACCTCTTGGTAGACTTGCTCAAGTCATCGATTATTAAAATTCATTAGATGATTCAACAGAATTAGGGAAAAGTACATAGACAATTTTGACTAGTTTTATATATATAAATGCCTATTGCTCCAATGCGTTGACGCGTGGTAAAATCCAAGAGAATGCAAGCATATGACTGCTTTCATCTGAAACAAGTGTGTATTATTTTTCTTATTTTCACAATTTCCAAACTTGTGGCATGCCGATATTTAATGATTCACTTTAGCTACGCACTATTTTTCAATATGAACTATTTCCCTATGCGCGCTTTTTCACAACCGGCTCATACAACATATATATCCTTATACGCCAGGTATGTTACCATAGGTTTAGTGTGGACACTTTGTATTAGGTGGATAATGAATTACAGTATGCAACATTCCCTTGACTAGCCCAGGAATGTGTTCTGTTACTGAGTGCGAGGGAGAGGGGTGAGGGAGGCAGAGGTGGAGGTGTAGGACACAGGGACTGAGGCCTGTCTAGGGGAGGGGTAAGGGAGGTGGACAGGAAGGTAGAGGTGGAGGGGTAGGACACAGGGACTGAGACCAGTCTAGGGGAGGGGTAAGGGAGGTGGACAGGAAGGTAGAGGTGGAGGGGTAGGACACAGGGACTGAGACCAGTCTAGGGGAGGGGTAAGGGAGGCGGACAGGGAGGTAGAGGTGGAGGGGTAGGACACAGGGACTGAGACCAGTCTAGGGGAGGGGTAAGGGAGGTGGACAGGAAGGTAGAGGTGGAGGGGTAGGACACAGGGACTGAGACCAGTCTAGGGGAGGGGTAAGGGAGGTGGACAGGAAGGTAGAGGTGGAGGGGTAGGACACAGGGACTGAGGCCAGTCTAGGGGAGGGGTAAGGGAGGTGGACAGGAAGGTAGAGGTGGAGGGGTAGGACAGAGGGACTGAGGCCTGTCTAGGGGAGGGGTAAGGGAGGTGGACAGGGAGGTAGAGGTGGAGGGGTAGGACACAGGGACTGAGACCAGTCTAGGGGAGGGGTAAGGGAGGTGGACAGGAAGGTAGAGGTGGAGGGGTAGGACACAGGGACTGAGGCCAGTCTAGGGGAGGGGTAAGGGAGGTGAACAGGGAGGCAGAGGTGGAGGGGTAGGACACAGGGACTGAGGCCAGTATAGGGGAGGGGTAAGGGAGGTGGACAGGGAGGTAGAGGTGGAGGGGTGGGACACAGGGACTGAGGCCAGTATAGGGGAGGGGTAAGGGAGGTGGACAGGGAGGTAGAGGTGGAGGGGTAGGACACAGAGACTGAGGCCAGTATAGGGGAGGGGTAAGGGAGGTGGACAGGGAGGCAGAGGTGGAGGGGTAGGACACAGGGACTGAGGCCAACCTAGGGGAGGGGTAAGGGAGGTAGAGGCAGAGGGGTAAGACACAGGGACTGAGGCCAGTCTAGGGGAGGGGTAAGGGAGGCATACAGGGAGGTAAGAGGTGGAGGGGTAGGACAGAGGGACTGAGACCAGTCTAGGGGAGGGGTAAGGGCGGCGGACAGGGAGGTAGGGGAGGAGGGATAAGACACAGGGACTGAGGCCAGTCTAGGGGAGGGGTAAGGGAGGCGGACAGGGAGGTAGAGGTGGAGATGTAGGACACAGAGACTGAGGCCAGTCTAGGGGAGGGGTAAGGGAGGCGGACAGGGAGGTAGAGGTGGAGGGGTAGGACACAGGGACTGAGGCCAGTCTAGGGGAGGGGTAAGGAGGCAGTTAGGGAGGTAGAGGTGGAGGGGTAGGATACAGGGACTGAGGCCAGTCTAGGGGAGGGGTAAGGGAGGCGGACAGAGAGGTAGAGGTGGAGGGTTAGAACACAGGGACTGAGGCCAGTCTAGGGGAGGGGTTAGGGAGGCAGACAGAGAGGTAGAGGGGTAGGACACAGGGACTAAGGCCAGTCTAACTTCTTCGTTACCATGGTGACTATTTAGGAGGGTATATACTCTCACGCACGACAAGAGATGCCCATCCTTGCGTGTTTCTGATCAGTGGACAGAGGATTCTACCCCATAGTTACAGGTTGCTCCAGGGTTGATCTTTCCTACTACCTTTGACCTATTCTGCTCACATGCTATTGATGTGCATAGATCTACAAACATCTGGAAACCGGATTGAGTCCTGTTATAAAACACCAACCCTGCTCTCCAATCAAGGGAACAATACCATCACACGAAAAACTTTCTACCTGCCTGCTGAAAAGTGTTGTTTTCTACGAGGAGGAAAAAAACACCTACGACTTATTTACACAGGATAAGACGCGTCAAATTGGTCTCTGTTTCAATTGTCAAAGTCTGCTTTGGAAAAAAAAATCACATTGAGGAAAATTTATCTACGACCTATTTATATAGACTAGGACGCTTCCAATTGGCTTATGTTTTCTTGTCAAAGTCTGCATTGGAAAAAAAATCACATTGAAAACAAATTCATCTACGACTTATTTACATAGACTAGGACGCATCTAATTGGCTTATGTTCCATTGTCAAAGTCTGCATTGAACAAAAATATCACATTCCCAGGACTCTCCAGGACTGAACTGTTCTACAATGACTGGATTTTCTCCGTGTGATACTTTCATGTGAACTCATCCTGAAAATGAATCTGTGGATTTATTGTTTGAATCTCGCCTAATACAAGCGGGCGATAATAAGTGCGTATCTCCATCCACCTGCCTGTCTACTCATGGGACCAGTCACCTGGAAGCTTTGTCAGGAGGATAAATACAGCTTTTACGGCCTTTTGAAAGCCTACACAGCAATTGATATCTTTTATGACATGTGAACAAATACCCTGCAGCGAGAGAGACTGAAATGCAATCACAAGTGCACACTCTGTATTGTTTCGCTTCCACAGAATCCATCAGATTTAATATACAATTGGAAAGTCCTTATAACTTGCGTCGCTTTCATTAGGAATATTCAATAGG
Source organism: Alentia gelatinosa (assembly GCA_950022655.1). NCBI lineage: Eukaryota > Metazoa > Annelida > Polychaeta > Phyllodocida > Polynoidae > Alentia > Alentia gelatinosa. The sequence goes on along the minus strand of OX465589.1, from coordinate 55,705,330 downwards.
AAAGTACAATATATAATTTGTCGCCGAGAAGTCCCTCACTATAGACCCTCCAGAGGTTACTAAACTCCCTATTATCGCCCAGGGTAAATTTATACAAGTTCCGCTCGCGACTGGCTGGCCACACCACGACCACATGAAACACAGTTTTCCGATTTATATTTGGAGAAACTGAATATAATTTTGGATTTACATACATGTAGAAATAACTGAAATTTCCATTTCTGGCATCGGATTTCCAATTTGAAGATTTATAAAAACCGTTAAACTGCAACAATTGTGGGTTATGGTTCAAGGGTCTATCACCATACAACGTCGGCAACCAGCGAACACAGGAACTTGTAAACAGACTGAATTATGGGATACCTCAATAGGGCGTATAGATGATTTGCCGTTCAGCGCCACCTAACGGTGCGTTGTTTAGTTAGACCGTCGCTCGGATAAAAGGGCTCAGTCTGGATTCACACCTGTAGAGATACGCTGCAATCACACCTAGAGTGTGAACGGTGGGTGTGAGTGCAATATATGAGTGCTGTGACAAACTAGGGCCTTGTACTAAGTGTCTAAAACTTCAGAGTTGATAATTGTCTCAGTTTTCCCTTTGAAAAAGAGAATAATCCACTGCTGTGAAATATCAAATAATAATCATCAACAATTCATAAACAGCGTTCACCTGCTCTACTTTATTTTCAAACTGTTGTTAGATTCTGTGATACATCAAATAACAATCATCACATGTGTATTTATGAATAGTGCCCATCGCTCCCTTCCTTTGAGTCCTCATTCCGTGACGACCACTGGGTAGCACTGATCACTAATGAAATACTGGTCTACAGCACCATTACCATTGCCTGCGGTTAGCGCATAAAACATAAAGGACGGGCCGGGGAGTGGGGGGAATATTAAACATACTCTGACATGTGGCACAGTTACCTGCAGGTATTTGTCATGGCCCCTCCTCCTCATATTTAATGACCGCCCCCGGCTACTGTATCGGCGGTTGAGAGGGGGACGCAGGTAAAATAGGTAACTCCGATGCATAATGATGAGTCTTTAAATAAAAACGTGCACTATATTACCAGGAATGCTCTTTGAGGTCCATAATATCGACTTCAAAGACTGCATACTTAATGAGACACTGTAAAGGTATATGGGACAATGTGGATCGAATATCAAAACGCAAGTCATTTCCCTGAAAGATAATCTCTAAACACAATGGAGTTTTTCTAAAATATTTTTTTAGACGTTTTGAAGAACACATTAAACTGGGAGTCAGCATGCAGTTTTGGATTTATACATTTGAATTATGATATTATTATAGTATGATATATGTAGAAGGTATAAGAAAATTCTTCTTTTCATAGTAGACCAATGCCATTTTCTCAAGACTTTGACTAAATGCAGACAATTTGGGGTATTACATATTCAAGTTGAAATAGTTCTAGGTCAAAGTCCTTTTATTTTAAAAGAATTAGAATAAGCATACTTTCTAATTAGATTTCCTATATAGATCAGACATATATAAATGAGATATTATTTATTTACTATTTATTATTTAGGTCACGTATCGAGGATCCAGTTTCGTTTGATCGATGTCAATATTAAAAAATCACTGCGAACTGTATCATATGCCTTTAGCATGTAGCAAGTTTCCGCGATTACACCAGTGTAGTACATTAGGGAACTCTACTATAATTTCGTCTGATAAATTATCATTATCATTTAAAACCTCTAACAAATTAGATTTTATATGTAATGCATGGTCATTTTATTTGTAATCCATAGTCACAAAGAGGCGTATATTTGAAATTGAATTAAGGACAATTTATTGAGGGGTTATTTTTCGTTCTTCAGATGGAACTTTTGTCATCTGTTATTAGGGAATACAATTTTTTTTTTCACTTTCAAAATTGAATGAGCGGTATCAGAGATAACAACGTTTTGCACCACTGATTGTGCCTCATCTTGTGAGGAATCAAATATAGTTGATGTTTCTTTTCTTAAACAAGTCTCAAATTGACATGGCATTGATTATGCCTCCCCCGCAGATGAATCAATTATAATTGATATTCTCAGACATTCCATCCTGTGACTATTGACCTTTGACCTCGCGTCCTAGTCACCTGTGACTACCAGTACCAGACTCCCAATCACGGAGTCATCCCCAGGTACGTCCACCGGACTCCTAGTTCATCAGTCTCTCACCAGATGGCGTCAGAGGAGTACCCGCCGAACTCCGGGATCTTCCTCCAGTCCCCCGCCCGGCCCCACCCCGCCCCTCCACGGTGCCTCCCCGCCGGGGTTCCTCCAGTAGGCTCGGTAGGAGTTGTCGCGTGCACACGGTCCGTGCTTTACACCACACCCACTGCTGGTACCAGTAGTGGATCGGCACACCAGGCCGTGCAGCAGGGGAACCAGCTCAAGCCACAACAACAACAATATCAACAACATAGGGATATTTCCTCCAGTGTTCTCGAGCTACAACAACAACAACAACTAAAGAGGGATATTTCCTCCAGTGTTCTCGAGCTACAACAACAACAACAAAAGAGGAATATTTCCTTCAGTGTTCTAGACCTACAACAACAACAACGACAAAATAGGGATATTCCCTCCAGTGGTCTCGAGCTACAACAACAACAACAAAAGAGGGATATTTCCTCAAGTGTTCTAGACCTACAACAACAACAAAAGAGGGATATTTCCTTCAGTGTTCTCGACCTACAACAACAACAACAACAACGACAAAAGAGGAAAATTTCCTCCAGTGCCCCTCCAGTACCTGGGTTATACCCGGCGTGTCCCAGTTTACATCTACCCTACCCACCGGTGACAAACACAAGCACAAGCACAAGCAAGCCCCCTGGAGGAGAAGAAGGAGAAGCAGCAGGAGGAGGACCCGGTCTGCCTGCCACACTCTCCACCCGAGCACCACACTGGAGCAAGGCCATCGATCTCCTTCGCAGCGTGTTGGAGGCGAGTGGCGGGAGGAGGAGGAGCAGGAGGAGTAGTGGTGGTGGAGCGAGATCTTGCCCTGGAGGATTACTGCGGGGGTTGTTCGAGCATCAGGGACATCGAGGTACCTGGAGGTGTGACCGTGGAGGAGTGCTGAGTACAACTCGCTACCAACGCTGTGCCATGGGAGAGGAGGCTGAGGCAGGAGAGAGTCAGGTGAGTTGTTAGTGAGCAGCTCACTGTATGGTGTGGGGGTGGGGAGTTAGTGCAGTATACTGTATTGTGTGGGGGTGGGGAGTTAGTGCAGTATACTGTGTGGTGTAGGGGTTTGGAGTTAGCTCAGTGGTTAAGGCACTGGACCCGTAAGTGGTTAAGGTATACTGCACTCTATAGAGAAGCATTCTTAATGAACTAGGCTTAGAGTCTTGAGAATACACTGGCCTGCCTCCCATGCTAAAGATGTACATCAATGCAACCCAAAGATTCCTATGATCTCAATGATGCCACCCAGCGGGAATACTGTGTATCAGAGGATTCTCAAGGCTCTAAACCAAGTTAATTAAGAATTCTTCTGCCATAGAGCACAGTGAGAACCTTGTACAGAATATGACTTAGAGAGTGTGAGATCTTATGAGAGGGGTGCGTAGAGAGAACCTTGTACAGAATATGACTTAGAGAGTGTGAGATCTTATGAGAGGGGTACACCTGGTAGGGTGTTAGCTCAGTGGTCAAAGCACTGGACTCGTAAATCCCAAGGTTGTGGGGCTTTGTGGGTTCGAGTCCCACTGTAGCCTCTCTTATCCTTCATCCCCAGCAGTGGTAGATCTCCTGTTTTACCAAAGGCCAGTCCTTCTCATACCATGTCTATGTGGTGTGGTGTGCAGCCACCTTTCTCCTTCACCCCCAGCAGTGGTAGATTTACTGCTATATCAAAGACCAGTCCTTCTCATACCATGTCTATGTGGTGTGGTGTGCAGCCACTTTTCTCCTTCATCCCCAGCAGTGGTATGGGATATGTAAGGAAACAGAGGCGATGCTAAATCTGTAATCACTTTTTCAATATCTTATTTGGGTCCGAAGTTATTAAACCTTGAATTACAAAATGTATTTTCTATGAATATACTCACAAAAAAACAAATTCATAAAAAACACAAATTGATTTTGGTAGAGTTACGCGGGTTGTCCGCTTACGCAGTATTAAAATAAACATCTAATAGAGAAACAAATTTCCGTTCCGAGCAAAAGTGCCCACTTACACGGGGTGTTCGCTTATACGGGGTGTCCTTTAGGCGGGGTTCTACTGCAATTTTATTACCCACCGATTACGGAGTCTCCATAAGAAATGTATAGGGCACCTGGAATTAGCTACCCGGAGATTGTGACATGTCAGAATCTCCTGCAGGAGATTCCGGAAAAATAGTCCTGTCCATAAAGAGGTTGAATTATTGCGTACTTCAAAATAAGTTTCTTGAATGTTCCTTCAATGCTAATTATTTAGAATCAATCATAATAATCTCATTTACCATCAGAAATCACTGTCATATTACACTTTGCATGCTTAAAGTACAGGTTAATGGCAAACTATATTATTGGTGTATGTGCACCGAATTACTACCAGACTTGACAGTGCTGTGATGTCTGGAACGAAATGGCTTACAAAAACTGTTTAATTGCAATAGATTTGTCATCAATCTTGTAGGTGGATAATAAATACAATCACAACTGGTTTTGTATACGAATGACCGTAATATCCTCGGAGTTGACGACGTAATATCCTCGCTAATGGCTCGGATATTACTACCCGTCAACTACTCGGAGATTACGGCCACTCGTACACAAAACCAGTCATTATTGTGTATATATACTGAATGTTCATAATTAAAGACTTGAGCAAGTCTACACAGCCCTATACACCCCCTACTCGCAGCAGCAAATACATACGGCAAATACAAGTTGTGGGATTCTGGCATCGATCTGTTTTGCAGGTATTCACGTCCATTACAGTGGAAATCTAAACAGCTCGGCAAGCTGCTTTCAAGACCTGTTTTTAATCTAGATGAGCGATTCCCCCTCCTCACGCACGCGTTAGCTATTCCATGATGCCTTGAGGCATTCCCGGGCATAGCAGGTCAATATGCCTGGATTTATCCTACCCCTAATAAAAAACTCCATAGGCTTAACATTGGGTCACTGTATTCGGTCTGGAGTTCAGAAAAATGAAAAATATCGCTCTAGTGGGATACACTTGACAAATGACATCATTTGTTAATGTAGAAGTAATTTAGACGGGCGGGGTAGGATAAATTCTAAACCAAACTTGAGTTGGTCATGTTATTGTTCATCGCACTCCGGCAAGATCGCTTATTACTGCTCTCGGCTTTGCCTCACGCAGTAATATCGCGATCTTGCCGTTGTGCGATAAACAACAACATGACTAACTCTTGTTTGGTTTCTCCATAGTATTCCAATGTGTAATACGCTATGATGCGTTGAGGCATTCCCGGGCATAGACCGCCATGATCTGTAGGCATTCCCAGGCATACTGCCCTCTGATGCCTGGAGGCATTCCTGGCCGTAGTATATTACGATGCCTGAAGGCATTCACTGGTGTAGTACGCTATGATGCCTGAAGGCATTCCTGGGTGTAGTACAAAATGATGCCTCGAGGCATTCCCTCGCCTAGTACGCTATGATGCCTTGAGGCATTCCCGAGTGTAGTATGCTATGATGCCTGGAGGCATTCCCAGGTGTAGTACGCTATGATGCTTGGAGGTATTCCCGGGTGTAGTACGCTATGATGCCTTGAGGCATTCCCGAGTGTAGTACGCTATGATGCCTGGAGGCATTCCCCGGTGTAGTACGCTATGATGCCTGGAGGCATTCCTGGGTGTAGTATGCTATGATGCCTTGAGGCATTCCCGAGTGTAGTACGCTATGATGTCTGGAGGCATTTACAGGCATAATATGCTATGATGCCTTGAGGAATTCCTGGGCATAGTACGCCATGATGTCTTGAGGCATTCCCAGGCATATTACACTTTAATGCCTTGAGTCATTTCCGGGCATAATATGTCATTATGCCTGGAGGTATTCCTAGGTGTAGGATGCTATGATGCCTTGAAGCATTCCTTGGCATAGTACTCTATGATGCCTTATGGCATCACTTCCGAGATGTATGTAATTGCTATTTTCTAACGAAATAACGCGAGTATTTTGATAATATGTCTCCAATCATAATCATAAGCTTTGCATATATAAAAGAATTACTAGATATCTGAATCAACAGTGTATTTTCCCTATACAAGGGTTTTGAGTTACGATGGCTTTGCAATCCGTATACAATGGATATGATATCTGATAATTTCCAGATAATTGGTAATGGAGCACCCTTTCATTTTCAATGGAGAATTGGTATACAATGTATGATAAAGTATAATGTCTATGATTTCAAGAATCCGAGGAGAACACTTGTCATCAACTCTTACCACACCCGTTCACGATCACCACGCTCGCCTCCACTATAACCCGGCCCCCCATGATAACCCTCCTCACCAGGCGGCGCCGACACGCTCACCTATATCGAGGATCGATTAACGACCGCCAATAAGCCGAGCACCTCCCTGAGCAGCTCAGTCCCGGGAGACGGGGATCAATCCCACTCCTCCCTGTACCTGCCCCCGTACCGGTATAGTGTGCAGTATGTGGCAACAGGCTGATCTACCTTCACCCGGTACCGGTATGGTGTGTGGTATGTGGCAGCTTACATACCGGTATAGTGTGTAGTATGTGGCAACAGGCTGATCTACCTTCACCCGGTACCGGTATAGTGTGTGGTATGTGGCAGCTTAAGTACCGGTATAGTGTGCAGTATGTGGCAACAGGCTGATCTACCTGCGCCCGGTACCGGTATAGTGTGCAGTATGTGGCAACAGGCTGATCTACCTGCACCCGGTACCGGTATAGTGTGTAGTATGTGGCAACAGGCTGATCTACCTGCACCCGGTACCCGTATAGTGTGCAGTATGTGGCAGCTTACATACCGGTATAGTGTGCAGCAGGTGGCAACAGGCTGATCTACCTGCACCGGTACCGGTATAGTGTGCAGCAGGTGGCAGCTTACATACCGGTACAGTGTGCAGTATGTGGCAACAGGCTGAGCCCTGATCTACCTGCACCCGGTACCGGTACAGTGTGTAGTATGTGGCAGCTTACATACCTGTATAGTGTGCAGTATGTGGCAACAGGCTGATCTACCTGCACCCGGTACCGGTATAGTGTGTAGTATGTGGCAACAGGCTGATCTACCTGCACCCGGTACCGGTATAGTGTGTAGTATGTGGCAACAGGCTGATCTACCTGCACCGGTACCGGTATAGTGCAAATATAAGCAAATATTACTTATGGAGTGCCCCAAGGCTCAATATTGGGGCCACTTATGTTTATTGCCTTTGTTAATGATATTGCGAATGTTCTGCGGGAAGATATAAGAAAGGATCAAGGAGTTAGATGTTTATTATATGCGGATGATACGGTTTTATACAAATCAGGATCAAACTTACACGATATAATGACACAACTCCAAGATAGTCTGGAAAAGATAGAAAGATGGTGTATGAGAAATAAACTTACCATAAATGTAAAGAAAACGAAATTTGTAACGTTTGGCAGTTCAATAATATTAAATAGACATCTCTTAGAAAACATAGCTCTTTACCTAAATCGGGAACCTCTACAGAAAGTACACTCATACAATTATCTCGGGATAACTTTAGACGGTAAATTATCTTATAAACCACACATTAATCAAATTGTAAAGCAAGTTAACCACAAACTATATCTTCTCGCAAAACTACGGCCATACCTGACTGACCACGCTTGTACTATTATTTACAAAACTATGATCTTGCCAATTATAAATTATGGAGATGTGTTATATGATACTTGTAATGGACAGGACTTACAAAAGGTTCAAATTTTGCAGAATAATGCCCTACGCATCATAACAAAAAGTAGACCGAGAACCAGTGTAAGTCTTCTCCACAGATCAACACAAATGCCTTATTTGAATGAAATCAGGAAATGTCATATTAACACTCACATGTATAAGTTAAGTAAGAACAAGGAACTATTACAATCTAAGACATTGAACACCAGAGCTCAAAGTGCACCTTTGTTTAACCCTTTAAAGGCGGGGGTCTGTGGCAGAGCCCTATTGGTTGGGGCGGGTACTTTGGACTGGTATAACCGTAGGGGACGGGCCGATTTTTGTCTAAACCCATATTCCATTATTTGATCACGTGATATGATACATCATTCTTATTTATATTATTTGGTTTACCAAATAATATCAAATACTATATCATAGGTATATTCTCTGAAAGTTTCAGATGCATTGATCAATTATTTCTTCATAAAACAATGAAATGTTAAATATCACTAAATTTCATAAATAATGCCTCAAGGCATTATCCGGTCTCCGCGGGGGAATGCCTCAAGGCATTATCCGGTCTATGCTGGGGAATGCCTCAAGGCATTATCCGCCTTGAAAGGGTTAAGGTATCGCAACCAAGAAATAATATGTATAAAAAAAGTCTACAATATCATGGTGCAGTATTATGGAACTCTCTACCATCAGATACAAGAAAGATAGACTCTCTATCAAACTTCAAGAAGGAACAAAGACTGTACTTGAGTACAACTATAGAAACTTAAAGCGAACTGACTACAGACAATGAGACCATCAACAAAAATATTCATAAATGTCAATCATTTGAAGAAAGCCCTAAGGCTTAGTAATGCTGTATTGCATGACTTGTTATCTAAAGATATAGATTACTCATCCAAGAGAAACCCTGTACCATCATATATTGTGTAAATACGTTGCATGATTGCATGCCCATAAATGAAACAAATGGAATGGAATATTCTACTACCCTGGGGGCACGTTAAGACCAGTCTGCAAAGACTGAGGGCCGACCCAGGTAAAATAAAAGTCTTAAAAAAAAAAAAAAATAGTGTGCAGTATGTGGCAACAGGCTGATCTACCTGCACCCGGTACCGGTACAGTGTGCAGTATGTGGCAACAGGCTGAGCCCTGATCTACCTGCACCCAGTACCGGTATAGTGTGTAGTATGTGGCAACAGGCTGATCTACCTGCACCCGGTACCGGTACAGTGTGTAGTATGTGGCAACAGGCTGATCTACCTGCACCCGGTACCGGTACAGTGTGTAGTATGTGGCAACAGGCTGATCTACCTGCACCCGGTACCGGTATAGTGTGTAGTATGTGGCAACAGGCTGATCTACCTGCACCCGGTACCGGTACAGTGTGTAGTATGTGGCAGCTTACATACCTGTATAGTGTGCAGTATGTGGCAACAGGCTGATCTACCTGCACCCGGTACCGGTATAGTGTGTAGTATGTGGCAACAGGCTGATCTACCTGCACCCGGTACCGGTATAGTATGTAGTATGTGGCAACAGGCTGATCTACCTGCACCCGGTACCGGTACAGTGTGTAGTATGTGGCAACAGGCTGATCTACCTGCACCCGGTACCGGTATAGTGTGTAGTATGTGGCAGCTTACATACCTGTATAGTGTGCAGTATGTGGCAACAGGCTGATCTACCTGCACCCGTTACCGGTATAGTGTGTAGTATGTGGCAACAGGCTGATCTACCTGCACCCGGTACCGGTATAGTGTGTAGTATGTGGCAACAGGCTGATCTACCTGCACCCGGTACCGGTATAGTGTGTAGTATGTGGCAACAGGCTGATCTACCTGCACCCGGTACCGGTACAGTGTGTAGTATGTGGCAGCTTACATACCTGTATAGTGTGCAGTATGTGGCAACAGGCTGATCTACCTGCACCCGGTACCGGTATAGTGTGTAGTATGTGGCAACAGGCTGATCTACCTGCACCCGGTACCGGTATAGTATGTAGTATGTGGCAACAGGCTGATCTACCGGCACCCGGTGCCGGTACAGTGTGTAGTATGTGGCAACAGGCTGATCTACCTGCACCCGGTACCGGTATAGTGTGTAGTATGTGGCAACAGGCTGATCTACCTGCACCCGGTACCGGTATAGTGTGCAGTATGTGGCAACAGGCTGATCTACCTGCACCCGGTACCGGTATAGTGTGTAGTATGTGGCAACAGGCTGATCTACCTGCACCCGGTACCGGTACAGTGTGTAGTATGTGGCAACAGGCTGATCTACCTGCACCCGGTACCGGTATAGTATGTAGTATGTGGCAGCTTACATACCAGTTCAGTGTGCAGCAGGTGGCTGAGCCATTCTACCCTGTACCTGCACCTACATACCGGTACAGTGTGCAGTATGTGGCAGCCAGCTGAGCCGTTCCTCTACCTATATTCACATACCAGTACAGTGTACAGTATGTGGCTGAGCCGCTATGCTCTGTACCTGCACCAAGATACCGGTACAGCGGGGAGCACACAGCATGACCTGTTGTGTCTGGCAGCTCACAGTGAGCTTCACTTGTCATTGTAGTCTCTGTGTGTAGCTGGTCGATATATCCTTCATAGTATTAAAGGGGGCAGATATGTATATGTCATACGGTTACTGTAACAGATATCTATCTTACATGACTGAAGACTGGAGACACTTTGCTTATGCTCCTCATTTGCTCAATTGCTTATGCTCCTCATTTGCTCAATTGCTTATGCTCCTCATTTGCTCAATTGCTTATGCTCCTAATTTGTTCTATTGCTTATGTTCCTCATTTGTTCTATTGCTTATGCTCCTTATTTGTTCTATTGCTCATGTTCCTTATTTGTTCTGTAGCTCATGTTCCTTATTTGTTCTTTCATTATGCTCCTTATTTGTTCTATTGCTCATGTTCCTTATTTGTTCTGTAGCTCACGTTCCTTATTTGTTCTTTCATTATGCTCCTTATTTGTTCTATAGCTTATGCTCCTTATTTGTTCTATATTCTATGTTTCTTATTTGTTCTATAGCTTATGTTCCTCATGCATTCTATAGCTTATGTTCCTTATTTGATCTATTGCTTTTGTTCCTTATTTATTCCATAGCTTAAGTTCCTTATTTGTTTTATAGCTTACGCTCCTTATTTGTTCTATAGCTTATGTTCCTTATTTGTTCTATTGCTACAAGATTGAGACAAAGCTGGGGGTTCAAAGATTCTCAGAGATTGTACGTACCTACTTGACTGAAAGATTACAACATTTATCCTTCTTTAACAGAATATACATCAGAAATATTCTCCCGTTTAACACGAGTATTGATGCGTTAGCTCGTCAGTTGCTACCATTTGTGTACATCTGTACAGGTGATGCTGTGATCGAGTTTGAGCACAGAGCTGTGTTATTTTAGTCTAGACCTAAATATACCCGGCGGTCGTGCTGGAGATCACCGGGGCTTACGTGGTATCGCGTGCTCCGCCATCCCCACATGCACCTCCCTGAGGGGCAGGGGTGCTTATATAGAACGTCCTCACCATGCTGTACGAGCTACAAAACGAGATGATGATTTACTATATACCCATGCTGTATATACTGTAAAAACGCACCGTTTTGGCATATGCCGTAAAAATACTGTACGGACCGGCGGTCCGTACACTAAAATACGGACCACCTAGTCATACACATTTATCAAAATTTTGGTTGTTAAGAAAAATGAAATTGATTTTTTTTAAAATTTCGGGTATATAGTAAATATATAACGTCCAACCATGCTTGTACAAGTCACAGAACTCGATGATAATTTACCGTTTGTACGGAACTCGGCGTAAACGCCTCGGTCCGTACACACCGTAAATTAGCATCTCGTTCGGCGACTTGTACAGCATGGTCAGGACGTTCTATATAAGTACGGTTCGTACGGAACGATGCGTTTACTCCGAGTTCCGTACAAACCATACATTATTATCGAGTTTTGTGGCTTGAACAAGCATGGTAGGTCGTTCTATATTTACTATATACCCGAAATTTAAAAAAGAAAATCATTTGGTTTAACAACCAATATTTTGATAAACGTGTATGGGAAGGTAGCTCGTATTTTCCTGTACGGACCAGTAGTCCGTACAGTATTTTTACGTTATATGGCGAAGCGATGCATATTTACAGTATATACACCATGGGTATGTACTAATTATATAGAACGTCCTGACCATGCTGTACGAGCTACAAAACGAGATGATTTACTATATACCCGTTTTGCCATATAACGTAAAAATACCGAATATCGGTACCATCATTTTCTCAGGGATCACTGCCGACTGCCGCTACCCTTCCCGATATCTTATCGGTGCATTTTCCGTCGGCAGGTATAACTAGGTCTTAAAGAGTCTGTCAATGCAGATAAACGCCTCAATAACTTGTAGTGTCACCGATTATCGGTACCAATATTTTCTCTGGGAGCACCACCGATTGACAACACCCTTCCCGATATTTCATTGATGCATTCTCTGTTGGCAGGTGTAAAGTGGGTCATAAAGAATCTGTCAATGCAGATGAATAAATCATCACTCCTCATATGTAAATGCCTCAATGGATTATCGGTACTAATATCCTCCCATGGAGCACCAGCGACTGATCAATGCCACCCTTCCCGATATTTTATCGGTGCATTTTACATCAGCAGGTGTAAACTGGGTCTTAATGTATCTGTCTTTATTATCAGTCTTTACATGTAGATGCCTCAATGACCATCAGTGTCACCAATTATCGGTACTAATATCCTCCCATGGAGCACCACGGACTGACGCTACCCTTCCGGATATTTTATCGGTGAATTTTCCGTCGGCAGGTGTAAACTGGGTCTTAAAGTATCTGTCTTTATTATCAGTCTCTACATGTAAATGCTTCAATGACTATCAGTGTCACCAATTATCGGTACTAATATCCTCCCGTGGAGCACCACCGACTGACGCTACCCTTCCTGATATTCTATCGGTGCATTTTCCGTCGGCAGGTGTAAACTGGGTCTTAAAGAATCTGTCAATGCAGATAAACGCCTCGATGACTTCTAGTGTCACCGATTATCTGTTCCAATATCTTCCAAGGGAGTACCACCGACTGACGCTACCCTTCCTGACATTTTATCAGTGCATTTATCGTCGGCCGGTGTAAACTGGGTCTTAAAGAATCTGTCACTGCAGATAAATATAGTTTCAGTCTACATGGGTAAACACATCAATGGCTTGAAGTGTCTCCAATTATCGGTACTGATACTTTCTGAGGGAGCACCACCGACTGACGCTACCCTTCCCGATATTTCATCGGTGCATTTATCGTCGGCCGGTGTACACTGGACACATGGCGTGCAGTGGAGGTGCCCTGCACGTGATTCACTCATTCAGCGATCAGCTCACTCGTTCGTGTAGCACACAAAGAGAGCAGTCCTACAAGGAGACTGAGCATCTATATTAACCCCAGTGGGAGCAGGTGAATAAATAACAGCCTTCCATGCTTGTTACCTACCACATATAAAACGCTAGAATTTTGTCAAATCCGCTTGAAGTTGCTGCCGTACATAGAGACATAGTGAACCCGACCTGTGCCTGGAGACTGAAGAGCCACGAGATTGAGATTCTCGCACAGTACTTAACTGAATCCTGCTATTTTTTTTGTTTTACTCTACACAGATGTACTTCTATTCTTATGATTTTTTTTCTAGATGTACTGAAAACATAATTTGGAAGTGTATTTTTCCAATCTCCTTTTCCTTGATAAAATGCATATCGACCCTCTTACTCTGGTTCTCGGGCTATCCGCTAGGGGGCACGGCGGAGATATACCTGCAGGGAGAGGCCGATGAAATTAGTCAGGTTTCTGACTAATTTTGTGAGCGCATGCGCGGGCAATAGACTGACAACAAACAAGATGGCGTGCGTGTCCAACGTGTGTGGCAAAACGCAACCACGATCACACTGACTACGTAAAGAAAGATGCAAAAAGGAAAACATGGTCGTTGTATGATGATATATAGCATTGTCTTTGTTTTTGTGTATTCAAACCATACTGCCAGTCGATTCCTGGACTGACTGCACTGCCTTGTACAAACTACAAAACTCAAGGATAATTTACGGTTTGTACGGAACTCAGCGTAAACGCCTCGTTCTGTACAAACCGTAAATTACCATCTGGCATTATAGCTTGTCCAGCATGGTCAGGTCGTTTTATATAATTACTGGATTTAGTACAAATCTATATGGGATATGGTACTACACAATAATGACTGGTCTTGTGTACGAGTGGCCGTAATCTCCGAGTAGTTGATGCGTAGTAATATCCGAGCGATTAGGGAAGGATATTACGTCGTCAACTACGAGGAGATTACGGACACTCGTACACAAAACCAGTTGTTATTGTATTTATTACGCACCTACAAGATTAATAACATGCCTATTGCCTAGAAAGTACATATAGTTCCAGATTACGGATTAGCGCCACAGCACTGTCAAGCATGGTGGTAATCCGGTGTATACTTACGCCTGTTATATAGTTCGCTATTTTTCTGGGGTTTTATATGCAAAACTTTTCATGACAGTGATTTCTGATGGTAAATGAGATTGTTGTGACTGATTATAACTAATTAATTCTGAAGAACAGTAAATAAACTGATTTTCAAGTAAATTATGAATTGACCTCATTTTGGCAGGGACTTTTTTGCCGGAATCTCCTCCAGGAGATTCTCACATGCCAGAATCTCCAGGTAGCTATTCTAGGTGCCCTATACATTTTCTATGGGGTTCCGTAATAGGTGGGTAATAAATATCTGTATGGACTGTCATACATATATGTATGGGATGTAGTACACGTCTGTATGGGACGTAGTACACGTCTGTATGGGATGTAGTACACATCTGTATGGGATGTAGTACACGTCTGTATGGGATGTAGTACACGTCTGTATGGGGTGTAGTACACGTCTGTATGGGATGTAGTACATGTCTGTGTGGGACATAGTACACGTCTGTATGGGATGTAGTACATGTCTGTATGGGATGTAGTACACGTCTGTATGGGATGTAGTACACGTCTGTATGGGATGTAGTACACATCTGTATGGGATGTAGTACACGTCTGTATGGGATGTAGTACACGTCTGTATGGGATATAGTACACGTCTGTATGGGATGTAGTACACGTCTGTATGGGATGTAGTACACATATGTATGGGATGCTGTACACGTCTGTATGGGATGTAGTACACGTCTGTATGGGATGTAGTACACGTCTGTATGGGATGTAGTACACGTCTGTATGGGATGTAGTACACATATGTATGGGATGCTGTACACGTCTGTATGGGATGTAGTACACATATGTATGGGATGTAGTACACGTCTGTATGGGATGTAGTACACATCTGTATGGGATGTAGTACACATCTGTATGGGATGTAGTACACATCTGTATGGGATGTAGTACACATCTGTATGGGATGTAGTACACATCTGTATGGGATGTAGTACATGTCTGTATAGGATGTAGTACACATCTGTATGGGATGTAGTACACATCTGTATGGGATGTAGTGTACGTCTGCGTGGGATGTAGTACACATATACACATGGAATGCTGTACACATCTGTATGGGATGTGGCACCATTCTGTATGGGATATAGTACACGTCTGTATGGGATGTAGTACGCGTCTGTATGTGATGTAGTACGCGTCTGTATGGGATGTAGTACATGTCTGTATGGGATGTAGTACACATCTGTATGGGATGTAGTACACATCTGTATGGGATGTAGTACACGTCTGTATGGGATGTAGTACACGTCTGTATGGGATGTAGTACACATCTGTATGGGATGTAGTACACGTCTGTATGGGATGTAGTACACATCTGTATGGGATGTAGTACACATCTGTATGGGATGCAGTACACATCTGTATGGGACGTAGTACACATCTGTATGGGATGCTGTACACATCTGTATGGGGTGTAGTACACGTCTGTTTGGGATGTAGTATACGTCTGTATGGGATGTGGCACTACTCTGTATGGGATGTAGGACATCACTTAGTACTGAGTGTGTTAGTCCCGGCCCACAGAGCGTGGCACAGACGCCTTCATGGTCCACTGACCACACAGACAGAACCTGAGCCTCATCAATATGTAATACAGTCTACACCTCAATAGATGGTGTGTCCCGACTGTAGTCATCACAACTCAGATATCTACTGCAGTGAATGAGTCACTCGTCAATACAACATATTGATAGTAAGAACTTCATTATTAACCCTTCAAGAGCCACACATCATGCACCATGTACCCATACTATAGCAGGCACCAGAACCAATTGTGGCGTTAGTATGGCCGGCTTTTGTAGTCAATGTTGGTAAAAGAATTCGAAACTTCCAGTATTTCTGTATTTTTATCAGAACATTCCGATATTTTAAAGAGTTACTGGCAATTCATACACCTCACACAGTTTCTGTCTGGGACAAATCTGCTTAGATTCTGTACTTTAGTACAATATCCTCGTCTAAATTGTAGGGTTCTATTTCCCTGAGACATGTTTTTTCTTCTACAATTGTTGGCGACATTTACCTCTAAAAAGGAATATAATCTCATTAGAATTTGAACCCTGTGAAGTACATAAATCCCACCGTGTGAATTCCACTTAAAAGGAACAGAATCTCATGAGATTCGAAGCCTGTGAGGTACATGAATCTCACCGTGTGAATTCCACTTAAAAAGGAACAACATCTCATGAGGCTTTGAACCCTGTGAGGTACATATATATATCCAACGTGAATTCAAATTGACGGCCAGTAGGCGATAAAACCTGAAAAGTTTTTGTCGGGGGCCTAAAAAGATGTATATTAAGTCGTTGGCACGCACTTGTTTTCCCATGAAATTGTTTATACACTATGTGTAGCAGGGGCCCGACCTTGTGCCTAATTGCCCCGCATTTCTACACGCCAGACCACCCTTAATCAGGACTTTATGCTTGAGAAAATAGACAGGGGGTGGGGAGCGGGGTGTTATGTTGACGGGGATTGAGGCCCGACAAGTCTGGCAGAGTACAGGGCATGTGTGCGTTAGCCCGCCCCTAGACCAGGTGGGACCTGTTTCAGTAGTTTTGTGACCTTAGGCCTAGACAGACATCAACAGCAGCACCAACAGTGCAAGCAACAGCCGAAAAAGACTAGCAAATATCAGAGAGTCGGAGTGGCCAATCTTCTTCATATTTTGAACGATTATAGGTTATATGTATCCCCTACTCATGTTAAAGTGTCATCACTTAATTCCTATGAGAAGTGAGTGAAGTTCCATGTGTCATCGATTGCAGTCTTGTGATCTGTCCGTATGGTGTCACAGACGCCATCTAGACATGTCACGAAACTACTGAAACTACTGCGCCTCCCTTACCCCTCTCCTAGACTGGCCTCAGTCCCTGTGTCCTACCCCTCTGCCTCCCTGTCTGCCTCCCTTACATTGAATAGACACTTTAAAGACATATCGGACAAATTGGCTTAAATTCAAAACTCATGTAATTTTCCTGAAACTTGCATATGATGATCTCTAAGTGTTGTAGAACACATGTCTAACCTAAAAATCATGGGGTCACCATAATATATACCAGGTCTATGATTATAAGGAAACATAATTACTAAACCCATAGTGATGGATGTACTCGGTTTTTCATCCTGTAACTTTTACCCTCCACCTACAGTGTTCGGCCATAATTACGGGGTAAAATAACCTCAAGCGGCCACCACTACAAGCTCAGTAACAAGCACTGCACGAAAACCATCATTTTACATATGAATGCGCCGGGCATATATAAGTAGGTATTTTGCGTCTACAAGATCGTCTTAATCTCCATGTGTATACATACACCTCATCTGTGGGCGTATATATAAGCGTCCAGTGAACAGGGCTTCACTGAGAGCGGGCGGGGGGAGGTGGCGGGGACACACCAAGCGAGAAACGCAGCGATTTCCGTAATCGCCAAAACAAAATGGCGTGTGTATGAGCTATTATTTCATATTTCACCTGATTATTGCTTCCGATGCACTACATTATGAATGGGAGATATTGCTATGAAATAATATCTCAAATATATGCCATTTTGTGTTGGCCATTCCGGAGATCGCTGCCTTCACTCGCTTGGTGTGTCCCCGGTGTTAAGCTGGAGACACACCAAGCGAGTCAAGGTGGCTATCTACAGAATCGCCGACACAAAATAGCATATCTGTTAGATATTGATTTATAGCAATATCTCTCACCGATAGTTTAGCATATCACAAGCAATATTGAGGTGAAACATGAAATAATAGCTCATATATAGGCCATTTTGTGTTGGCGATTCCGGAAATCGCTGCGTTTCTCGCTTGGTGTGTTCCCGGTGTTACCTTGTTACTTTGACTTTCTCTCACTGGAACATAGTTTCCCTCTATAACTTGGCGATAAATCAGGCACTAGACCATGTTCATCGTCCACAGAAACGCGTTACTTTTCGCACTCACCTGTATTTTCCCTAATTAAATTTACACAAACACACCCTAACATAGCACACCGTAACGGAATGCACGCAAATATCCACTGCTCCTGAGATTAGTGCTAAACACGCGGCACCTAAATATAACGTTTAGCTTGAGGTTTTAACTGAGGTGCGGGATTTAGGTGTCTTCTATAATACACGTGCGCGTGCAGGGGAAAAGCGCGCCAAAATACTGTTTGTCACGCGACTGTATACAAGAGAAGCGCAGTCCCCTCTACACTGGCCACCAGAGCACGCTGACGTAAACTCTGGTGGAGTCTGATCTGCGCACTGCACGAAAAACCATCATTTTACATATGAATGCGCCCGGCGTCTATAAGTAGGTATTTTGCGTCTACAAGATCGTCTTAATCTCCATGTGTATACACCTCATCTGTGGGCGTATGTATATAAGCGTCCAGTAAACAGGGCTTCACTGAGAGCGGGCCGGGTGAGGAGGCGGGGGGTGGTGGGGGAGGGCTTCCTACTGAGGACACCTGTACTTCTACCAACACAAAGGGGCGGGAAGGGGTGTGGGCAGAGGGTATTTTCTCTCATATACGCCGGGTGTGAAATACAGCCAAGACGCGTCTGTCATATATAAGGCCTGGGCGTATATAAATGAAAACAAGTCAATATTCAGCCAATACATGCACTTCCGTGATGGCGTATATATGTGAATAAAATGGTGGTTTTCGTGCAGTGAAGGTTTCCTCATAGTACTCCATATATTGATAAACGGTAAAAGAGGCCATACCCACCATGGTAAACAAGACCATCATTTATCTGACTGCGGTATATGGTTGGTGGTCTCCAATGCTATTTGTCATACTGGGCTGTCTCTTTCTTGCCGCTCGCTGAAGTCTCCGCTGTTTCAGACTCATTGTACTTTGTGTCGCGAGTATATTTGTCAAGGTGTATATTGATTTCTCGATACAGACGGTTCGCATCACTGGGAAGGATAGGGAGGTTTTCTAAGCGCTTACAACCAGTTTCCTGTCATGTATATACGAAATATTGACTGGTTTCAGATGCAAGCGGCCATATGCTCTGAGGAGTTGATGCTTAGTGATATCCGAGCATATGCGAGGATATTGCGGCGAGTCAACTCCGAGGAGTATACTAGTTTCAGATGCAAGCGGCCGGATTACATAAACAATATTGACTGGTTTCAGATAAAAGGGGCCATATGCTCCGAGGAGTTGATGCCTACTAATATCCGAGCGCATGCGAGGATATTGCCCAGAGTCAACTCCGAGGAGCATACAACCGCTTTTATTTGAAACCAGGCTATATTGTATTTCGTATCGATCTTTTCGTGACAAGTGATATCAATTCATTTAAGTACGCGCTATTTTTCAGTACGCACTATTTTTCTGGTGTGCGCTTCATCGGAACCCGAGTCTAACCTACTTCACAAAAATCTGGTAACCCCGGATGAACGAGAAAAAATGCAAAACTACTTCACACCTTTCCCTTGTCCCAGAAAATTCCTCTTTGGTACAAGATTCTCATGGCAAGGTGTTTTTTTCCAGTCTCAATGAAAAATGGCGAATTTGTATCCAACTTTGGTTTCACTTAATGTAACCCCAATGATCAGTTCACGATCAAACATTTATCGCTAGCTTTATATCAGAAATTCAGAATTTTCATTTAGTGTGACTCGACAAAGTTCCCTGAGTTTCATCTTCCATGAACATGATTCTGACCACGGATTATGCCCAGCATAAAAAGGTAAATTTGGGGATAAACTTGATTTATTGGGGAGTTGCATGAGAGAAGGCATTGGTCGACCATCTTTGCATGAAACCACAGCGCCCGTTCTACTCAATCAGGAGAAATAACAACCCACAGATTTCATTTTCCTCTTGTTCATGGCATTACATTCCCAATTTCACGTGATTCCAGTATACTGGGGTCATTTGCATGGACTTTATTGAGAAAAAAAAGGATGATAGATATTATTATCCATAAAGTACGAGCGCATGCACTCAGGCGATGAGGGTGGGGTTGTAAAAATTATTTTGAAATTTTGCATGATTCTTCTTTGTTCTATAGCGTACATAATTTAAAGGGGATGGGGTCTCAAAATGTCCGGAAATGTCTTGATTGTTCATATATTGAGATAAGTTATGACTTTCATATGGCGCATCCTAAGATGAGTCATTGGTGTACTGGACTAGACTACAGAAGAGGCTCAATATTATGATGGTATTTTAGTGAAACTTGTTTCCCTTATTACCTACTACTTATAAAACGTTAGAATTTCGTCGAATCCGCTTGAAGTTGCTCCCGCACATAAAGACAGAGTGAACCAGACCTAGGCCTGGAGACTGAAGAGCTACGAGAGTGAGATTCTCGTACAGTAAGAAACTCGAACCTGTTCTTCTTTTTTATAGGACTATACTCAGACAAACTTCTTCTCTTATGATTTATTTCAAACCATGCCAAAATCAAAGTTTAGTTTTGTAGTTTTCTGATCTACTATTCTCGTGAGAAACAAATGAGTTCCAACTTTCGCTGGTATCGATCCAAACAGTTCTCATCGCTGATGATCAGCTCAAACACCTGTGTCATCGGAATAATAACCACAAGTTTATGATGGTTCCCCACACAAGCAGGAGAGTTGGGGGTGGGGGTGGCAGCCAACGCCGACTCGACGAAGTCGCTAGTTGGGATATAAAACCTGCATACGCCCTGCATCTACGAGCTCGTGGAATATCTTTATTCAAACAAACGAGATACGATATTAACACGTTTCACTTGTATTAAATGCCTATAAATATTGATCATTTCTTTAATATTACTTTAATAATTATTTCATAATTACTTCAATATTTACCAGAACTTGGTGACATCGAACTGCTCATTAAAGTGTGCTGGGCATACATACCTCCGCGCTATGTTCACAGCCTTATTTTCGTCAAAGAAATTAAAACGCTTTTTAAATGATTTTCTTTGCGTTATTTATAACCATATCGTTTTGAAATTTTCAGTATGAATTTTTAGTCCATATCTATTTTCAATCTTCTCCGATGTATTAAACCTAGGAATTGCCATAGTAAAGGGTTTATCAATAGGGACTATTCTTTTCCTCTATAGCACAAATGGACTATTTCCTAGTATACCTTGGCTTTGAGGCTATATACCACGGAATTTATTATCTTTATTATCCATCGTATACAAAGCCCCCATCGAAAATGTATGGGGACTCAGTAAACCACCACCCATTGTATAAAACCTGCCAGATACCATAATTGTGGTTTACTG
Organism: Alentia gelatinosa; assembly: GCA_950022655.1. NCBI lineage: Eukaryota > Metazoa > Annelida > Polychaeta > Phyllodocida > Polynoidae > Alentia > Alentia gelatinosa. Next base: position 55,683,614 of record OX465589.1, on the reverse strand, counting down.
ATTCAAACCTGTGGTATACGGCCTCAAAACCATGGTATACGGGGAAAATAGTCCCTTTTGCTATAGAGCAAAGAAATAGTCCCTATTTCTATACCCTTTAATATGGCAATTACTGGGTAGCGCTTGTGTATTACGACGCGTCAACCTCTCGTGGTTTACGGCTGCCTGTCCACAAAACCATCGATTATTGTCTATGTATACCACGGTTATAGTACCTGCCAGTTATCAAACAATGACTAGCAGTTTACCAATCCCCAATACATTCGCAATGTAGACTTTGTATACGATGAATAAATACTAATTTGACTGTTGCTACTGCCACAGAAAAACAACACACAAATCCTGTAGAATGATGTACTTATGATATGCCTGTATGGAGGGACACTGGGCCTGGTGGGTTGCAGGAGGCAGGCAGTAGATAATACGCGCCTCTTCACTAATGGATCGCAAATTGGGAGCGAATCAATTGAGTTTCGCTGGTCTCGGCGTGTACCCTGGTGGCGGTACCAGCGCCAGTTGGCCGCGCATGCGTACTCGGTGCACACATCTTAATGGCGAGGCAATCTAGTACGCGTGCGCACACGGAACCGGAAGTAGATCTGTGGTACTTCTAGTGATATATAGGGACGGTGGATTACATAAACAATATTGACTGGTTTTAGATAAAAGGGGCCATATGCTCCGAGGAGTTGATGCCTACCAATATCCGAGCTTATGCTAGGATATTGCCTAGAGGAGCATACAGCCGCTTTTATCTAAAACCAGTTTATATTGTATTTATTATACACCTTTTCTTGACAAGTGAAGTACCGATATTAGCTCATTTTGGGTACGCACTATTTTTTCTTATGCACTATTTTCCCGTATGCGTCGGGTTTTGCAGCCCGAAGCATACAACATATCTGTATGCTCTGGGTATGTACATACACGCTACCCATGTGTTTTCTATATGGACAATGTGTATTAGGTGGATATTAGATAGTCTTATTATCCACCTAATACAATAGTGTCCATAGAAAACACATAGGGAATGTACATATATGTGCACATACCCATGTCGTATATGCTGTAAATACGCATCGTTTCGCCATATAACATAAAAAATACAATACGGAACAATGTTCCTTACGGCAAAATACGGAACACTGTTCCGTACACATGGGCTAAAATATTAGTTGTTAGATTATGTGATAGAAGGTCATCTGGGGAGGAAGATGGAAGACATTGTCTACGATTCCAAATTCTCAAATTGTGAAATTGTCGTTACATTCTCAAAACAGATAGCACTTTAAATCCCAATTGAACATTCATAAATATCGCCTCGTTCCGTAAGAATTGTCAATTATCATCTCATTTTGTAGTTGTACAGCATGGTCAGATCGTTCTATTTTTACTAATGAGAATAATCAATTTACGTTGGCTAAATTGATTATTCTCATTAGTAAAAATAATGAATTATTATCGAGTTTTGTGGCTTTGTACAAGCATGGTAGGTCGTTCTACATTTACTATATACCCGAAATTAAACCAAAAAAATCATTTGGTTTAACAACCAATATTTTAATAAACGTGTATGGAAAGATAGTCCGTATTTTCCTGTACGGACCACACTGGTCCGTACAGTATCTTTACGTTATATGGCGAAACGGTGCGTATTTACAGTATATATACGGCATGGGTATATAGTAGTATTAGGAAACGTCCTTACTGTAGACGAAACGGTTCCTGTTCTAGGTCAGTCGTCGATTTCATACTGCCTGACGCCATAGGCGGAAGACAGTATGAAAACTAAGACTGACCGAGAACGAGAACCATTTCGTCTACAGTGAGGACGTTTGCTTATTATTATATACATTTAATTGATGAAAAAAACACCATTTTAATGACATACAAAGTCGCAGTCACAGCGGGCACGAACATTATTATTACTGCACCCCTAGCAGTAGGCAGTATTTAATAGACATTCGGACATGGGTATATAGTAATAGCCTCTACTGATCTCAGATAGTGATAGTTGTACTGCTTATTAGAGCAATCACATGTATAATTACTTCTGGTTCATAACAAAGACATTGATTGTGATGAAAATCGACGAAGCTGTGGGAAAATCGATGTCCTGTTTCAGACAGTAAATATTTCATCTGGCTTCTGGCTGATGGTAAATGGAGTAAGACTCACGTATCCGTCGATATTCAAGTCAATAAGAACTGGAGATATGCAGCATTTATGTTTCTCATTTCATCTTAGCCTGGATATATTTATCTGTTCATCGCCCATTGAGTATGAGTTACTGTACTCGCAAGCCTGTTGAGTATGAGTTACGAGGGGCAGGAAGGGTCCATGGACATGTTTCACTAGTTTCATGACATGTCTAGATGGCCTCTAGATGGTGGGTCCGGTTTCATAAGAACTAGACATTAGACTTCGTTTTGTCCGTTCTTGCTTGCACTGTTGGTGCCACTTTTGTCACGAAACTAGTGAAACAGGTCCATGATGAGTAGATTCGTCTAATTCTTATGTCTGAGGTCTGTCTTTTCCTAAGGGCAGCTACTTGTGTTGTCACGAAACTAGACAACCCCAATGTATGTATGGTGTCACAGACATGTCACGAAACTAATGAAACAGGTCCCAGGTACTATTATAAAGAAATTCTAAGTGCTAAATTCTATAAATCGTTTGAAAAATATCGGACTTGGTGGTTTGCCTAAATCACCAGAGGCAATTGAACAATCTCGCCCATCTCATAGCTTGATTATTTATAACATGTTCATTTCTGTACATAGTTCCCTCTTGATCGAACTTGTTGACTGGCTAAAGTTTGAATGCGGATAGCGAGAGCTCGGTCAGAATAACTGCTAAGCAGAGGCCAGTTATGTACCACTTTACAGGACCTTAATAAAAAAAAATATATATAAAAAATTGCCTATATGTGAGCTATTATTTCATATTTCACCTTACTATTGCATCCAGGATGCTAAATTATAGGCAGGAGATATTCCTGTGAAATGATATCTCACATACACGCTCTTTTGTGTTGGCGATTCCAGAGATCGCTGCCTTCACTCGCTTGGTGTGTCCCTGGTATTACCTCGGTACTTTGACTTTCTCTCACTGGAACATTGTTTCCCTCTATAACTTGGCGATAAATCAGGCACTAGACCATGTTCATCGTCCACAGAAACGCGTTACTTTTCGCACTCACCTGTATTTTCCCTAATTAAATTTACACAAACACACCCTAACATAGCACACCGTAACGGAATGCACGCAAATATCCACTGCTCCTGAGATTAGTGCTAAACACGCGGCACCTAAATATAACGTTTAGCTTGAGGTTTTAACTGAGGTGCGGGATTTAGGTGTCTTCTATAATACACGTGCGCGTGCAGGGGAAAAGCGCGCCAAAATACTGTTTGTCACGCGACTGTATACAAGAGAAGCGCAGTCCCCTCTACACTGGCCACCAGAGCACGCTGACGTAAACTCTGGTGGAGTCTGATCTGCGCACTGCACGAAAACCATCATTTTACATATGAATGCGCCCGGCGTCTATAAGTAGGTATTTTGCGTCTACAAGATCGTCTTAATCTCCATGTGTATACACCTCATCTGTGGGCGTATGTATATAAGCGTCCAGTAAACAGGGCTTCACTGAGAGCGGGCGGGGTGAGGAGGCGGGGGGTGGTGGGGGAGGGCTTCCTACTGAGGACACCTGTACTTCTACCAACACAAAGGGGCAGGAAGGGGTGTGGGCAGAGGGTATTTTCTCTCATATACGCCAGGTGTGAAATACAGCCAAGACGCGTCTGTCGTATATAAGGCCTGGGCGTATATAAATGAAAACAAGTCAATATTCAGCCAATACATGCACTTCCGTGATGGCGTATATGTGAATAAAATGGTGGTTTTCGTGCAGTGGCGCCACCTTTACTGGCACTCTCCAGGCTGATATTCTCATTACCGGAATCAGAATCCCTGCTAGATCAGCAGATCTTTTGTGGTGGTCGTAGTCTCGCACTACAGGCTATTGTGGTTGGAGATTGCAGTACTCTCAAAGCCCCTTATTCATTTCATCCCCCTCCTTTTGGGGTATTTTGATGACGAGTCTAGAAATTCAAACTATGCTATCAATTATCTAATAATGTCTTGTAATGAGTATTCATAGTTTATCTTTCACATATCCAAAATTGTACTATGCTTTAAGATATTTGTATCGAGCTCTTGGTCTAGAAGGTGATCGGACCTGACCAACCTCTAAGTCGGAGATAGAGGTAGTGGCCAAACACCGCCCCCTCCCTCTTAAAGACAGCTAATGTGGCGTTTCCACCTGCCGACGAAAAGGCCAACCTGTTTTATCTCACCCCTGGAATAAATGCCCATAGGCTTAACATTGGAAACTCGTTCTCCATGCCCCTACGAGTATCGCAGTCCGTTCTCCATGGTCTATATCATGTGTGTCAACCATTCTTATAGTGTGTACAGGGGTAAGATAAATACAGGAAGCAACTCGTTTTGGTCAAAGAAGTCATTCTGCAACTCGTTTGAATGTTACATGATATTCACTCGGCTGTCACCTCGTTCATATCACTTCACATTAAACTCGTGGAGAACGACGACTTTGACCAAAACTTGTTGGTTTCTTCTTTAATATGTATCTTGTACAAAAGTTGGTCGGTGTTTTGTTTTTTCAATTATTTATAAAAAAAGAACTCCCCTAATGATGTCATATACTTCGGATTCAAAACAAGGCATTTGCCAAAAATTATGAAACCCAAACAACTCATATATTATGAGTTGGGAAAAATAGGAATTGCAAAATGAGCCTCATAGACAATGCAGTTGTTTCTTTTTCAGATCTAAACCACTTTATAATGTGAATCCACATTTGATTAGACTGCTCTTTCAAGTGAGCACATGTGTCATGTTAACAAACAAAACTTGCAACTCATGAGGTGCTTTCCACTGAAGAAGTAATCCCTATGACTATGTCTGATTTGACCTAACAAATAACAGAAATGAGTATTATTATTTACCATGTACATATGTGCATCACTATTTACGCTATTTGTCCACAAAACAGTAATTATTAGCAAAACGTGTCTTGTATAGATATCCTCACTAGAGATTGATTATAATTTATCCTGTTCATGCTACGATCCAAATCACAATCCAATATAACCGTTCTAATGTTGACCTTTCTTCTTTCTTTCTCTAGGTAAGTTGAACTTCTAGTCTCCTCCATCACTCGCGCGTGGTCCAAGGTAAGGCGATGGATTAATTCTGATCACCGCTCATTCATCACCATGTTTAATGTGAGCCCATTTATCATCCTGGTTCCTGTGTCAACAAAACATTTTGCTACCACAATGGATTACGCCGTCTGGAATCATTAGTGTCATATGAGCGGGTCGAATCAGATTGAGAACTTACACATGCAGTAATATAGGGAGACATAGTTAGGGTGGCTGAATGGAATCTATTCCTTGTTGTTTTGTGTTAAAAATACATATTGAGTTTGAAGAATGAGATGAGTATTTTCGACCAAAACAACGAGGGACCCTGGCCTTATGCTTCTACTTGTCTTATGATATGCAGACATAGTCTATAATCTTGAGGGAGTAACAAGATTTTAGAAATACAGCAAATACTATTCAATAAAGGTTTTTATCCTACCCCTAATATAAAACGCCATAGGCTTAACATGGGATTTGTTTATTTCACAGGCGTGACATAAAGTGTGGTTTATGCCACTACTTTCTGATACTGATAAAATATGGAAACGGGGTAGGATAAAATCTAGACACCACTCGTTTGAGTTTGAGCTTATTTATGCCACTCATTTCGTTGGCTCCATAATGTCACTCGTCTTCGACTCGTGAAATTATGGAGCCAACAAAATGCGTGGCATAAATAAACTCAGACTCAAACTCGTGACGTCTCTTGATAGAGAATTGCAGTGGGTAACGGAAAAGCTATCCAAATTAGATTCAATATGAACATAGCATTGACGAAAATAATTCATTCACGTACAAAGTAATTCATATTCACTATTCCAGAATGTGCTTGAAGAAACTTTAAATATAGATGTCTAAAGTCTATATTATCTATTCAATCTCCAACCTGAGTTTCTATTATACGGATTGCTCTAAAACCAAACATCTGCTGGGCGAACTATCTTAGCGCATGTGCGGAGCGAGTAGCAGAATAGCGCTTCCGGCCATCCAGCAGACTTTGAATATCGATTTAACGTCCTCATGGTTTACTAGTTAATAAATCAATTATCATTAATTATAGGTAAATAATGGAAATTGGATTGTATTAAACTTATTGGGACGTTCTCTCCTACCAGATTTCTTTCGCTAGAAATATCAAACTCTTCCTCCGAGCTCCATTGATATTTTTATCGAAAAAAACCATGATACCAGAGGGGGTCCCGTTAAGGTAGATACATTTTAACACAGACTTAAAGGCATATCGGACAATTTGGCTTGCAAATTAAAACCCATGTCAATTTCCTGAAAATTTAATATGGTCATCTTCAAGTGTCTGGAACACATATCTAACTTAAAAATCGGGGGTCACCGTGCTAGTTTTTGATTTATGGATCAATATTATGATAATTTTGTATTAGAATATATAGAAATTCTAAAAAGTATTTTTTCTCATAGTAAAACCCATGTCATTTTTCTCAAACTTTCACAGAATATAGTACATATATAGTACTTCTTATTTAGATTCTAAAAATCATAGGTCACCGTCCTTGTTTTGGAATGAATTGAAGAAAACCATATTTTTCAGTACGTTTCCTATATATATCAAGTAAATGTAAACTGGCCTATTTTACCTACCAAACTTGGATTAACATGACAAAATGTTAAATCTACCTATGTAGAATAAGAATGAATCCCAAGAAACCAGGTTTGACTAATAATAGACATTATTCAAAAAATCACCAGGTGGCGCCACTGGATTGTAGGGTATGCCTTTAAAAAAAACTTCCCTTTTTTTTATTAATCGCAGTTCTGAGATGAATACATGTGTCCATTCCATCGCCGAACAATTAATTGTATATCCATGTAACAACGTGTGACTTTCCCACGATGAGAATAATAATTACCTCTCCATTTAAAAAAAAAAAATTCACTTTTATAAAATTTCTCGAGGCCAAGGGTCAGAAAGCCAAAACCAAGTATCATACAGGGTGCCTTCTAAATATTGCAAAATTAACCTTGTCATCCAAAGCTCCACGGACTTTTATAGTCATCCAAATCCGTGATTTTACTAAATCATTATAGATGTTAGCCAGTAGGAGATATTTGGCAATCCCTTTTGACTGGGTCTATACAGACGCCATATTGCACTGTAATAGTGGGTCTCTTAAGTAGCTAAAAATAGCACCATCAATGGTATTCCCCCTGAAATCCCTACTCTTGCCCTCTCTTTGGCACTCGATCTTTGTTGTTCAAATCCTATCCCTCCAAATGATAGCTTTGCCTCCATCCACTTCTCCAGCTCAATTAGGCTCAGAAACTCTCCAGGGACTGGGGTCTAATACACCCCTCCCTCTGTATACCGCCCCCTTCCCACTCAATCTACAGTCACCCCTCAATAATAACCACTACAGAGGTTCATATGGGAGTAAGCTTCAGATGTAAACCCGTTTTCCATTAGCCTATGAAAACGGCACCGATTAATGGAGTTATTAAGTATGTGGTGTTACCACCTGACGACGAATACTCAACCGGTTATATGTAGCTTGTATACAAGTCGGTCAGTGGTTCTATGTGAGGAATTATCGGTGCGCATAGTCGGTGATGGTCAGCAAAAGAACTGCTTTATGATGGAAACTTAGGTAGTTGCCGACCGATTTTTGACAACCAAGTTCATTCCGCCACCGATAGAGTTAACACTTTCGTCGGTGCTACAAAATATCTGTCCGTAGATTTTGATATCAAGAAAAAACCAACAAGTTTTGGTCAAAGTCATCGTTCTTCACGAGTTTGATGTGGAGGGATATGAACGAGGCGACAGCCGAGGGAATATCACGTAGCATTCAAACAAGATGCTTTCTTTCAGAAAGAGTTGCTTTTTTGTATTTATCTCATCCCTGTACATACTAAAATAATGGATGACGCACAGGATATGGACCATGGAGAACGGACTGCGATATTTATAGGGGCATTGAGAACGAGGTCCCAATGTTAAACTTTTTGGACAAAAATACCTGGGGTGAGAAAATATTGGAGACACAATACACACCTGTGACAGGGCGTAGTGTCTACCCATGACATAGGGCGAAGTGTCCTCTGACCGAGAGTAAAAACACTAAATATGATGTCATACCTACATTCTGTGAATATCTAATGAATACTGCTCTATAATGTCTTTTTTAAGACTACTTTTTGAACATTGGAGAAACGATGCCTCGAGGCACCATGCGTCTTTAGTGTGGTGATGCCTCGAGGCATCATATGTCTTTAGTGTGGTGACGCCTCGAGGCATCATGCATCTTCAGTGCTCTAATCCCTCCAGGCATCACACGTCTTCAGTGCTCTAATCCCTCCAGGCATCACCAATCTTCAGTGATCTAATCCCTCCAGGCATCATTCAGTGCTCTAATCCCTCCAGGCATCACCCATCTTCAGTGATCTAATCCCTCCAGACATCACACATCTTCAGTGCTCTAATCCCTCCAGGCATCACACATCTTCAGTGCTCTAATCCCTCGAGACATCACACATCTTCAGTGCTCTAATCCCTCGAGGCATCATGCGTCTTCAGTGCTCTAATCCCTCCAGACATCACACATCTTCAGTGCTCTAATCCCTCCGGGCATCACACATCTTCAGTGCTCTAATCCCTCCAGGCATCACACATCTTCAGTGCTCTAATCCCTCCAGGCATCACACATCTTCAGTGCTCTAATCCCTCCGGGCATCACACATCTTCAGTGCTCTAATCCCTCCAGGCATCACCCGTCTTCAGTGCTCTAATCCCTCCAGACATCATGCATCTTCAGTGCTCTAATCCCTCCAGGCATCACACATCTTCAGTGCTCTAAAGCCTCCAGGCATCACACATCTTCAGTGCTCTAATCCCTCCAGGCATCACACATCTCTAGTGCTCTAATCCCTCCAGGCATCACCCATTTTCAGTGCTCTAATCCCTCCAGGCATCACCCGTCTTCAGTGCTCTAATCCCTCTAGGCATCACACATCTTCAGTGCTCTAATCCCTCCAGGCATCACACATCTCCAGTGCTCTAATCCCTCCAGCCATCACACATCTTCAGTGCTCTAATCCCTCCAGGCATCACACATCTTCAGTGCTCTAATCCCTCCAGCCATCACACGTCTTCAGTGCTCTAATCCCTCCAGGCATCACACATCTTCAGTGCTCTAATCCCTCCAGGCATCACACATCTCCAGTGCTCTAATCCCTCCAGCCATCCCCCATCTTCAGTGCTCTAATCCCTCCAGGCATCACCCATATCCAGTGCTCTAATCCCTCCAGGCATCATGCATCTCCAGTGCTCTAATCCCTCCAGGCATCACACATCTTCAGTGCTCTAATCCCTCCAGGCATCACACATCTCTAGTGCTCTAATCTCTCCAGGCATCACACAACTCCAGTGCTCTAATCACTCCAGGCATCACCCATCTTCACTGCTCTAATCCCTCCAGGCATCATCCATCTCTAGTGCTCTAATCCCTCCAGGCATCACGCCTCCAGAAAGGGTTATAATCAACGGCTGTGAGGGCCGTGTATTTGCGGACCGCGACCCGTACTTAACGGCTCAGACGGTGCCGTAAGCCCCGGGCTTTGATGTGAGCTTCCACTCTCCCCCCGTCAGAACCCCCCCTCCACTCTCCCCCCGTCAGAGTGGTATTGGCAGACAGCGTGTGGACATCACAGCCCCCTGTATACTGGAGAATGCGAACCCCTCCTCCTGCTCCTCCCTGGAGTCTTCCCCTTGAATCAAAATTGATGTGCACAAATGGAAGCCGGACAGCAGCTTTCAATATGGATCCTCGAGTCCGCAGCCAGGTCTGGTGTATTCCGTGGCTTTGTTATGCAAATGCTATATATACATAATATTGTCTGGTTTCGGATACTATCAAGAGACGTCACGAGTTTGAGTCTGAGCTTATTTATCCCACGCATTTTGTTGGCTCCATAATTTCACGAGTCGAAGACGAGTGACATTATGAAGCCAACAAAATGAGTGACATAAATAAACTCAAACTCAAACGAGTGGCGTCTAGATTTTATCCTTCCCCGTTTCCATATTTTTTCAGTATCAGAAAGTAGTGGCATAAACAACACTTTATGTCACTACCCGTGACATAAACAAATCCCATGTTAAGCCTATGGCGTTTTTTATTAGGGGTAGGATAAAGGCGGTGGTTGTATGGTCTGAGGAGTTGGCGTGTAGCGAGGATATTTCGTGGGGTCAGCTCCGAGAGCATACACTTGTTTTTATCTGAAACCAGTCTAAATTGTTTTTATCATACACTTTTATCTGACTTCTGGCGTGCTGATTTGAGTTCACTTTAGTTATGCACCATTTTTTCATAAGCACTATTTTTCTGTATGCGCTGGCTTAGACCTAATATGTAATAATCGATGGATTTGTAGACAGGCGGCCGTAAACAACGAGCGGTGGACGCGATGTAATACACGAGTGTAAGTGAGTGTATCTCTACGTCAACCTCGAGTGGTTTACAGAGCCGCCTGTCTACAAATCCATTATTGGTTGTATTCAACATTAATCTTCTCGAATATGGAATTGCCATATTAAAGGGTACAACAATAGAAACTATTAATTTACTCAATAGCGCAAAGGGACTATTTTCCCGTATGCAATAGCTCTGGGACTGTATACCACAGATTTGAATCCATGTACCCAGGTTATGGTATCTGACAGTTTCTAACGATTGGTATTAGTTTACCGAGTCTCCATACATTTTTCCTGTATGCGATGCCTTTGAAGCCGTATACCACAGATTAGAGTACTTATACCATGGTTATAAATGATATTTGACAGTTTCTAAACGATAGGTATTAGTTTACTGAGTCTCCATACATTTTCCATGGGTATTTTGTAAACGATGGATGATAAAACAACAAGGATTCGGTGCCTCTATCTTACAGTTCCCTGGCAGAGAGGCTGCAGGCTGGACTTAGGGAGGCAGCTCAAATAACGGCGGGGGATAGACTGGGGATGAGGAGAGATTACTGTGTGTGGAGACTGGTCAGGGATCACTTGTAGCTAAATCCCGTCTCTATAGAGAGCGCACAGACGTCTGAATCCGCCATTTACTGTGGCGGGTGTTGTCTGGCGTCAAGCCTGCCTCTGTAGGGTGAGCCAATAATCGCCGCCGGCCTGAGGAGAGGTCGGACCAGAGACCAGACACAGGCAAAGTACGGGCCACCCACCCAAAGACCAGACACCAGCAAAGTACGGGCCACCCGCCTAAAGACCAGACACACGCAAAGTACGGGCCACCCAACTAAAGACCAGACATACGCAAAGTATGGGCCACCCAACTAAAGACCAGACATACGCAAAGTACGGGCCACCCGCCTAAAGACCAGACACACACAAAGTACGGGCCACCCGCCTAAAGACCAGACGTATGCAAAGTATGGGCCACCCGCCTAAAGACCAGACACACGCAAAGTACGGGCCACCCGCCTAAAGACCAGACACAGGCAAAGTACGGCCCACCCGCCTAAAGACCAGACGCACGCAAAGTACGGGCCATCCGCCTAAAGACCAGCATACGCAAAGTACGGGCCACCCAACTAAAGACCAGACACAGGCAAAGTACGGGCCACCCGCCTAAAGACCAGACACACGCAAAGTACGGGCCACCCGCCCAAAGACCAGACATACGCAAAGTACGGCCCACCCGCCTAAAGACTAGATACAAGCAAAGTACGGCCCACCCGCCTAAAGACCAGACACACGCAAAGTACGGGCCACCCGCCTAAAGACCAGACACACGCAAAGTACGGGCCACCCGCCTAAAGACCAGACACACGCAAAGTACGGCCCACCCGCCCAAAGACCAGCCACACGCAAAGTACGGCCCACCCGCCTAAAGACCAGACACACGCAAAGAACGGGCCACCCGCCCAAAGACCAGACACACGCAAAGTACGGGCCACCCGCCTAAAGACCAGACACACGCAAAGTACGGCCCACCCGCCTAAAGACCAGACACACGCAAAGTACGGCCCACCCGCCTAAAGACCAGACACGTGCAAAGTACGGCCCACCCGCCTAAAGACCAGACACACGCAAAGTACGGGCCACCCGCCTAAAGACCAGACACGTGCAAAGTACGGGCCACCCGCCTAAAGACCAGACACACGCAAAGTACGGGCCACCCGCCTGAAGACCAGACACACGCAAAGTACGGGCCACCCACCTAAAGACCAGACACACGCAAAGTACGGGCCACCCGCCTAAAGATCAGACACACACAAAGTACGGGCCACCCGCCTAAAGATCAGACACAGGCAAAGTACGGCCCACCCGCCCAAAGACCAGACACACGCAAAGTACGGGCCACCCGCCTAAAGACCAGACACATGCAAAGTACGGGCCACCCAACTAAAGACCAGACACACGCAAAGTATGGGCCACCCGCCTAAAGACCAGACACACGCAAAGTACGGCCCACTCGCCTAAAGACCAGACACACGCAAAGTACGGGCCACCCAACTAAAGACCAGACACACGCAAAGTACGGCCCACCTGCCTAAAGACCAGACACACGCAAAGTACGGGCCACCCGCCTAAAGACCAGACATACGCAAAGTACGGCCCACCCGCCTAAAGACCAGACACAGGCAAAGTACGGCCCACCCGCCTGAAGCCCTGATACATCTAAAGTGCAGGCCAACCCAACCTAAGATCTAACACACCGAAGTATGGCCCACCAACTTGCAAACCTGATACTTCCAAAGTCCAGGCCATGTCTATGTGGTGTGGGAAGTGAAAGAACTCTCACCTCAGTGAATTTGAGTAGGGGTGAGATTCCTACCTAAATTCATCACATAGATAGGTGTGAACGAATCTTGAGAAAGTCTGGTAAGAACTTGTAATGGTTAACTGAACGTTAAATCAAACCAACCAACCAAGTAACTCAAAATATGGGCCCACATGCCTAAAAACTGGACACACCCAAAGTAGGGACCCACGTAAGCCTACCAAAAGCACCCTCATACCTAGATCACCCGCCTAACACAACCACAACCCCTTCACCCTTCTCGTAGGGTTAAGCGGGCCTCCCACTAATATATGCTTCCTGTCTGCACATGTATTAAAATAGTCGTTTTTTTCTATTTTCTGTTTAGTTTTCGTAATGGTATACACGGATTTCAGCTGCACTGAGTAAGATTAGCTGAATCAGACTTTTAAACAGTCCCCATGAATTATTGAAGAGTACGAGAAGGAGTTTGTTAAAATGCTATCGGAATACGGTATGTCGTTATGTCTTGACTGAGCCTATTTTAACGTCTTAATTCTGCAGGGCCTCTAGAGCCAACCAAACAAATATTTTTCTATTGATTTTTTATCATAGATCTCCCACAATATACAGACACACACAACCGCCATAGGCCTTACTTCAGACAATGAAATGCGTTTCTCCGGATATTTAGGCCCAGGCTTTAGGCCCTGACTTTCGGCCGTGGCTTTAGTCCCTGACTTTAGGCCCTGGCTTTAGGCCCTGGCTTTAGGCCGTGGCTTTAGGCCGTGGCTTTAGTCCCTGTAGTCAGGGGGCCAGTTCCCTGAAATCCTGTTATTTAAGGAGTTTCGTTCCATGGAAGTATAGCAGCAATTTTATTGTATCAAATGAAAGCTGAGACGTTGGCCATTCCAGATATGGTAGCCATTTTTCTGTAAATGTGTCCATTTGACCTTTTATTAGAGGTCAAAGGTCAAAGGTCATCAAATTTAAGAGGGTTTTGAAATTGAGACATATTTTGTCTTTTCTCCAAGAGTATTAAGTTGATTTCTTAGATATTTGGTAAATATATTAAGACACCATAGACTCATAAGCCTTTGTCACCATCTTGATTTTGATCAAGGTCAAGGTCACCAAATGGAATGTTTCCACCCAGAATTTCACCCAATTTCCTATAAGGACTTACAATAGTTTTCATAACTTGTTGCAATATGCGTGTATTTCAACTTGAGTTATATATTTAGATGCCTGACAACATACTCTAGCGAAGCCCAAAAGATAGAATTCCCATCATGCACCATTAAGCCACAGCAAGGTCAAAGGTCAAGGTATTTGTTCATACAAATGACTAACATAGGCCACTGAAATTGGAACATATTTCTTCATTTCATCAAAAGTATTTGGTGGATTTCTTAGATATTTGGCAAAATTATTGGGACACCACAGTCCTATCAGCCTGTGTCACCATCTTGATGTTTCTCAAGGTCAAGGTCACCAAATGGAATGTTTCCTTCTGAAATTTCATAATATTTCCTCTAAAGGACTTATAATAGTTTCTATAACTTGTTCTAATATACCTATATTTCAACTTGATTAATATATTTGAATACCCGGCACCATGCCCTAGCAATGTCCTAAAGCAAGTCTTCCCATCATGCACCAGTAAGCCACAGTGAGGTCAAAGGTCATGGTATCTGTTCATACATAGGCCTCTGATGTTGAAACATATTTCGTCATATCTCGAAGAATATTTCACCGATCTCTTAGATATTTCACACAAAGATTGATATTCCATGGTACTCTAAGATTCTACAACAATCAAACATTTTTCCCAAGGTCAAGTTCACTAAAAGAAATGTTTTTGTCAAAATTTGACCAAATATTCAGTTAGAAATTGTAGTAGTTTCTATAAATTTACTTAAAATACCTGCAATTTAACTTGCATAACATATTTCTAAAAATGATATCAGTACCTCACAATTGTCTTCCCATCATGCATCATTAAGTGACATTGAGGTCAAAGGTCAAGGTAAGATTCCAGAGAAAATCACAAATACACCCAATCTTATAAGAAATTGAGATTGAAATTGAAATTGAGAATGTCTTAAGATGTATTCAATGATAATCATGTTGAACCCCTCCGTATTTGACCAAAAGATGCATATTGTACAGTGCTATTGAGCTTTACCAAGGTCAGGGTCACCATATAGAATGTTCTAGCCTGAAATCACACAGTTAATCAAATACTTTAGAACAGATAGGACCTGTTTTTAAAAGTATTCCTAAAACATTTTGTATATAACCTCATTTACCCAGAATTTGACAAGATACAGTTTGTAACTATGGTTTTCATAAGGTCCAAATCATGGATTAGCCTTTATTTAGCCTTTAATGTTTTTGACTTCCTGACCTTTATTATTGTATTGTATAAGCTATGACTGTGCTAAGGTCAGAAATGAACCTTTGGCATATAATTTGTCATTAGCGATATTAGCAACCACATTTTACTTATTTTAAGGAAATATATAATGGAGAATAGCTCAACAATGCCATATGCATTATTAGATCTGCTGTCAATATTAACTGTAATACCGATGCCACCAAATGTAGTTAGGTACTCAACTTACCCTACTATTGTTGTGTCAAAGCATTGAACTCACTACCTGCACCAGTTCAAATGGCACATCTTTTGGTGAAGGTTGAAATCAAGGTTGCTGTACTCTATGAGGCATCATCTATGTGCAGAGTGGCGATGGGTATGAAATTATCAAGCCATTGAAGATAAAGGTGAAAATACAATAGGGCTTTTTAAAGTAAAATCAACCTGGAGGATGGCTTCTGAAGAGTTCAGGATCCTGAAATATATTTAGAGGTTAAGGTAAGCCAGCCTTACCTGAATGACGTTGAGGCTAATGTCAAGTCCTGCCAGAACCAGTCAGATTTCTCTCGTGACTATTGCCATCAAAGGCTCCATTTTTAGGCCAGTATTGATTTATTTGCGAGTAGTTTGAAGCTTGAGGCAGACAGACAGGTATTCCCCCGGGGATACAGATGAGTTTATGGTATTTCAGATGATTGGGACCTATTGCCTGAAGATGGTAGTCTTTCTTGATAAAGCTTTGGACCATTGCGGTGCTTATGCATATGACAAATACCTGATCATCATGGGTTGCCATGTCCCATTTCTATTGGGTGGTGGGGACCTACCTTTTTTCCTAGAGTAAACCAAGTGAGGTCTGTTTTTGTATCCTAAGAGATGACTATCATGCATATTTTATTCCTAAATGCCATGAGGGCTTGGACAAGATGGATAACAAATATTCCTTCTGGCCTGGACCATCCACTTACTTATTTTACCATTTTGCGGCTTATTTTACCATTTTTGGACTGGTCCTTCTGAATACCATGTCTCTTGGCCAGTTTTCACATGAGAGGTTGTGCTTAGAGAGTAGATTGTGTCATGGTCCACCAAGTTGATGTGGTCATGTTGGGCTAGTACCCATTGTTTAATGACTTTTGCTGGCATAGGCTTCAAAAGCCTAAAAGGCAGGTTGCTTCCAGGCCTCAGGGACAGTTGGGGTCATGAGATGGGTGGCTAAATGTCTCTGTTTAAAACCACACTCAGAGCAAGGTGTTGTGGTATGAGGGAAGTTTCAATACATTTAAGCCCCGGTTCATGTGCTACAAGGCCCAGTTTTATGCACCTTGCACATGGGCCTCCATCATGTCCTCCTTATGCAATTAAACTTTGCCTGTAATCTTGATTTTTGTTTTCGGTACAGGCTTAGGCATGGCATTGGGAAGGCAACTGGCCAAGTGGGCAGTGAGAGAGTGATACTAAGAGCATATGTATGTGGTGGACACCTGCCCAAGCAATAGGCAGTTGACATTATGATGAGGCTGTGAGCCTACTCAGACCAACCTTCAACCTATTCAGTCATACTCCTGAGCATCCTTGAGGACTTCCTCAATGTAAAGCACCATGAGAGGTATCCAAGCCAAGTGGAAGGAGTGTCTCTTCCACTGAAAACTGACCCCAAGGACACCCAGTTGTAATGCTTAAGTCTTAGCTGGGCTCAGAATACAGAGTTGTGTGAAAATGACCTCAGTGCTCCAATTATAGCTAATACAGTATAAGTTATAGTTTCTAGGCCCTGACTAGGCCTTTGATGTCCTCATTGCACTCAGCTGCCTCTACAATGGTGATAGACAGCAGGCTAGTTGTTCTTTGGGAAGTCCCTGAGCAATGGAAGGATGGCAGTTGATTCAAACTTTAGTTGCTTCTTCCTAATATATATGATCCTTTGAGTATAACAGAGATTCAATCTGGGTGAATTTGCCATTAATATAGGATGGACTTCTCCTCCAGGTATTGCATTTTAGTCAACCTGATAGTCTAAGTAGTGGGAGGACTGAGAGCAGTTTAGAACTAGATGAAAATGCCATTTATGTATGTGAATGTAGCTGCCCAAATGGAACAAGAAGGCATAAAATCTGCAGTAGCTATACATAATAGTCCATATAAACAGGAGAGTAAACTGCTGTATCTTCCTAACCCTTTACAGGCAGTGCTCTGTCACATAGCCACATTGGTCAGGATGAGATATCACATCTCGCTCTCAATTCTACAATTTTCTTGGACTAACAGTGCTTAATATGGTTTTATAAGTACATTCTCTGCAAGTTTCATTTTTTTAATCTATAGTATTGCTTGATAGAAATGATGCCATCAAAAATATCCAAGAATATCATGCTGTAGATTGTGATCCCTGGGACCCTACAGGTGAATAAATATGTATTCGTTAATCTCTGATTTTACAAAGTGACCAAAGCAGTAGAATATGACACTATTGTCTAGTGTACTCAGACATTCAACAAAATTTTTCAAGGATGGCTATTGATCTCAGTATATGGTCTTATCAGATGGACACATAGTTGTCTGAATTCAAAGCTTTATGACATGATCCATAATACATCTTCCTTAACCCATTCCAGTGGGTGATGCCTTTAGGCCTCAACTGTTCCATCATTAGAATGTCTGAAATGTTGCCTTTAGACATCTTCTGTTATAGTTTTGTTGTTGTCTAGAGGCATGATTTCCTAGATTAAAATATGTTTTTGGTAATAATATAAGATTGATCAATATGAATTGACAAACTATTGTAAGTCTCCACATGCACTTCATTGAGATTTCAGGCTAGAACATTCTACTTGGTGACCTTGACCTTGGTAAAGCTCAATAGCACTGCACAATATGCATCTTTTGGTCAAATACGGAAGGGTTCAACATGATTATCATTGAATATATCTTAAGACATTCTCAATTTCAATTTCAATCTCAATT
Source organism: Alentia gelatinosa (assembly GCA_950022655.1). Taxonomy (NCBI): domain Eukaryota; kingdom Metazoa; phylum Annelida; class Polychaeta; order Phyllodocida; family Polynoidae; genus Alentia; species Alentia gelatinosa. Next base: position 55,665,291 of record OX465589.1, on the reverse strand, counting down.
TCTTATAAGATTGGGTGTATTTGTGATTTTCTCTGGAATCTTACCTTGACCTTTGACCTCAATGTCACTTAATGATGCATGATGGGAAGACAATTGTGAGGTACTGATATCATTTTTAGAAATATGTTATGCAAGTTAAATTGCAGGTATTTTAAGTAAATTTATAGAAACTACTACAATTTCTAACTGAATATTTGGTCAAATTTTGACAAAAACATTCCTTTTAGTGACCTTGACCTTGGGAAAAATGTTTGATTGTTGTAGAATCTTAGAGTACCATGGAATATCAATCTTTGTGTGAAATATCTAAGAGATCGGTGAAATATTCTTCGAGATATGACGAAATATGTTTCAACATCAGAGGCCTATGTATGAACAGATACCATGACCTTTGACCTCACTGTGGCTTACTGGTGCATGATGGGAAGACTTGCTTTAGGACATTGCTAGGGCATGGTGCCGGGTATTCAAATATATTAATCAAGTTGAAATATAGGTATATTAGAACAAGTTATAGAAACTATTATAAGTCCTTTAGAGGAAATATTATGAAATTTCAGAAGGAAACATTCCATTTGGTGACCTTGACCTTGAGAAACATCAAGATGGTGACACAGGCTGATAGGACTGTGGTGTCCCAATAATTTTGCCAAATATCTAAGAAATCCACCAAATACTTTTGATGAAATGAAGAAATATGTTCCAATTTCAGTGGCCTATGTTAGTCATTTGTATGAACAAATACCTTGACCTTTGACCTTGCTGTGGCTTAATGGTGCATGATGGGAATTCTATCTTTTGGGCTTCGCTAGAGTATGTTGTCAGGCATCTAAATATATAACTCAAGTTGAAATACATGCATATTGCAACAAGTTATGAAAACTATTGTAAGTCCTTATAGGAAATTGGGTGAAATTCTGGATGGAAACATTCCATTTGGTGACCTTGACCTTGATCAAAATCAAGATGGTGATAAAAGCTGATGACTCTTTTGTGTCTTAATATATTTACCAAATATCTAAGAAATCAACTTAATACTCTTGGAGAAAAGACAAAATATGTCTCAATTTCAAAACCCTCTTAAATTTGATGACCTTTGACCTTTGACCTCTAATAAAAGGTCAAATGGACACATTTACAGAAAAATGGCTACCATATCTGGAATGGCCAACGTCTCAGCTTTCATTTGATACAATAAAATTGCTGCTATACTTCCATGGAACGAAAAGCCACTTTTTCAGGGGCTGGCCCCCTGACTACTGGTTTTAGGCCGTGGCTTTAGGCCCTGGCTTTAGTCCCTGACTTTAGGCCCTGGCTTTAGGCCCTGGCTTTAGGCCGTGGCTTTAGGCCCTGGCTTTAGGCCCTGGCTTTAGTCCCTGGTTTTAGGCCCTGGCTTTAGGCCCTGGCTTTAGGCCCTGGCTTTAGGTACTTCCTTCAGGCCCTGGCTTTATACCCTTCAAGCCCTGGTTTTAGGTGCTGCCGAGATGCCATAACATTAGGCATTGAATTAATTCACTGAATTTAGGCCCTGGTGTAGGCATTGTCTTTAGGCCTCAGTTTCAGGCGCTGCCTTTAGGTCCTGCCTTTAGGTCCTGGTTTTAGGTTCTGCCTATAAAACCTGGCTAAGGCACTCTCGTTAATGTGTTTTATACTTAATAATCTTTAGCATCTGCTTAACCATAGAGGTGTTTTGGGCATGTTGTAATAATCTAGACTGTCTTTAGGTCCTGGTTTCAGACACTGCCTTTAGGTCCTGGTTATGGCTATGCTGCTGGCTCTATGTTCGATAGCCCGTAGTAGTATTAGTTAGCTACAAATATAATCTCTGCTAAATGGAGGTGACAAAAAAATATCATCAGGAAGGCCACTCAAAAAAACAACTTGTTTCTCATCACCAAACCATGAAAAATATGACGAGGGCGCTTCTTTTTTTTCTTTTTTTTTTGCTATATCAAAGAGGGCAGACATACAGAAAAATATTCTAAAATCGTTTTTTCTGATGCGCGCGGTGATGAGAAACAAGTTGGTTTTTTTTAGTGGCCTAACCATATATTATGCTTGTGGCTAGAAATTGTGAAACAAATGCAGTAGAGTGTACGACGGATTCTTTTCGGTCAATAGATGAAAGTCTATCGTAAAACTGGATGAGTTTTAATCTTGGCCACCGTATTCCACGACTGTAGTTTGGCAAAGTGACTTCATAAGGCGAAGCCGAGTGAAGTCCGGAGCCAAAACTTCAGGAGTGGAATGCGGTGGCCAAGATTAAAACAAATCCGGTTTTGATTTTATCCTACCCTATCTCCTCGATTTTGGAATATTATGTGACAACAATGCTGTATGCCACTAGTGGCATATAAAACTCTGTATGCCAGTCAGCGTGGCATACAGAAACCCAATGTTAAGCCTATGGGATTTTATATTAGGGGTAGGATAAAGATTAATACAGGTTAACAGTCTTCGTACGTCAAAACTACTTTGTAAAATCATTCATCAGATACATCCCTCTGCTTACGGCACCGGGATGTACCTGATCAGTAATTTCACCGCGTATTTTTAACCTTCGAGGACAGTAAGCCAGTTTCCATATAATACATGTGTGGATGTCTATCTGTAACACTGATTTATCCGGGACAACTACATCACGGATGTGGCTGTTACACATGTACACTACTATTGGCAAACCTGACCTTTGTTTGACCTCGGAAACGGAAATGGTAGAGCCTATCCCCAAGGGCCCCCCATTGCTATTCGTCATCTATAATGAGTGCCATGAAAAAACATATGGATGAGAGAGAGGGGGAGAGGTGATATACGAGGTATATGTGTCTATCTTGATTTACATACATACTGGACTGTGTCCTGAAGAAGGTTACTATAAGGCCACTCAAAAGAAAAATTGTTTCTCATCACCGCGCGCATCTACAAATATGATTTTAGAAAAAAAAACATTTTTATAGGGGGGGTTAAAATAAGATGAACCTCGATAGAAATTATGAAAAGTATGTGTATTTGGTATCAAATTAAAGCTCCTCATGCCAGGGATGCTTTCAATGTATAAGCAGTATAAATCTGAAAACCCAGCGTACGCAGACACCCTGCATAAGCGGACATTTTGGCCTGGAACGGAGGGTGACTGCTTACGCAGGGTTTTACTGTATGTCTAAAGCCCATTTTATGACACTTTTAAGCCATCTTTGATCCAGCAAAAAAAAAGAAGAAAAAAAAAGAAGCGCCCTCATCATATTTTTCATGGCTTGGTGATGAGAAACAAGTTTGTTTTTTTGAGTGGCCTTACCGAAACGATGACAGGTCCACATACCTAAATGTCCAAATTGTGATGATACACCTGATATAACAAATACAATTTGATACATCAACTTGTTTGGAGTTGTGGCGTTTTTACACTTACTTATATACACACAACAAGCGTAAGTGTAACAAGGTGTTATGGGGTGGTTGAGCTCATACTTGCATTTATTATTCACCTTATACAAAGCGTCCATAGAAACAGATAGGGAGTTAGACTGGCTCCAGTCCCTGCATCCTATGGCTACCCTCCTCGCTGGGATACAGGTTCATGGGCCAGTCAGAGAAGGATACACCCTAAAATATACTTTATTCGGATTGTGATTGGTCATTTAATGAATGTTTATAATCAAAGACTTGAGCAAGTCTAATAGGGAGTGTGTATCTACATACTTGTACCTGAGGCATGTGGATATTTTGTATTATTACCCACCTGATACAGAGTCTCCATACTAAGCCTATGGAGATTACAGATCGCTACTGAGTAGGATACGGACCTGCGGAATCTCCTAGGAGGATACGGATTTTTTAGATGAAAGTAGTCCCATTGAGATGAAAGTAGTCCCTTCTTAACTATGTTGAAAAGTTTTCTAAAGATCATATTTATTGCTTAAATCTAAAAAATAAGTGAGTAATAAATACAACATTACCATGATTTCGATCTGTGTGGCCGTATTCTCCTTGTAGTTGACCCTACGCAATACTCGTCAACTACGCGGAGAATACGGCCACTCAGATCCAAATCATGGTAATATTGTGTATTTCTCCGGGTTGCTATAAAGTACGCTAACCGAAAAATATAGTGCATACCGAAAGTGAACTAATATCAGAATGCCACTTGTCAGAAAGAGTTCGATGATAAATACGATATTGACTGGTTTAATCGTAAAACTGGATGAGGTTTAATCTTGGCCACCGTATTCCACGACTGGAGTTTGGCAAAGTGACTTCATGAGGTGAAGCCGAGTGAAGTCCGGAGCCAAAACTTCAGGAGTGGAATGCGGTGGCCAAGATTAAAACGAATCAGGTTTTGATTTTATCCTACCCTATCTCCTCGATTTTGGAATATTACGGGATAACAATGCTGTATGCCACTAGTGGCATATACAAATCCGTATGCCAGTCAGCGTGGCATACGGAAACCCAATGTTAAGCCTATGGGATTTTATATTAGGGGTAGGATAACAGATAGAATCTGTCATATGCTCTTCGGAGATGACTTTACGCAATATCCTTTCATGCGCAGGGATATTAGTACCCGACAACTCCTCGGAGCATACGACCGATCGTATCTGAAACCAGTCAATATTGTGTAACTATTATATGAAGACATGGAGGGTGGTTGAACGATTTATGATGAAAACTACAAGGAACAGATGTATAGTTTAGCTCTCAGCCTCAGCTCTTGTCGTAGCCTTGTCGTGGTTGGTGGCACCCCCTTAAAGCTCCCCTTCTCACGACAAAGCTGCGACAAGCACCGATTGGGACTTTCTTGTTGGGGCTTGTCGTAACCTTGTCGTGGTTGGTGGCACCCCCTTAAAGCTCCCCTTCTCACGACAAAGCTGCGACAAGCGCCGATTGGGACTTTCTTGTCGGGGCTTGTCGTAACCTTGTCGTGGTTGGTGGACGCCCCCCTTAAAGCTCCCCTTCTCACGACAAAGCTGCGACAAGCGCCGATTGGGACTTTCTTGTCGGGGCTTGTTGTAACCTTGTCGTGGTTGGGGACGCCCCCCTTAAAGCTCCCCTTCTCACGACAAAGCTGCGACAAGCGCCGATTGGGACTTTCTTGTCGGGGCTTGTCGTAACCTTGTCGTGGTTGGTGGGCGCCCCCCTTAAAGCTCCCCTTCCGACGACAAAGCTGCGACAAGCCCCGATTGGGACTTTCTTGTTGGGGCTTGTCGTAACCTTGTCGTGGTTGGTGGCACCCCCCTTGAAGCTCCCCTTCTCACGACAAAGCTGCGACAAGCACCGATTGGGACTTTCTTGTCGGGGCTTGTCGTAACCTTGTCGTGGTTGGTGGACGCCCCCCTTAAAGCTCCCCTTCTCACGACAAAGCTGCGACAAGCACCGATTGGGACTTTCTTGTTGGGGCTTGTCGTAACCTTGTCGTGGTTGGTGGACGCCCCCCTTAAAGCTCCCCTTCTCACGACAAAGCTGCGACAAGCGCCGATTGGGACTTTCTTGTCGGGGCTTGTTGTAACCTTGTCGTGGTTGGTGGACGCCCCCCTTAAAGCACCCCTTCTCACGACAAAGCTGCGACAAGCACCGATTGGGACTTTCTTGTTGGGGCTTGTCGTAGCCTTGTCGTGGTTGGTGGACGCCCCTCTTAAAGCTCCCCTTCTCACGACAAAGCTGCGACAAGGTGCCAATCGGAACTTTCTTGTCGGCGCTTGTCGTAGCCTTGTCGTGGTTGGTGGACGCCACCCTTAAGGCCTGGCGTCCACCAACTACGATAGAAATTTAGACCTGTCGATATGGCACCGATACAAAAAGCAAATACCGGAAAGATATCGGGAAGGTGCAAAATCGTAGACATATGTCTAGACGTGCAAATCCACTATGCATCGTAAGGGTTTTTTTCAGTACCTAATCACAGAAACGTAGTCAACTGCCCAGATATTTGGTGAACTTCCGACACGATTTTGATTTTTTATCGGGAGGTGCATCGTAGACCATATCAGCGCCATATCGTAGTAGGTGGACGCTGGGCCTAAAGCACTATAGGCGCCGACTGGTTTGGTTTGTAGACCTCACCGCCTCCCATGCGCCATGAAAGATTCACGTTCATAACGCGGGTCATGGAAGTGGAACGCGCATTGCGCCGGCACAATAAAATGCATAATTTATGAAGGTGGATGTGGATGGCAGCAGTGTCGGCATGCAGAGTGGTACGAGTCAACACAGGGGGCTAGGGTGTGTCTGAGTCCCTGTATCTCCTACCATATTAAACAAGTCAATACCATGTCTTACTATATACCCATGCCGTATATACTGTAAATATGCACCGTTTCGGCATATGACGTAAAAATACTGTACGGACCGCCGGTCCGTACACTAACATACGGACCACCTTGCCATACACATTTATTAAAAAATTGTTTGTTAAGTCAAATGAAATTGATTTCTTCTTCTAAATTTCGGGTATATAGTAAATATATAACGTCCAACTATGCTTGTATAAGTCGCAGAACGAGATGATAATTTACGGTTTGTATGGAACTCGGCATAAATGCCTCGGTCCGTACAAACCGTAAATTACCATCTCGTTCTGTGAATTGTACAGCATGGTCAGGACGTTCTATATAATTATCTCCTACCATGTATACCCATATGTATGTGTGTTCTAGCCCCAGTCTCTCCCCATGTCAAACAAGTCAATAAACAGTACTGGTTTCAGTTGTATATATATGCATGCATGTCTGAGTCCCTGTCTCTCCTACCATGTTAGATGAGTCAATACCATGTCAAATCTCCTACCATGTCAATATATGTGACTGGTTTGTATGTATGCATGTCCGAGTCTCTGTCTTGTAGGTATGTGTGTCGTAGTCCCTCTATCTCCTACTATGTGTCGGCATGCGGAGTGGTACCAGTCAACACAGGGGGCTAGCGTGTGCGGTATGTGTGTTTGTCCTATCCCTGTATCTCCTAATATGTCAGACCAGGCAATATTAGGGACAGGTATGTGTTGTCTATATAATTATCCTCTCCCCTGTATCTACTACCATGTGTCGGCATGTGGAGTGGTACGAGTCAACACAGGGGGCTGGTGTGTGTGGGGGGTGTGTGTGTGTGTGTCTGAGTCACTGTATCTCCTACCGTGTCAATATACGGGACTGGTGTGTGCTGTATGTATGCGTATTCTAGCCCCAGTCTCTCCTTCCATGTCAAACAAGTCAATAAACAGTACTGGTTTGTTCTGTATACATGCATGCATGTCTGAGTCACTGTATCTGCGACCATGTCAATATACTGGACTGGTGTGTGCTGTATGTATGCATATTCTAGCCCCAGTCTCTCCTTCCATGTCAAACAAGTCAATAAACAGTACTGGTTTGTTTTGGATGTGTGTCCTAGCCCCTGTATCTCCTACCATGTCAATAAATGGAAAATGAAGGAGAATGACTTATAGTCGGCCAGTGGAGAATGGCTTATAATCGGCCAGTAGGAAATGGCTTATAGTCAGCCTGTGTGAATGGGCCTATAGTTGGCCTGTGTAAACGGGCCTATAGCCAGTCAGTGTAAACGAGCCTATGGTCGGCCAGTGTAAATGGGCCTATAGTTGGCCGGTGTAAACGGGCCTATAGTCGGCCAGTGTAAACATGCCTATAGTCGACCAGTGTAAACGGGCCTATAGTCGGTCATTGTAAACGGGCCAATAGTCGGCCAGTGTAAACAGGCCTATAGTCGGCTGGTGTAAACGGGCCTATAGTCGGCCAGTGTAAACGGGCCTATAGTCGGCCAGTGTAAACGGGCCTATAGCTGGCCGGTGTAAACAGGCCTATAGTCGGCCGCTGTAAAGGGCCTATAGTTGGTCAGTGTAAACGGGCCTTTAGTCGGCTGGTGTAAACGGGCCTATAGTCGGCCAGTGTAAACGGGCCTATAGTCGGCCAGTGTGAACGGGCCTATATTCGGTCAGTGTAAACGGGCCTATATTCGGCCAGTGTAAACGGGCCTATAGCCGGCCAGTGTAAACGGGCCTATAGTCGGCCGGTGTAAACGGGCCTAAAGTCGACCAGTGTAAACGGGCCTATAGTCGGCCAGTTTAAACGGGCCTATAGTCGGTCAGTGTAGACGGGCCTATAGCCGGCCGGTGTAAACGGGCCTAAAGTCGACCAGTGTAAACGGGCCTATAGTCGGCCAGTTTAAACGGGCCTATAGTCGGTCAGTGTAAACGGGCCTATAGTCGGCCGGTGGAGAATGGCTTTATGAGTGTGATTGATGGTCGCATCACGTCCAGTGCTCATGTCGTCAGCGTGCGGCTCAGTGACGGTGTATTGTGTAACGTGTTTAGTGAGGACGGCCTGGTGTTATACAGGGTACAGTCACTCAGTGCAGGCAGGGTAACGGAGTTAGGTCATGAGTGACTCGCGGCTCGTCTGTGAGCTGCTCCCGACACACAAAGACCTGCTCCTCCTCTGCTCAGCGCACTCTGAGTGAACTCCGCCGGCCAGATCGGCGCATTAAAGGCCGCCCAGATCGCCGCATTAAAGGCCGCCCAGATCGCCGCATTAAAGGCCGCCCAGATCGCCGCATTAAAGGCCGGACCCCACTCGCCGACCCTGGGGCCCGTTTAATAATCTAGGATCGTACGTGAAAACCCTTTTCTTTGCTATATACCCATGCCGCATTTACTGTAAATACGTACCTTTTGGCATATGACGTAATAATACTGTACGGACCACTGGTCCGTACAGTTAAATACGGACCACCTTGCCAAACACGTTTATTAACATATCGGTTGTTAGAAATTAAATTAATGATTTTTTTTTAAATTTTTGGTATATAGTAAATACATAACGTCCAACCATGCTTGTACAAGTCGCAGAACGAGATGATAATTTACGGTTTGTACAGAACTCGGCATAAATGCCTCGTTTCGCACAAACCGTAAATTCCCATCTCGTTCTGTGACTTGTACAGCATGGTCAGGCCGTTTTATATAAGTACCTCATACAAGAGTTATCATTTAAAAATATTTAAGTCTGTTCGCTAAAACAGTCTTGGCAATCCATAACGTCGTCAATAAGTGTTGACCCATATTTTATCTGACCCCTGGTACAAACTTAGCCATAGAAATAACATTAGGAAAAAATACTCAATGACCCCCCCCGTAAAGTGACAATACTACGCCACAGATGTTCAACACTTAAAGATGACGTTACAGACAGGTAATACATAGACAATAATCGATGGTTTTGTGGACAGGCGGCCGTAAACCACGAGAGGTTGACGCGTAGAAATACACGAGCGCTAGCGAGTGTATTACGAGATCAACCTCAAGGGGTTTACAGAGCCGCCTGTCCACAAAATCTTCTATTGTTGCATTTATTATCCATCTTTTCGAATAAATTTAACCCAGTAATTGCCATATCAAAGGGTATAACAAGAGGGACTATTTCTTTCCTCTATAGCAAAAGGGACTATTTTTCCCGTATACCATGGTTTTGAGGCCGTATACCACAGATATGAATCCATATACCACAGTTATGGTATCTGACAGGTTTTATACAATGGGGAGTGGTTTACAGAGTCCCCATACATTTTCAATGGGGGCTTTGTATACGATGGATAATAAAGTGTTAGCCAACAGATTTAAATGTCATTAAACGATTACCCTTGTAGGCCACACAGAAAAGGGTCTTCATGTAAGATCGTAGATTATTAAACGGGCCCCAGATTCACAGGATACCCGTGGCCAACGAGGCAAATCGGTTTCGCTGCGACTCAGGGCGCCGGTGGTGCTGTTGACCAATCATGCCACTGGATTTGGTCATGTGATGTCAACAACAATGCCTGCTGCCTTGGGGATTTATCACAGGCATGGGATGCCACAAGGCGCATAACGGACTGCAAAAACGCATGCAATTCCTGTACCAACCCCCACTAAGCATGCTATACTGTAGAGGTTGATAGCGTTTGCGATAAACTACCCCTCCCAATATTGCAGGGAGAAATTATTTTATTATCCATCGTATACAAAGACCCCATTGAGAATGTATGGGGACTAAATAAACCACGACCCATTACATAAAACCTGTCAGATACCATAACTGTGGTATACAGATTCAAACCTGTAGTATACGGCCTCAAAACCATGGTATACGGGGGGAAAAAGTCCTTTTTGCTATAGAGCAAAGAAATAGTCCCTATTGTTATACCCATTAATATGGCAATTACTAGGTTTAATTTCTTCAAAAAGATGGATAATAAATACAACAAACGATGGTTTTGTGGACAGGCGGCTCTGTGAAACAACTCGAGGTTGACGTCATAATACACTCGCTAGCGCTCGTGTATTACTATCGATTAGTGTCTATATATCGCCCAGTGGGTTACAGCCTATCTCACTCAGGGCAAATGGTGCCTCGATACACTCCCGAGTATAGGGCAAATGATGCCTTGAGGCTTTCCCCAGTGCAGGGTGAATGATGCCCTGGGGAATCATTTACAATATTTATAATATCATTTTTATCAAGTCATAATGAATCAATTTACATGAAACCTACCAGGGATATACTTAATATATAATATTCAACGTTGTTATGTAATACATACACAATAATCGATGGTTTTGTGGATAGGCGGCCGTAAACCACGAGAGGTTGACGAGTATATTACGACGTCAACCTCGAGTGGTTTACAGAGCCGCCTATCCACATAATCATCGTTTGTTGTATTTATTATCCATTATTTCGAATAAATTAAACCAAGTAATTGCCATATTAAAGGGTATAGCAATAGGGACTATTTCTTTGCTCTATAGCACAAAGGGACTATTTTTCCCGTATACCATGGTTTTGAGACCGTATACTACAGGTTTGAATCCGTATACCACAGTTATGGTATCTGGCAGGTTTTATACAATAGGTGGTGGTTTACTGAGTCCCCATACATTTTCAATGGGGACTTTGTATACGATGGATAATAAAGATTATAAAAGTGAGTATGCAGTGCCATATCGCGTGATCAAAGGATCAGGCCTGGGTACGGACGATGATAGGCCTGCCCCTGGGAGTTATACCAGTCCCTGGTATCCGTCTCGACCCACGCGGCCTGACTACAGAGCCCTGACTGGGTTTTTTTTTGTTTTTTTTTAAATTTTCTATATTTACCCTGGGGGGGCATCGGTGGATCACCGGTTTGACTTACCCCCACAGCAAGTTAACCATACCGCCTTTAGTGGGTGTGAGGAGACATACTAACTTTGTCCGTTTGTGGCTTTTTGTCCCAGAAATACGTTCCGATGCCCCAAACGAGGGTGGTTGTGGCCCCTAAGATTCGAGGTCAACTCTCGACTGTAGAGCCGTCCCAAGGCGCTTGAAAATATTATGTAAGGAGGTCAGGGTGAAGGTCGGGGTTTGCTGCGAATGCAGTCATTGGCTACTCGGTCTACTGTATTCCTTATATGGAATTAAGGTAATGGGACAACACCATGGTGCAGCAGAGAAACGAATCTCTGGGAGAAAATACCTAGAACGTTATCAATTCTACCACAGTTTCCTTCTAAAATATCTGAAAATCATGAAATTATCAGATTATTGACGAGATGTGATTATATATATATATATATATATAATATATATATATATATCACAACATTGACTAGTTTCTGATACAGGTGGTCGTATGCTCCGAGTAGTAGACGCGTAGTAATATACGAGCGCAATGGAGAATATTGCGCAGAGGCAACTCCAAGGAGTGTAAAACTGCTTTTATCTGAAAAGTCAATATATTCTTTAATTATCCACCTTTTCCTGACAAGTGGCTTACTAATATCAGTTCATTTAGGCACGCACTATTTTCTCACACGCATACTGAGCCTCTATCATTAGGTCCGCCAGAAGCTTCTGGTTGGCTAGAGACAACGTTTTCTCTATTTTCCCTGCAATTCAAGCACTGCACGAAAACCACTATTTTACATATATATACGCCATCGCGATAACACACGTATCGGCCGCATTCACACCTGTGCGGCCGCGTTCACACCTGTGCGGCCGCATTTCACACGGGGTAAGATAATTTCAGGATTCAACCTCAAGTCTGAAGAGGCTCATTATATAGTAAGCCTCACTGTCCACACATTGAAATGGTGTTTGAAAGTAAGATCTATTAGAAAAAAATTAAAAAACAACATAATACAAGGTTTACTTTGTGTAATTAATCAATTTATACTTAATTAGGTTTTTATAAAATAAATTGGTAATAAAATTGCAATTTTCATATAATACAGACTTGGATGGTTAATGGCAAATGAAATACGCTACCAGTAGTGTCCCCAAGTTGCAAAGATCGGAACTATTGGATGTTGGTGTATATACAACGGAATCTGGCGTATATATGACGTATATGAGACCGCACCATGGACATGTATATACGCCACTAGATAAGGCGTCTACGAGACGGATAACAGGTCGAACTTCTAGACGCAAAATCCTACTGTTAGACGCGTTTCGCATACATACGTAAAGTTTCGTGCAGTGAAGCCATCGGGTAAAAAATAGCCCCATATTCTGGATATGGTTCCCCCCATAAAGGAAGACATTACATTCACTAGAAGAAAGGCTTGACAAATAAGTAAGATGAATGTAACTACTTATAAACGGCGTACCCATCGTAGATACTCTGATACCACTTTACTTTGTTGTGTTTTTATTGCTCACAATTTACCGGTAGGGTGGTCTTCTATTATGGCTATCCGTGCATATCTAGATTCGGTATCCAGTAGCTGGATTAGATGGGAAGAATACATAGTCAAGTCTTCTGAAATATGAAATTATAGAAAGATAATATCATGAAACATCACAAAATTTCATATGATTGTTTATATGGCATGAGTTGTCTTCGCGGCATGATATCACGAAGCGGAGCTGAGTGATACCTGTAGCTGAATACAATGAATGGCATATAAACAATGTCGTATACATTTTACACGTCTATAGATGAGGCGTATACACAACAGAAAATAGGACTACCTTGTATACGCAAAATCATACCCATGTACACGCCAGGTGAATACATTTATATTAGCCTGGAATAAACGTCCATAGGCTTAACATTAGGAACTTGTTCTCAACAGGCTTGCGAGTACGGTAACTCATTCTCAACGGTTGATAAACAGATAGATTAAGATAAAATCAGGACCATTTTCGTGCTTGGTCTGAGTCCCCATTCGCCATCTCGTTTGGAGTGCTTCAGAATATTCACTCGGCTATTGCCTCGTTCATATTACTGCGCACTCCAAACTCGATGGCGTACGAGGACACAGACCAAACACTCATCAGTTTCTTTATTTTTATTCTACCCCTAATATAATGTCCCATAGACTTAACATTGAGTTTCCGTATGCCACGCTGACTGGCATACGGAGTTTTATATGCCACTAGTGGCATACAGAATTGTTATCACGTAATGTTCCAAAATCGAGGAGACAGGGTAGGATAAAATCAAAACCTGGTTCGTTTTAATCGTAGCCACCGCATTCCACTCCTGGAGTTTTGGCTCCAGACTTCACTCGGCTTTGCCTCGTGAAATCACTATGCCAACCTCCAGTCGTGGCATACGGTGGCCAAGATTAAAACTCATCCAGTTTTACGATAATATAAAGCGGTGGTTTTCGCGCAGTGCATAGCTCGTGTGTAGCCTGTTGCCTGCTCTTTGACCCAGCTCCTAGCGGCTGTGTGTCGGAATGCGTCTAGGGTAGAACTCGAGCACTGATTGCTCCAAGCCGCTCACACATCTACTACTGTCGATCACCTCTCTATTGACAAACATCGTCTAACTACGCCTGCCGCCCATTTCCGGCCGCACGGCGTCGACGGTTGCCATGGCGACCTGCAGCTCAGTGCTTGCCCTGACAACAGTAGCGAGATTAAGGGGCAAAGATGGCGACCGGGTTGGGTGGGGGTGATTGATGCGTAAACAGGAGCCCAGGCGGGTCCAAACACCACCTCCACTTCTCTCTGTATCTCTGCTTCTCTCCGTCTCTCTCTGTTTCTCTTTGCTTGCCTTCATGTTTCTCTCTTTATTATCCATCGTATACAAATCCCCCATTGATAATGTATGGGGACTTAGTAAACCACCACCCATTGTATAAAACCTGTCAGATACCATAACTGTGGTATACGGATTCAAACCTGTGGTATACGGCCTCAAAACCATGGTATATGGGGAAAATAGTCCCTTTTGCTATAGAGCAAGGAAATAGTTCCTAATGTTATACCCGTTAATATGGCAATTACTGGGTTTAATTTATTCGAGAAGATGGATAATAAATGCAACAAACGATGATTTTGTGGACAGGCGGCTCTCTAAACCACTCACGGTTGACGTCGTAATACACTCGCTAGCGCTTGTGTATTACTAGGCGTCAACCCCTCGTGGTTTACGGCCGCCTGTCCACAAAACCATCGATTATTGTCTATGTCTCTGTTTCTGTTTCTTTCGATCTCTCTCAGTCAGACAAAATCGTGGCAGTGGACCGTATTTCTATGATTGACTCCACGATAGCCCACGATTGGATACCGATAGGCTACGATTGGAGACGCCAATTGTAGAGCTCAAACATGTTGGAATTTTCGTAGCCTATCATAGTCCTTTGTAGCGCATATGGAGCTGATTGTAGCGATAGAGCAGGATTGCTGTTCACTCTCTGTTTTTCTCTCTCTCTCTGCTTCTCTATATCTCTTAGTTTCTCTCTGTTTGCCATTCACTCTCTTTTTCTCCCTGTATTTCTGTCTCTCTTTCTGTTTCTCTCTGTTTCTGTCTCTTTCTCTTTGGTTTTGTCTGCCTCCCTTTCTCTCTGCTTCTCTAAATCTCTCAGTTTCCTCTGTTTGCTGTTCACTCTCTGTTTCCCTCTCTGTTTCTGCTTCTCTCGATCTCTCTCAGAGATTAAGGGGCAAAGATGGCGACCGGGTGGGGTGAGTGTGATGGATAAGTAAACAGGAGTGCAGGCAGGTCCAAACACCACCTCCACTTCTCTCTGTATCTCTGCTTCTCTCCGTCTCTCTCTGTTTCTCTATGTTTGCCTTTCACTCTCTGCTCCTGTCTCTGTTTCTGCTTCTCTCAATATCTCTCTGTTTCTCTATGTTTGCCTTTCTCTATCTCCCTCTGCTTCTGTCTTTCTCTTTTTCTCTCTCTGCATCTGTCTGTTTCTCTCTTTCTGTTTCTCTCTCTCGATCCCTCAGTTTCCCCCTCTGTTTATCTCGCTGCTTCTATCTCTTTCTATCCCTTAGTTTCTCTTTTTTGTCTTTCACTCTCTATTTATCTCCCTACTTCCCTCTCTCTCAATCCCTCGGGGTTTTTTTTGGTTTTTTTTTTATTAAGTAATAAGCCTCATCTCACCAGGGTGAGTTTTTCAGAGCACTTGTCTGACACAATACAGTAAGCATGTTACATTTGCAGAAGTCAGTACAAATAGAGTGATTAGAAAGTGAAAATGATGAAATGCATAAATGAGTTTACAATATCTCTTAATTTAACATAGTCTGCAAGACTCAACGGCCCAATTTCGGCTCCTATCTTGAAAGCATTAGACAATTCTTGAAGTCATCTTTAGTATTAGCATTCTGCACATTTGGTCTCAGTTGGTTCCACAGCCTCCCACCTCTGAAATAGGGACTGTTTAGTACTATGGTACTTTTAGTATGTGGGATATTAAACATTATTTTATCATCCGATCTCGTCCTACGCTTGAACACATCTAACCATTCAGTTCTCAGACGGTATTTATACATGAGACAGGCTAGTTGTGTGACTCTTCTTGTACCAAGTGACTCTAGGTTACAATCGTCTTCTAGTTTTGCCTTTCACGCTCTTTTTTTTTAGCTTTATCTATCTCTCTCTCTGCTGCTCTCTCTGGTTCTGTTTGTTTCTCTGTTTCTCTGTCTGTTTCTGTCTCTCTCGATCTTTCTCAATTTCTCTCTGTATGCTTTCATCTCTCTGTTTCTCTCTTATCTGCTCCTCTCGATTTCTCAGAAAAAACTGTCAGATCAAAAGAAATACCACCATGGTAATATATTTTCAAGACAACACTACAAAAGCTTTGTGTCTTGAAGGATAGGAATAAGAGAAAACGTGGTTACCGAGCCCGTTAGGTATGGCTGTTCACGGACTTGAATACTATGTACAATGTAGATGGAGGGATTTATTTATGGTAGAAAAGGCCAAGAGTAGCATCCCTATAGAATCAGTCACTACGTTTTTATTATCATATACCTCAAATTGATGAGTGAATGCCATTTTACTCACTTAAAGGCATATCGGCCAATTTGGCTTGAAGACTAAAACCCATGTCAATTTCCTGAATATTTGATATGATGATCTCCAAGTGTTGTGGAACACATATCTAACTTAAAAATCGGGGGTCACCGTGCTAGTTTTTGATTTATGGATCAAAATTATGATAATTTTATATTAGAATATATAGAAATTCCAAAATGTATTTTTTTCACATAATAAAACCCATGTCATTGTCCTCAGATTTTCACAGAATATAGTACATATATTGTACTTTTTATTTAGATTTTAAAAATCATAGGTCACTGTCCTTGTTTTTGAATGAATTGAAGAAAACCATATTTTTCAGTCAATTTCCAATGTAAATCAAGCAAATGTAAATTGGCCTATTTTACCTACTAAAATTGGATAAACGTGACAAAATGTTAAATCTACCCATGTAGAATAAGAATGAATCCCAAGAATCCAGTTTTGACTAATATTTGACATTATTCAAAAATCACCAGGTGGCGCCACTGTGGATTGTAGGATATGCCTTTAAAGAGTCATTGAATCATAGCTCATTCACTACGTCTTAGTGAGCCCAAACATTATCTATACTGCACCCCTAGCAGTGTGTGGTAATTCATACATCTTTAGCCATATGTATATAATGATAATGCTGGCAGCCAGCATGGAAAGTGTTTCATATATCAAAGAGGTTCGTTGTACATTAACGCAGAAATATTCATTGAAATGGTCCCAGTCACTCTTAAAAACCTCCCATTGTGGTATCGAGTTCAGGTCAGACTCATGTGATAGTTATATGGGGAATATAATAGTACGATAATATCAGGCTTGATCTCCTTGTTGTAGGTTATAACAACACTTTATGTCAGACCCCCTCCCCCCCCCCCCAAACTCCCGGCATAACCCAAAACAAAGGGGAACGTATACAAAAAAGACGCTCTCTGTCAGTATGTTTGTTTAATGCTGTATATATCCCGGTTGTACATGAATTAGGCAGAGGCCATTATTTGTAGAAAACGATGTATATGTCATGAATACGGTCGGCTTTATTTGATGATATTGTTATCGTAGAATTGACGAGTAAATTACTATGTGTACTCTAAATAGGGGCATATATGGATCTAAGGATAGGAGACCATGAAACAATTGTCTCCCCTTAGACGATATGGTATACAAAAAAGTCCTAATACCGGGGACACACCAAGCGAGTAACGGCAGCGATCTCCGGAAACACAAATTGGCGTGTATGTGAGATATTATTTCATAGTAATATCTCCTGCCTATAATTTAACATCTTGGAAGTAATAATTAGGTGAAATATGAAATAATAGCTCACATATAGGCCATTTTGTGTTGGTGATTACGGAACTCGCTGCGTTTCTCGCTTGGTGTGTCTCCGGCTTAAAGGCGGAGACACACCAAGCGAGAAATGCAGCGATTTCCGGAATCGCCAACAGAAAAAAGGCAAGTATGTGAGAAACTATTAAATATTTCACCTTATAATTACTTTCAAGAAGCTTAATTATCATTAGGAGATTTTACTATGAAATATATCTCACATATATGCTATTTTGTTTTGGCGATTCCAGAGATCGCCGCCTTTTTTTTTTAGGTACGAATTTCTTTATTGATTCATCAAATTTCTTTACATGTATCATGACTCGCTTGGTGTGTCCTCAGCATTAGAGAAAACGTGGTTACTGAGCCTGTGGGGATGGCCGTTAGAGGTATTTGTTTCATAAAATATGTCCCGACGCTGGAGGCAGAGGGACTAATGCATAGTGCAAAAGGCCTAGAACTGTATCCCTACGGTCTCAGTCACTGCGTTTTCTTCATATTATATACCTTAATATAATTTATTTTTAAGTATTTTATATACTTGCTATAGAACATCATCCTTGTTTTAGAAGGTTTTGTATAAAAGCAAACTGTTCAATATATCTGTTATATATGAATAAATAAGTCAAATGTGTAGAGGCCTCTTTTATCCTACCCCTAATAAAAAAAACCGCTTAACATGGGATTCATTTATGTCAAGGATGTGACATAAAGTGTTGTTTATGCCACTACTTTCTGATACTGAAAAAATATAGGAACAGGGTAGGATAAAATCTAGACACCACTCGTTTGAATTTGAGCTTATTCATGCCACTCATTTTGTTGGCCCCGTAATGTCACTCGTCTTCGACTCGTGATTCAGACTCAAAATCGTGACGTCTCTTGATAATATCTGTTATATATGAATAAATTAGTCAAATGTGTATAGGCCTCTTGTACCGTACGGTACGGCAGTCACTCATTGGTTACATGGGGCTATACCTGTTAAGTGGCATAACCATCAAATGCCAAATGTGATGAATATTCAATTATTGATAGCGGATGCAATCTGACATCTTGGAGAATATGAATTAGATTAGATTATCATCTACCTTATCATCAAGTATTCTATTTGAGAACAACTGATAGCGTGAGAACATCAGTCAAACATAAAGGGTGAGGATGGAAGCATGGTGTACGGTACCTACCTTGAATTAACTATTGAATGTTTATATTTTTTAGTAATCAAATATGTATATGGACAATATTGTAAATTTCATATATATCATATATAAATACTTCACATTAGTTCTAAATGCACCAATATGTTGGCTTATTGGTCAGTGGGGTCACTGGACTGGAACCTGGCCACAGGCCTGCAGTCATTGGTCAGTTGGTACTGTTTTCTCATTGGTCAATTAATGAGCCAATGAGTGCGCAGAAGGGCCAGGTTTACTGTTTGTACCGCCACCTCCTATATGTATATATAAGTGGAGGATATATATGTGAATCTCACAATCTCTTCGATACCTTGTAACTATACCTCAAGTGTTCTAGTTGATTTCTTAAGTTTCTAAACCAGGCTATTAAAGGCACAGGACTTTACAATGGGTTCAGTTATAGTTTGGGACGTTACCTTCTATAGAATTTAACACCCTGAGACACTGGCATCCTGCCCTTTTCCCAATATCATAGTAGATAGTGCGCAGATAGTGAAGGGATAGTTTTTTTGCAGCACGCTGGAAGTCTATATGTGACCACGCTTGCGAGCACGGTGTGATAGACAATATACGATGATTTGGTTGATAGGCAGCCAGCCGTAAACCACGAGAGGTAGACGCCTAGTAATACACGAGCACTAGCGAGTGCATTACGAGGTCAACCTCAAGCGTTTTACAGAGCCGCCTGTCCACAAAACCATCGTTTGTTTTATTTATTATCTATCTTTTAAAAAAAAAATCAAACCCAAGAATTGCCATATTAAAGAAGATATCATATGCCTTGGCTCTATAGCACGAAGGGACTACTTTCCCGTATACCACAGCTGTGAGGCCGTATACCACAGATTTGAATCCGTATACCACAGTTATGGCATTTGCCAGGTTTTATATAATTGGTCTTGGTTTACTGAGTCCCCATACCCATATCACCCAAAATATAGCACTATAAGAAATGAATAGAACCCTGCTGATCGATATATAACTATAGGCAGTAAGCCCGATTTATTTTGTTTGTTTAATGTTCTGTTTTTTTTCTCTCTTATTATTATTCTTATTATTATTTAGAAAAAGTTACTTACCTGATCATACCAAGACATTAATGCTAGATGTCATGAAAGCTCGACATTGTACTGGGTGTAAGGAGGACAGGCCTGTGAGCCCAGACCATTTCAGGACAAATAAAAGAACTAAAAAAAACCTTTTCAATGAGGTCTTTGTATACGATGGATGATAATATGGAGAAACCAAACAAGAGTTAGTCGTGTTGTTGTTTATCGCATGACGGCAAGATCACGTATTACTGCGCTAGGTGAAGCCGAGAGCAGTGATATGCGATCTTGCCGGAGTGCGATGAACAATAACACGACCTACTCGAGTTTGGTTTAGAATTTATCCTACCCCGCCTGTCTAAATTACTTCTACATTAACATATTACGTCATTTGTCAAGTGTACCCCACTAGAGCGATATTTTTTATTTTTCTGAACTCCAGACCGAATACAGTGACCCAATGTTAAGCATATGGAGTTTTTTATTAGGGGTAGGATAAAGAGTATGCGAGGACGGTCAAATAAAAGGAGTGTGTGGGTGAGGGACGGAATGGGAGGAGGTCGGGTACAGCTGGTCAGGTGGGCGTGAGAAATGTCCATCTGTGAGGTCCATCAAAGGAGATTCACCTCCACACTAACATTTACCTTACACAGGACACAGCTGTCACTCTCCCCCCGTATCTCCTGGTCGGGGATCTGTTCTGAGATCTCAGGTAGTGGTCAGCACCGAACACAGCTGTCACTCTCCCCCCGTATCTCCTGGTCGGGAGATCTGTTCTGAGATCTGAGGTAGTGGTCAGCACCGAACACAGCTGTCACTCTCCCCCCGTATCTCCTGGTCGGGAGATCTGTTGTGAGATCTAAGGTAGTGGTCAGCACCGAACACAGCTGTCACTCTCCCCCCGTATCTCCTGGTCGGGAGATCTGTTGTGAGATCTAAGGTAGTGGTCAGCACCGAACACAGCTGTCACTCTCCCCCCGTATCTCCTGGTCGGCAGATCTGTTCTGAGATCTGAGGTAGTGGTCAGGCTGGTTATTTTGAATTACTGACAATTAACAATTAAAACCGGTTTCTTTATCTTATCCTAATACCAAATAAATGAGGTATGACATAAAGTATAGCATATTATTGAGTTGGCCATAACCCTACAGGTAAATTAGGCGAATTTTGATTGAGTGATTTAAATTGGAAATGTACTGAAAAATATAGTTTTCTTCAATTCTTTAAAAAATAAGGACAGTATCCTATGATTTGTTAAAACTGAAATCTGCAATATTATACATTTCCTATAGTCTGTGACAATTTAAAGAAAATAACATGGGTTTTACTATGTGAAAAACTACTGTTCAGAATCTCTCTATATATTCCATTATGATATTATCATGCTATATATCTATATATGGCATGTTATCACCATGCTATATATCTCTAAATCAAAAACTAGCAGGGTGACCCCCTGATTTCTAAGATGGATATGTGTTCGTTACGTCTGTTGGGATCATTAGAAGAGATTCAATTCCACACTAATATTTACCTTACACATGACACAGCTGTCACTCTCCCCCCGTTTCCCTGGTCGGGAGATCTGTTGTGAGATCTCAGGCATGGGAAGTAGGGAGGCGGGGACAGGGTTGCGTTGAGTTGAGTAAGAGTTGTCTTAAAGGCAAATGCGGGTAGGTATCGAAACGTCCCCTGGTTTAACACTGGTGCTGCCATCTGGGGCCATGAAAATATAGCAGTTTCTCATATACAGTGGAAACCAGCTGGGGCCCGTTTAATAACCTAGAATCGTACGTGCAGGCCCTTTTCTGTATGCTATAGAGATCCAGGGACAATGTGGGTCAACTTTATTCAACACTTATGGAGGACCTTATGGACGACTAATACTGTCTTAACGAACAAACCTACATGTTACTAAACGATAACCCTTGTTCGAGGTACAGAAAATGGTCTTCATGTACGATCCTAGATTATTCAACAGGCCCCTGGGGCTACACAAAATTAGCTCTGGTCGGGTTAGATAGGAGGGCACCTTGACCCAGTAGCGGGACCAGTTTGTTACTCTCCAGCCAGATCTTTCATACTGCTTGGAGAGTGTGTTATGTCATAACCTCGAAGCCAATTTACCGTTTTCTTATTTTCTTCCTCTGAATTATTTCAAAATATAATGATCACAAATCTTGGTGCCTTTATCAATTTGTTAGCTATGAATATTTCATATTTAGTATGTCTGCTGTTAGAGTATACATAGAACAAAAGTATTTTGTTTGAGGCGAACACAGAGGGATACCGTATCTGATCTAACCCGACCAACCCCTATATTGTAGAGGGGGTTGGTTGCCAAACTATTTCTCATAGACATCAATAGATAAGCATTTACCTTCTTCAGATGGCCTTCCCATAGAAATTAGCATTGTGACTTAGTATTATTTTTAGCATTTCTCATGTCACAGCACGAAAACCACCGATTTATTCCTATATACGCCATCGCGGAAGTGTATGTATCGGCTGTAAATTGACTTGTTTTCATATGTATACGCCCATATTTCATGCCAGCATACAAGGCGTACACAAGCCTTTTTACTTTTGAATACGGACGCGACTTGGCTGTATTTCACACCTGGCGTATATATGAGAGGAAATATACTCTGCGCAACATGTATATGCCAGCGCATATAACATAATGCGTAATGTTTTGAGAGGTTGAAATCACAGACAATAGCCTGAGTGAGTGGTGCAACCCGCCCGCCGCCCCGCCATATAAAGCAATTTAGCTCTGCTAATTAATGCTAAAAAAAATATGCCCCGCCCACACGGCTATCAAGCACGCGTTGACAGGTACATATCTCGTTGCATGGAGTTGTCCCCCTGTATTAACTGCCATATAAAGAAAAGAGAAGTCCCAGTAGCCAATGACTGCATTCGGAGCAAACCACGCCCTTCACCCTGACCTCCTTACATGGTATTTATAGCGCCTTGGGACAGTTCTACAGTCTATAATTAACCTAAGATCTAGTGGACCAAAACAACCCTCCTCGGGTGAGGTGTAGGGTACTGTCGCGACGACCTGTCCCGTAGTGTCTGACCTTGACCAACTAAAAAACAATTCTGAGCTCTGGGTACGCTTCATTGACTCTCTGAGTCTCAGTGAGAACACATACACCCGGCTGTGTGTAGTAGGGTGAGGCTGGGATACGCAACTACACAACATGGCACATTGGTCGAGTGAGTATAATAAGTTATAATATATAAAGGTTATACCTTATAGATCTGGATTGGGCCATTATATTGTATACATCTGTGTGTTTTACCAGTGTCTGTAGAGCCAGGCCTGCCTCTGTATGTGTGTGTGTGTGACTGGACTGTGGGAGCACATGTGTGTCTGTCACACACAATGTTGACCTGTGTGATTCTATGTGTGCATACTGTATCTGTACGTCTCTATATCTTCCTATCTGTGTCTGTGTATCTGTGTCTGTCTGTTTATCACCCTGGTTATGTCTCACCACTCCTCATATTGATTGAAACTGTTGCATTCACAAGATATCTCACCATGGCCGACCTCTCACTTGTTAGAGCGTGCTTGCTCGCGCTAAATACATCATCTAGAGTTTAGAGGGGTCCATATAGACTTTCAGGGTATTGCATACAAATTATCCCTTCACTATCTGTGTGCTATTCACTGTGATATTGAGAACAGAGCAGGGAGCCAGAGTCACAGTCTCTTAGAGGCGTGCCCAGCTGACCATGACCAATCACTCAAGACCAAAATACCTCAACACTCACTGGTGCTTGATTTGTTTGGATCCTAGATAGGCAGTTGCAGAAATTGCAAGTTGACTGGGTGCAATTGAGTTACAGAAAACTATCCATAGGCTAGATCTAACTCAAACCTTTTAAGTATCATTCATTTATAATTGCACGCTCATTCATCTGTGATGAACATACTATTTGCTCCTAGTTGTGAACCATGCATATGAATGAGCTGTAGGCCCCCTCCCACCTGCCTTATTATACTGGCCCTGCTGCCGACCTGACTGGTTGCAACCACTGTAACTACATGGGGTTGTCCCCCTGCATTAACTGCCATATAAGGAATAGAGTAGACCCAGTAGCCAATGACTGCATTCGGAGCAAACCCCGACCTTCACCCTGACCTCCTTACATGATATTTATAGCGCCTCGGGACGATTCTACAGTCTATAGTTGACCTAAAATCTAGTGGGCCACAACCACCCTCGTAATACTCATAGACCCGTTCTCTCACTGTGTGAGGGGCGGGTCTTTATTTTTAATAAAATTACCAATAAGACTCATTTCTGTACATATTTAATAGCGCCTCTGGACGCTTCTACAGTCTATATTTGACCTGAATTATCTAGTGAGCCACAACCTCCCTTCATTTTAATGAAAATTAAATATGATTATCTACAAGCATTGTAGAATACTTATCTATTTTAAAAGTTAGGGGTCG